>JAPFBL010000253.1:9010000-9615051 GCA_026182355.1 Hermatobates lingyangjiaoensis
ATTTTATTTTAACATTTTTGAAAGCATCTCTGTTAAGATTTAATAGAACACAAGTGTAAGGGATGTTAATAGCCTGCTTGTTTTTATCACAAGATATATTAGAATATTTGTGATGTTTTCTCTGATAAAGGAACAATAGAAATTCATGTACCAAAGGAAAATACTGTGCTTAAAATCATGTTAATGATAAGCAAGAAATTAAGAAATCATGAAACTTGTTACAATCTTCATTTTGCAACACTGAAATTATCTTGTATATTTCTTGATAAAACACATATTCCTAATATTGTCAAAAGGCTTTCCTACTAGTTCTCGACGCAGATAGCAAATAAAATGAATCTTAAGAAACTGAATATTGTTTGGGTTTCAATACTAAACCATCATTTATTCTTGTTAACTTTAATAACTTATTAATGATGTTATAGTACTTGAACATGAAATTTTTTCATTGAGGTAAAAGCCAAACAGAAGGAAAAAATACATATTTCTATAATATCGGCACTATGTCGACGTTAGAAGTTCAAAATACGTAGGTGTCAGGAGCGAAGAGTCTAAGGACTGTTACAAAGTCTGTGAATATTATGAAATATTCTAGGCACTCTTAATTAATTCATTCAAATTCTATACAAGGGATTGCAACGTGAATTCAAATTGTCCTAATTAGTATAATATTGTCTTATTCAATTTTGACCTCTCCCAATTATGTATTATTGGATTAGACAGTTGCAACTAGCATTAAAACGTTTTCTAACGAATATGGCAAGATAGCAAAGAATGAAGAGATGTTTGAGATATTCATTATAAAGACTATATTTCGACACTATATCATTTACATGTGTCGATTTTTAGTTTGCAATCTGAACGAAGTCTTAAACCATTCCTTTTTTGTTTTCATTCTATAAATAGTCAATGTTTAAAAAGCTACCATACATAACCGTTCGTATTAAAAAGATTTTCTACTGATAGTGTATTTTAAGCTGATTTTAATGTAGTAACTGAGCTCAGAAATGATCTGATTTAAATGAAATGAGTTATCTTCAAGAAATTTACAAGCGAATTTGCCTGCAACGCCATACATTTCGTGAAATCATACAATTGCTTCAAACTTGTTTTGTGAAACATTCATTAATAGTGATTATGTAATAGTATCAATAGTTTTGTATGATATTCACTACTGCAATATATTGCGTAAGTTATCATTATTATATGTGTATGTAAGACTAGGAAGTGTGAAAGCAAAATTGTATGGCGTTCCGCTCACTCTAAACAATTTATATTACTTATCTAATTGACTAAATTATCATATTTTCATTTTTGCTCTAAATATGATCAATAACGAATAAATCTGGATCACAAAATATTCAAGTACTGCTATTTATCAAAATGAGCAATAAATAAAAATCTGGAGTGGCCTAACTCAACTGTACTCTGAGTAAACATAAGATCAAAACTGCTTAACAACATAAGGATATATTTCTCCTCAAAGGCTTTCACATTCAACAATAAATAAACATTTTTACATTTTATGTAAAAAATACCTTTTCTGTCTTTTAATTTCAATGTAACTTAAGAACCTTATTAACCTCCAAAACAATAGACAATCTTATTTCTCGTGGTGGGATTTACAAATTATCCTGTGGAAATTGTTATTTCAATGTAACTTAAGACCTTTATTAACCACAGAAACAGTAAACAACCTTAGATCTCATAGCTGGATTTACAAATTACCCTGTGGGAATTGTGACTGTAGTTACATTGGTATGCCCATTAGAAGTTTTGAGAAACGGAAAATTTCTTCAATTTATTCCTTTTCTGATTAAATAATGAAATAATAATAATTTCCATACAAGAATATGGACAATCGAAATACTTAATATATTTCAAATTTTATAATTTGCATGCTGAATATAATAATATTCGAGTAATAACAATTTACATAACTTTAATGAGATGTTCATTAATGTAATATGTTTAAAAATTGTATATATATATATATATTATAGAAATAATTGCGGGGTTTAATAAATATTGCTTTGATTTGAACTAAACAAGTTTTTTTATGTCTCACTATATTACAATTTTCCAACAATTTAGGATCTCTAGTTTATATGTAGAGTAATTTTTTAGATATTATTTTTCAAAGAATGTTTTCAAATTTAAATTATGTTTACAATTTGATCTTTTATGAAATTATTAAAATCGGATTTTTATTATATGCTAGTGTCTTTTATAAAACCTCATTTAATTTATAAAACCTTTATCAATTAATCATAAAAATCCAATTTTTCGTAAGCAAGTAGCTTTCTCCTGTATGCTATACTCTGTTATAAGCTTGCTGTAAAGGCATATTGAAAAAAAAAAGCTATTAAGAATTAGCCAGTTTTCCATACTCAAATCAACTTCAAAGACGATTTTTTCGAATAATTTAAAACTTTTACAGTTGAAAATTGAAATTTTTAAAAAGGATAAATATGAACTATTAGACTAGAATTTTAAAACCTGGATGTTTGTAAACAACATAGCAGCTCTTCTATAAAACAAAAGATCTCATTTGTCATACTTCAAACACAAGAAAACCTACATCTGATATTAATTTTTGTTCAAAGGTGCATCATACCGACTGATTAGAGAATTTTGTTAGACATATGCACCATACCACAAAGAGTATCAGGAATTATATGTTTTGATTGCCGTTAATTTTTTACATGTATTTTATTTTTCTGAAATCCCATATTGTCATTTCATTTTTGTCATTAAACTTCTACACTTAATTTTATTTCAGTAGCTTTAGTTAACAAATTTCTAATCATTAATATTTTTTTAAATTTAACTTTAATTAGCTTAGGATTGCCTACTTATCTACATCAACAAAAGGCTTGCAGGAGTACAAAGCAAATTATTTTCAACTCAATCTATAAAAAAAAGTAGTATCCTTTATGTGCCTCAAAATTTTATTTGACCATACAAGTGACAATAATTAACAATACAGTCAAGTTGAATCACTTTTTTTTTTCATTTATTTCTGATTATCAGTATTCTCCAACTTCTTATCAAAAGAATTAAGCAGTTATTCACCATGAACGTTTTAAAAAAAATATTCATTAGAAAAAGTAAGCAAGAACACATGACGGATGTCTAAAGTATACCTACTGAAGTTTTTATGAATAAGGCTTTTTTTTTAATAATTACTTGAAAAAATGATATTATCTTTGAATGAATGTATAGATGCCAACACACATGGTGAAAGCAGTATTTATTGGCGCCAAGTTTAAATCATAATTATCAATAGCAAGTTGAACCTGCACAATTTATTTAATCTTTAAATTTGATATTGTTATGCTTGTTCAATAAAGTTAATCCAAGGCAAGAATAACCCTGGTATTTTCCATTCACTGGTAGTTAGAATCAATTAAATGAGAGTAGGCGTGGTCTATCAATTGATAAGACAGACTGTAATCTCTGTCGGTGATGTTGTCAGTAAGTTGTAGATTCTTTGAATTCTTTTTTTCGTAATTGTTTTGTAGTTGCCATTACTTTGTTAAGTTTATTTTGTTTAACTCTTCAAAATGGTATCAGATTTAGAAAATCAGAAGATTAGTAGCAGAAATGCGAATAAAAGCAAAGGGATTGCTGTTTTTACTAGTGGAGGTGATGCCCCCGGTAAGAATTTATTATTATTATTAGTTTTGTATGTAATTATTTAATCTACTACTGCTTAAAATTACGAAATGTTTTAGGAATGAATGCTTCTGTGAGATCAGTTGTAAGAATGGGGCTTTACTTGGGCTGCAGAATGTATTTTATTCACGAAGGCTATCAGGGTATGGTTGATGGTGGCTCCCACATTTCTGAAGCCAATTGGGTTTCAGTTTCGTCAATTATTCATAAGGTATGTTTCAATTCACTTATTTGAACAACAATATATTATTCACACTGAATACCGATTCCCTGTCAGAACTCGATGTAGGACGTTCAGAACTTTATTGTAAATTCATACTATTTTAATTATTAAATTGACCGACCGTGCTCATTAAAACTTTAGGGTGGAGTACTGTTTGTATGAGAGTTATCATTTTGAGAGTTATCATTTTCAAGTAAACCTTAAATGTTAGCTAAACATTTAAACTTCTAATTTAGTTAAAAATGACTGACATTTTTGAGTGAAGGTTAAGAAATATATCTTTTATTTGTATGCAGGTCTGTTGTAATATAATAAAGTCATGAAGTAACATAATAGTTGTTAAATAACACTTTTTCTAAAATAAGTGCTTAATAAATTTTTTGAATAAGAAAAGAAAGCGATTTTTTGAAATGGGTGAAAAAGGTTTACAGTTATAATATTGAGTATAAGGAGTTGTGAAATATAATTTTATGTGATAAGTACTGTAGTATTTCATTTGCAGGGTGGAACAATAATTGGAAGTGCACGTTGTAAAGAATTTCGAGAGAGGCCAGGAAGACTAAAAGCAGCTAAGAATTTAATTTCTGCAGGAATTAGTAATTTGGTTGTGATTGGAGGTGATGGATCTCTGACAGGAGCAAATATATTTAGGCAAGAGTGGTCTAGCCTGTTAGAAGAACTGGCTAGCAAAGGTCTGTATGAAAATATAATTTTGTAAAAATATACCACCGTAATCCAAACTTTTAAAATAAGTTACAAAACATATTATTTAAGTTAATACTTAAAAGCTAGAAATTTTTTGTAATATTCCTAATAGTACAAATTGATAAATATTGTCATAACTAATGAATGAAGGTCTGATTATTGAATAATAATATCAATACAAGATAACAGAACTAATAATTTCTTGATCATAATAACTGAAATATTCATTTTGTGGTTTCTCTTTTCTGTAATTTCTTTATAGCTTCGATTTCTTTTATTTGTTTTATAGTACTAGATTTTATATTTTTGGATAAAACTCTGTTTGGATTATATTGCAATACAAATTGCTCATTAAGATGTTATTGCAACGAAATTTTTTTTAGACTATTTCTCAGTTATGAGTATTTCATTTGTTTAAAGAAAGAATTCTGACAATTTTGTTTTCATGAAACATTACTTATAACATCTACTTTGGTCGATCTCAGTAAAGTCCATTAGCAATCACTTAATTTCTCGATCTTTTTTTTTTATTGTGGCTATCTTGTACATGTATTAAATCATGGGGTAAACGTGTTATCAAACTCATTATCAATCTATCTATTTGATTCATTTTAATGTTGCTATCTCCAGTTTATCAATTATAACGTTCCTTTTATTTCTATTATAGCCCAATCTGACAAATGACTATAGTCTGAACGTAATAATTGTCCTTTTTAATATAATATTTCCTCTCAAATATTCAAAATTCATGAAATTTTTTTAATGTAATATTCATTTCAAAACAATACTTAGTATTATTTTTTAATCTACTTGAGGATGAAGGATATCGATATGTCGATGTGAGTCTTGTCTGTAACCTTCTGTGTTATTTTTTTTGTTTTGTTCAAAGTGTTCATAGTCCAATGAGTTTATCTATTTTTTAAATTATGTATGTTTAACTTAATTTGTATATAATCCAATTCAAAATAATAAGACGAAATGAATTACTTGAAGATCAATGATAAAGTGAACATTTAAATATTTTCAATATTTCCAAGTGTTGTTCGTCATCAGGAGTAGACTAGAAGAAAGGACGAAGTGAGGGAGATATCCCTACGTCGAAGGACGGAGCGTGTCCTTTCCGTCTTCGCGCTCCGTCCTTTGACGTAGGGATATCTCTCTCACTTCGTCCTCTCTTCTAGTCTACTCCTGATGACGAACAACACTTGGAAATATTGAAAATTCTGTAAGTGTTCTTTTTATTCCTTTTTCTGTGTTGTGCTTTGTGTAATTTAAAGTTTTATAGGCCTTGTGGACCATTTCCTAAATTTAATAAGTGTATATAGAGGCAGACAGTGATACGAGACAGAGTGGTCCTTCACATTGTGACACGGTTAGAATTAGAGAAAAGGAGTTCTTGGTATGGTAGGAGTGTCAGAATAGAACTAAATACATTGCATTAGTGTTTAGTACTTTTAAAAATGGTTCTTGTTAATTATTTGAAATTAAAAAAAAAACTTATTTTCTCTTGTCTTTCGAATGATCTTTCAAAATAATTCTTCTACAGTGCCGTAGAAAAAGTTTATTTTACTTCTAGAGTTTCACTGAAATTGTTAAAGCTCCCAAAGATGTTATTCACATGAAAATATATTTTCTGAAATGTATCGTATATCGTATCTATCGTACAGCCCCTCTGCTATACTGCAATTTAGCAAAAAAAACTAAAGTAATGTAAATCTAAACATGTTTATCTATATTACGTCTAGATGTAATATAGATCTAGAACAATACCACAAACGTTTAGATACACGTTCTTCCACTCAAGATATGAAAAAAAACCCTAAACAATTCAAAAATGAACTAAGTTGTCAAGTTTGAATTTTTAAAATCAAAGTTTTTATGATTATACTAAATTATTTTATTTCATTCATCTAATAAATTTAAGAATAAAATCAATTTAAGTTTCATTCAATAAACCACCTTCTGTTAGTTATGGGTAAAGTTATTACGGGCATTAAAACTGGGAACAGAATAAAAGTTATAATTACCAATATATTGACGTCTGTATAATACTATCCTCTTCTTATTCCGTTACTTCTTATTAATACTGACAAAATAACTATTCTCTACCACTAGTAAACCTTCATAAATCATCTCGATATTGATCTCTATGTATAAAGTTCGCGAATTTGTTTGTTTACCCATTTCCCGTGGAGATAGAGACCTGAAATTAAATATATATTATTTATTACCTGAATAATATTAAATAAAAGAAAATTATCACTATATATATATATATATATATATATATATATATATATATATATATACCATGATAAACGAAAAACGGTCCGGCAGGACAAATAACAATTAAAATAAGCAGTGACACATAAACAGAAACACAACAAAGACTCACTTTTCAATATTTCGACCGTAATGGCGGTCGTCCTCAGGACTGTCGTCCCTCCGTCAATTCACTTCTTCTCCTGAGGACGACCGCCATTACGGTCGAAATATTGAAAAGTGAGTCTTTGTTGTGTTTCTGTTTATGTGTCACTGCTTATTTTAATTGTTATATATATATATATCACTCAAAATTGGAGCCAGGGTAGCAAGTGTCTTGCGTGCTCGCCATTGACAATAGCGCAAATGTATTATATATAAATATAGCAAAACCTTTTTTTCTTTAATTTAATATTTACGAAATATAAACACTAGTAATAAAATTAAGGCATGGAGCCAAGTAGCCCAGAGGCTTGCGTGCTCGCTGATGACAGTACCGCAAATGTATTTTTTTTGTTTTTTTTCTTTTAGGGGAGATATCAGAGGAACAGAAGAATACCTTCGGTCACCTCAACATAGTAGGCATGGTGGGTTCCATAGACAATGATTTTACCGGTACTGACATGACAATAGGAGCAGATTCAGCGCTTCACAGAATCATAGATGCAATTGACTGTATTGTGGCGACAGCTTTATCGCACAAGAGAACATTTATACTTGAAGTGATGGGCAGACATTGTGGGTGAGTGACTCTTTTCTAAGTCATGTTCTGTCTAAGAGAATGTTGTCAGGCCTGGTCTCTGCAGTAATCATTGAAAAAATGTAAAATATTTTTAAAAATTATAACATGAGGTAAGAAGTAGTTCCCTCTAGTCACATACCGGGAGATGAGAAATGTAATAGAAGATATAGTTAAGGATTTCTTAATTTTACTTTTTCTGTAGATTATCGCCATAAATATGTAAATATCTGTAGATTTGTCTGGAGTTGTTAGGAAAAAGTCATATTCTTTTTTTTATAAAGTAATATACTTGAAAAAAATTATTTATAACTTCTTAAGAAATATTTTTAACTCTCCATGTAGGAAAAAAACAGGAAATTGTAACGCCTAATAATGATTTTGAGAAGGAAATAAATAACGGATATCTCTGAGTACCATTTATTCCTTCTATGTACGGAGAGTGAGCTAAGTGCCTCACTGGCTGCCTAATTAAGCGAGTGTTTCACGAAGACATAGAAGGATGGGTAAGGGTTTACAGTCTGAAATTGGTTTGAACAACTGGTCTATGCTATGTAGAGCAGCAGTAATAATCCACGATCTTAAACTTATTGTCTCTTACTGTTTATTTGGTTTTATCTTTGATGTGGAGTCGTGGGACCCGCCTCCGCGAGGTCCACCTTGGGTACATCGATGGGCTCGGTCGCAATTCCTTCCTTATGGAGGGTTGTAGTGGGTCCTTTGATGTGGCTAAAGCGTCTCAAAGTAAAAAAAAAGCATCGATCTGTTGTGCTTTGTTCATGGAATAGTCAAAAGGTCCAGAGACATGTATACAAATCAAAAAAAGGTTTGAACAACTAGCCAAAGATAGAGTGTTGTTGCTAACGAGAGAAATCTTGTGTTGAGTCTTTAAATTAGTTTTATTTAATTTAATAAATCTATCATTGTATTCAAGATTTATGACTCTAATGACAGTACCTAGCCCTCGAGTGATTTGTTTTGTAACAGAATGTTGACAATATTGTTTGATTGTCTTTATTTATACATAAATAATTTTCTGTTTATAAGAACGTTTCCGTTTTCTCCCAGTTATAAACCTATTTCTCTGATAAAGGTATTTGGCTGTTGTGACTGCTCTCTGTGCTGAAGTAGACTACATATTTATACCTGAAAGCCCTCCTCCTCTAGACTGGCCTTCTAGGTTGTGTAAAAAACTATCTCAGGCAAGAGTCTACAATTTTTCTTTTATTATCTGCATGTTAAGATGCATGTTTTTATTTCTTTTTAAAGCCTGTGATTGTCCAAATAATTTATTTGCTACTAATCACTGTACAGAGGATATTTGAATTAAACTTGTGTGGTTCTTAAATTTCCTTCGTTTAACATGTCTTTTCTGAATGTCATATTGTTCAAGGTAGGCTAATTAGATTTAAATCTATTCTAGTTTTTAATATTTACTGTATATTAATCCTCTTATTTTAAACTAAATGATGATTCAACATTATTCACTTATAAATTATTCATTGACTGTGCAATCTGTTATAGTGTGGTATTTACTCATGTTAGGAAAGTATTAAGTCTCCACACAAAAAAATTTATTACAAGAAACTAAACAACGCGTTTCTAACACTTGATGTTCTTCTTCAGGTTACATCTACAAAAAAATATATATGCTTTTAAGAGCTTGGGAACATAGGGGCGAATTAATTAAAATGAATACATCTGACACTATTGAGTGATAACTGGAATAATATTGAAATGGCTTAAAGTGATCCTTAACTTAAAAGTACATACTGAGACATGTCTAATTTATACATAAAAGAGATTCTTAATTACTGGGGTATCGCCCCTATGTCCCCAAAGCTCTTAAATGCATATATATTTTTCGTGGATGTAACCTGAAGAAGAACATCAAGTGTTCGAAAAGTGTTGTTTAGTTTCTTGTAATAAACTTTTTTGTGTGGAGACTTAATACTTTTCCTAACTTATAAATTAAACAATTGTGCTACACAAGTTCAAGAAGTCTGTGTCTAGCGAATATTTTGTTTTTATTGACGTGTTATTATTTTTAAATAATTAATATTATGATTTTTGTGTGATTACGAAACATCGGATACATGTAATAAATAACTCTCATAGAAATTGTTATAAAATATATTTAACAAGTTATTCGTGCTTAGACTAGTTTAATTTTCATATTATGGAAAATATATTTTGTTGTATTTTGAAGAGAGATTTGTAGAAATATGAAATCATTCTAAAGTTTTGGGTTTTGTTTAAGATATTCGTTCTCTCAGTACAATGCAGTAAGGTATACTCAAAAAATATTACATTGATATAGAGACTAATATACTTAATAAAAAAGGGTTGACTTAATCAAAGTTATAAAATAATTTGTACAATATGTTCCTATAGTGATAATGTAACTCGTTACAATGGCTGAATAGGCTATAAAAAAATTCTATTGCGAACATGTCTGCTAGTCTAAACATAATATTCATCGTTCAAATTTTATAGCACCAGCCGGAGTTTTTCTAAACGAGTACTGATAAAAAGTATTTATTACAGTGAGGTATTAATAAATGTAACATTACTGTCTATTGAACTTAAAGAAAAATACTGTTTTTATATTAAATATGATGTCTACTTTGATTAGAGTGTACTTTTTTTAAACTTATACAGTTGAAGGAATTTAATGTGAGGAGAAATAGTGCCTCAAATGTTACTCATTGTAGTTTTTTTTTTAGGGTGACTATAGCACTGCGTCTTAAAAAAAAAACTATTGTACTTCCCCTCTTCTGTTCTAAAGTACCGTACTAGTTAGCTTCAACGCCTCCAAGAAGCTCAGCACTTGTGCTGGTTCCAGCGATAAAAGTTTTTCAATGGTTTTGTTGAGTGTCCCGAAGCACCTACCTCTATACAGAAAAGTTGCCGTACACTCAGTCAGCAGGTTTAACGGTGTTTCTTCCTCTTCTTTTGCAGAATCTGCATAAATCAACATTGATAATGTCCATTCAGGCTCCCTACGTTTCGGGAAAAAGCAACTTCCTTTCTCCTTCATCGGCAGGGTCTCCTTCGGGTCCTTAGGTGCACTTGCGGGAGGTTGGCTTCCACTAGTTAGCGCTTTTCGATCTTCTGTGCTTCTGGAGGATGGTGTCTGGACTTCCTTCTGTATCCGGGGAAAATCCCTTTATCTCTATCGGTGGTATTTTGTCCGATCCAGCAGAGCACCGCATACCGGAGTAAGATTATTTAGTCAAGGGGGTCGCCTGGTACCTTTGAAGCTCCGTTCATAATACAGTAACCCCTGTATCATCCATCCTTCGGCATGGATCGCATAACACCTTACATTGCATTAAGATCCCTACATTTTCCTTTATTCAAGTTTATTAAGCTAGGAATCTGGACTTCATACTGACTCGGGACCTGAGGGTTGACGAGAGTAAGGTTTTTACTGTTATATAGAAATGATGTTCGCAATTATTTCCTTACGAGGATCAAAATCAATGCAATTAATAGATTTTATCAATTAAATGTGCGAAATTTTAGAAAGATATTTGATTTAAAAACTTCTACAAAATACCACCTTCATTATGCATTTGTTTTCAAATGATGTACCAAACTTTGATAAACAGGAACTCCCACTCTAATCAGATTGAATTTGTTTGTCTTTAGTATCTAAAAAAATTAATAACTGCTGGATTAATTAATAATCTTATGTCATTTCCGCTATTTGCAAGCCTCTCTTCTACTATTATCTTTTTTGTCAATTTTCAGAAGTATCCACCGGTATATTCAAAATTTTTAACATAATTTTATCTGATTTTAAAATAGTTTTAATTCTTAATGAAAATGCAATCTTCATGATTACTTCTTAACGATCAAATAATGTAGTTAATTTTTTTTTAAAAAAAGTCGGATTCACACACTTTCTCTCCAGGTTCCTGACCGTTGCAAGTGCAATTGCGTGCGAAGCGGATTTTGCGTTTATTCCTGAAATGCCTCCAAACAGAAATTGGCCTGAATTATTGACAAAAAAACTTAATCAGGTTTGTCAGGACGCTTTATAATATGTTTCATTTATTCATTTTCAGTGGATACAAGTAAGTAAAGTTCTTACTACTATTGATATAGGTAATTAATGCTTACTACAATATGTACAGGAAAAAAATTATCTGTTACATCAGATACAGGCAAATAGTTTCTTGCTACAATGGCTACAGGTAAGTAAAGTGTTTGTTACGATATTTGGAAGTAAGTAGTCTTGCCACAATTGTTAGTTGTCAATAATAAAGCATTTACTACAAAGGCTACAGGTAAGTAAAGTGTTTGTTACGATATGGAAGTAAGTAGTCTTGCCACAATTGTTAGTTGTCAATAATAAAGTATTTACTACAATGGATACAGGTAAGTAGTATTTATTTGCATTGTACTCGTGCAGTTATGTTATGCATGTATTTTATCTAATACTAATACTGCTCTCCGTACATAACAGATTATTATAAATCTTAATTTTAATTAGAAAAATATAAACTTATTATTCCTCCTTAATGGACTTCTTTACTTCGTTACATATAAGAGAAGTTATGAATTTATATTCTAATACATAATCTAATCATGTTTGTAGTATTAACAACCATTTAATGTTTATCTACTAACTTTTTTAAATTTCTAACTTTCAAGTTGGCAAAATGTTATTTTTATTTATTGAAATTATTTTGTTTTCAACAAAAATCTAATGTTAACCTATGAGCAGTTATTGTATTATTCGTAATCTTTCGCATATTACATGTAAATGATAAAAATATTAAATTTTCTACAAAAAAACAAACGTCAGTTACATTAGACATTTATGAGAGTTATGGAAGTCAGAAAAATAAGTTTGTTTCTGACACACACACACTTGTGATTTGTGTTGGGTGAGTCACTTTAACGGTTTGATTTTATATCCAGAGTCCTAAGTTTACTCGTTAGAATGTGTCCAGGCTGTAATAGGGCTCTTTATCCAAAAATACTGATATCAAGCATGATTTGATTTGGGAATCCATTGATCACTACATCACATGGCTTATACTATACCAATGAAGATGAAACTTACCTACACCCAGATCTCCTTGTCCAAGTCCGCAAGAATAGAAGTGAAGTTTAAAGAAAATATGTTATCACAGCCAAAATACGACTTTACTAAATGTTTATGAAGAAGCATTTTCAACTGATCAAAATGGTTGTGATTGGTTTATTGTCAATAGCGTTTAATTTAGTGATGAATCACATGTATTAGTAAGGATAATTTTATTGATGTCCATTTAGTGACCAATAAGTTATAAGAAATAGATCGTACACTATTAAATATATCGTACACTATAAAAGATATCAGTGATATTTTTTTTATACCCTCTATGTATTCTGTCCATCTGTTACAATATTAGGAATAGAAGAGTCATTTATAAAATTCTATTTTGACACTTGTGGGTTGTTGCAATTTATTTTATATTTGTACATAGATGAATATTTCTACTAATTATTTTTTTTTATTTATAAAATACATATTAATATTAACTAGTCATTTCTTCTGAAGTGTTTTATTTTTGCTTATATATATATATATATATATATATATAATATATATACACGAGTTCAAAATTCAAGAAGAGTAACACACAGAGTAAGGAAACACACTTACAGACTCAAATTTTCGGGTAATCCGTCTTCAGGAGATTACTCAGGATTCGTATATATATATATATATTATATATGAAACTAAATTTTATCGGGACTCGGTCAGTTCTTCAGGTTCAAATTAAACTCTCATTGCCAACGTTTCGGTCTTTATTTAAAACCTTTTTCATAGGCAGAAGTATAAATTATCAGTTCAGTGTCACGTGTTCATTCAGACTACAGTTGTTGTTAAAATCCACGTACTATTTTTCTTTGTAAAATAATTTGTAATGTAATACTTAGTTTTTCTGTTTCAAAATTTATACTTCTGTCTATGAAAAATGTTTTAAATAAAGACCCAAACGTTGGCAATGAGAGTTTAATTTGAACCTGAAGAACTGACCGAGTCCCCATAAACTTTAGTTTCGTTTCTATTCCACGGTCGATACTTTTATCAATATATATATATATATATATATGTATATATATATTTAATATATTCAATGTTTTGTTATTGAGGGCTAGGTCAAATAGCAATAACAAAACATTGAATAGAATAGAAGAGGTCAATAACAATTTTTGAGTTTATATTTAATATATTTAAATATATATATATAATATATATTTAAATATATATATATATATATATATATTTAACGAAATTTAGTTGAATTCAATTTCATCCTAAAGTATGTGCAAATTAGTAACTGTTAAATGAGATGTGATATTTTCTTGGTTTTGCTAGAGTAAAAGTTGAGAACCACTGTTTGTACTAATTGATTTAAGTCAATAAATGGTGACCTACCATTGTATATGTTAGTGAGTGTGCATATTATAGAGAACCGTTTAATAAATCAAACCGTTTAATAAAATTCCTCATGGATGCCCGAAAAATGTTTTCACTCGAGTTTAGTTTTATAGCCATAAGCAAAAAAAATGTATTAAGATATTCCACTTATCAAATTAATAAAATTTATTACTAGAAATTTTCTGATATGATTTTCTATGAAGCAATACTATATCGTCACGAGTTAACATTTAAATATACTTTGTGTTATTCAGGAGAGAACAGATGGAAGGAGGTTAAACATTATTATTGTGGCGGAGGGTGCTCAGGACCAAGAAGGAAACCCGATTACTGTTGAGCAGGTGAAGAAAGTAGTGGTAGAGAAACTGAACCAGGATACGAGAATCACGGTTCTGGGTCATGTGCAGCGTGGAGGAAGTCCTTCTGCCTTCGACAGACTACTGGTATGTTGACCCATTGCTTTATTATTCCATAACTTTTATCATTATTTTCATAACTTAATGAAGAAAACAATATCTATAATGAAGATTATAGGAAATGAAATTCTAATTGTTAATTTGTTTAAGTCATCCATTTCTCATTTTTTTTTTTTTTTTTTTTTTTTTACTGAACGAGAGGTTATCCCCAATTTTAAACCTTTAGGGAGTAAATTTCCAAAAATCCTCTCTTAATATTGGCCTAGATCAGTGTTTCCCAAACTTTTTCGAGCGACCGCCCCCTTGGGTCCGTAAACCTATACTCAACACTCCTCAATTATAATCAGAATCTTAGACTAAACAACGAAATGAGTAACATTTTAATAATTAAGTTAATATAATGACTAATCGAATATTTATTTTGTAATCCAATATATGTTTTGTTTCATATCATATTTATGCAAAAGAATTAATACACAATAAAAGAAACTTAGATGAGAATATACTTTTAACATAAAAATAAATTATTAAAACAAATAATTTTAAGAAAACTTTTCCTAGAAGTTTACATGTAGTGTTTTCACTTAAATTTAGAAATTATATTGCATGAAATTTTCAATTTATGGAAATATAATCACCACTCCTTTTTACATTAGCGCCCCCCCCCCCCCCCCCCGATATCAAAGCACCGCCCCCAGGGGGGCGGTACCGCCCACTTTGGGAAACACTGGCCAAGATAATGAATGGAATCCACTATTCAAATTTTTCATATCTCTGATAGCTTTTATGTAGTTTCGACTCTGCATCAGAGTCCATCGTTAATGGCTGCCTTTATATATTACTATTGATGTAGTGGACCTCAAGTAAAGCTTTATTCAAGAATGTTTGAGAATCTACTTCATTTCGACGTGTGGTGTCAATAACATACAGGGAAAGACTTAGCAGACTCTTGTGATTTAACTTTTACTATCCTGTACATCATTAACAATATTCATTTCCTCTTTAGATTAACCATGTTGTCTCAGTTAGGAGAAAGTTACAAAATAGAATTGATAACCACAGTAATTGGAATTATTTTTATTAACATTTATATTTTTGGACTTCTTGTAGCTTTTAGTCATTATTTTTTGAAAGAGGTATAATTAAATTTTTTCATAGATTGAGAAATTTAAGAATTTTAGTTGGAATCAGTTAAAAAATGTTGGGCAATTTTCATCTATTGAGTGTTGTTTTTATTGCACAGTGTAATAGCAGTTCATATAATGTAATTACAATTACTATTGATGTACTGGACCTCAAGTAAAGCTTTATTCAAGAATGTTTGAGAATCTACATCATTCCGACGTGTGATGCCAATAACATATAAGGAAAAACCTTATTTATTTAACCCCTGGTTATAAATAGAAATGTAACAATTTAACTTGTTAGTACAAGTTTGTCATTTGTACTAACAACTTCTTTGAGGGACTGCTAGTACCAAGCTAGAAAGGCTTCAGAAAACTGCCTACTTAGACAGGAGCTATGTCTAACTCATAAATTATAAACATAATTCGTTGAAATTACGATTCAGCGTCCCTTCTGATATTTATTTATTATATCAGAAGTAATAAATATTTATTACTTATCTTTATTTTAACAACAACACCTCAATAATAATATGTTTTATTATTTAATAAGACTATACAGTTAAAATGATTTAACATGAGAAGTGTATAAGTCAACGAGAATGTTAAATTAATTGCTGACCAGTCTACTTTTCCTGTTATTTTTTTTAAGATAGGTATTATATACAATCTTAATTATATAAGATACTCGTAGTATATAATACCTATCTTATCTCTAAATTATATCAATTTTACAATTAAAATTGATAAAGAACAATTTATAACTAATAGTTTACGTTTACATGGAAAGTTTGAAGAAATTTAAAATAATTAGGGCAAATAATTATTAAGGAAATAAATTTGAATTACCTAATGGTTGTTTTTATTAAAGAAGGATGTAGTTTTGAATTGTGAATACGGTACAGGGTTGTCGAATGGGTGCAGAGGCAGTGTCAGCTTTGATGGAAGCGACACCGGAATCAGAGGCAGTAGTGGTAACACTGGAAGGAAATCAGGCCATTAAACTACCACTGATGGAATGTGTAGAACGTACCCAGGCAGTGGGTAAAGCTATGAAGGAAAAGAATTGGGAGGCAGCTGTACGACTTAGAGGAGGGTAAGTTTATTTCAATATCTACCGTTTGGTAATTTTATGTTTTGCTGACCAGTGTACAGTATTGGTTTGAGACTTCTTGAGCGATTTTTAGTACCAAGCTAGAAAGACTTCAGAAAGCTGCCTACTTAGACAGGAGCTATGCCCTTAATTCCTGCAAGACTCTATAAACTGCTGTCTCATTCAACTACTATTTTATCCTTAGTTCAACTTGAAGCTGCTCATATATCACCTTTCATTCTGTAATATCATATATCAACATTCCTGAAAATATTACTTTTTTAGAAATTACGAAAAGTCTTCGTATTAAGTGAATATACACATTTTTAATTTATCATGATTTTCTTTTCTTGGCACACTACTTACAAGTTATAATATTTTTGAGGGTTTTATCTCCTAGGATTTAAACTATTTATTTTCTTTGGAAAAAAAGATATTTTTCATTTCACTAATTTGCTTGTTAATTTTTACCATGTTTAAGTGAAAACGTCGAAATAATGTTTTTCTTATTCTATTCTTGTGGGTAAATATTTTTGCATTTCATATTATTTTTTTTTTTTTTAGTAATTTTCAAAGAAACCTTGAAACCTTTAAGAAGTTAACGAGAACAAAACCACCCGAAGGAATGGAAACATCAGTGAGTGTTGATTAAATTTCGTTATGAATTATTTATAAAGTGTTTATGCAATGTCTAAAATTTATTCTAAAAAAATAATTTATAATCCAAGTAATTGATACTGATTGAACTTCTTTTTTACTTAAATTAATTTAGTTCTAGCATAGAAATTTATTCACTGATTCTTAAATAACACAAATCCAGGTAAGTACATATATAATTAGCAAGGGTGTTTCTCCATACTGCCTTGTGAGTTTTAATGACCTCTTTAAAACCTGAGCAGAAATTTGTCCAGAGCTGTTTTGTTTATATTGCAATTTTAGTTTCTAACCTTGTTAAATTCAAAAATATTGTTAAAAATATAATTTGGATTTATAATTTCTTTTAAATACATTATTAGTTTAGTTATCAAAGTCATATAACATTTTTAGGTTTTGATTCCTATTCTTCTATATCATCTAATTTAGATTGTATATAGAATAATGAAAAGAATTCCTTGAATTCTACAGATTTATGATTAGTATATAAAACTTTATTATAATTAATACTAGTACATAAACTCTTGTTTTATATTCTACCGATAATATATTATTTATAATATGTTTTATTACCTCAGTGATTTTAGCAATCTTTAAGTTATTTAGAACGACATTGTATTTACGTGAAACGCCATTTTCTAGAATGAAAAATGCAATAATAATATATGGAAATTGAGGAGCAATTCTACATGTAGAAGAATAGTTTTTAATATGATGAAATCATAAATCAGAAAAGTTTAATCTTTTAGATTGAAGGTTTTGATTTCTTTGCTTATTTGTTATCATGACAATTAAGCATTTATTTTAAACTGTCTCTTATCTTTATTTATCTATTAATGATTTCTATTTACATCACTAATTTGGATTTATAATTTCTTTTAAATACATTTTTAGTTTAGCAATTAAAGTCATATATATATCATTTTTAGGTTTTGATACCTTTTCTTCTATATCATTTAATTCAGTGTTTCCCAAAGTGGGGGGTAATGCAAAAAGGAGAGGAAATTCTATTTCCTTAAATTGAAAATATTCATGCAATATAATTTCTAAATTTAAGTGAAAACACGACATGTAAACTTCTAGGAAACGACTTCTTAAAATTATTTGTTTTGATAATTCATTTTTATGTTAAAAGTATATTCTCATCTAAGTTTTTCTTTTATTTTGTATTAATTCTTTTGCATAAATATGCTATGAAACAATACATCTATTGGATTCTAAATAAATATTCGATTAGTAATTATTTTAATTTAATTATTAAAATGTTACTCATTTGGTTATTTAGTCTAGGAATCTGATTATTATTCAAGGGTGTTGAGTTATAGGTTTATGCACCCAAGGGGGCGGTCACTCGAAAAAGTTTGGGAAACACTGATTTAATTCATTCCGGCCCACTAATGAAAAAAGTGTTTGTCCTTATTTAAAACAATCAATGTGCTCCTGAAACTTTTAAGAGTATATTGCATCATGAAAAAATGAAAAAAAATATCGTTTTTAGACTGGAGGGTACACAGTGGCCGTCATGCATATAGGAGCACCAGCCTGTGGTATGAATGCAGCGGTTAGGTCCTTTGTCAAGAACTGCATCTATAGAGGTGACACTGTCTACGGCATACAGGAGGGAATCGATGGACTTATTAATGGTCAGGTTAGTTATTTCAGTCGTTATCTGTTTTTAAATTGAAATTATTTAACATGAGACGTGTATAATGGTGTCTATTATTTACTGAATTAATCTTCTAGTTTAAACAGTTTTCATGCTTCCTTAATCATATCAAGAACTATTGGATTAAGGAATGTTGAATTATGATAGAATACTTGTGGGAAAACCTCAATCAATGCAAAAAGAATAAACTTATGTTTATATTATTGTTTTAAAAATATTTTGTCTTACCAACTATGTCCCTTGACTGTTAGGTTTTCTGTAACCAAGCTGTCAGATATATATGAGCCTTCTGGAGTAGTAGGGCAGGATATATTTGTTGTAATCGCCGAAACATAACGAGAGGAGATCTCTGCCAGTAAGACACTCACAAATAGAGTAACTCAGTTTTTTATTATTATTATTTGAGGTTGCTATAGCACTGCGTCTTAAAAAAAAACAAACTATTGTACTTCCCCTCTTCTGCACTAAAGTACCCCAGCAGTTAGTTGGCTGTGGGTAACCAACTTAGTTAACTTCAACGTCTTCAAAAGCTCAGCACTTTTACTGGTTCTAGAGGTAAAAGTTTTTCTATGGTTTTGTTGAGTGTCACGAAGCACCTACCTCTATACAGTAATGTTGCCTTACAGTCAGTCTGTAGGTGCAACGGTGTTCTTCCTCTTCTTAGTAGAATCTGCACAAACCATCATTGATAATTCCCATTCAGGCTCCCTACGTTTCGGGAGAAAGTAACTGCCTTTCTCCTTCTTTGGGACAGTCTTCTCCGGGACCTTAGGTTCACTTGTGGGAGGTTGGCTCTCACTAGTTAGCGCTTTTGGACCCTCTGCGCTTCCGTAGGATGGTCTTCCAAACTTACTTCCTTCTCCTTAGTATTATACAGAGGCAAATCCCTGTATCTCTATCGGTGGTATTTTGCCCGCTCTGGCAAAGCACCGCCTACCGGAGTAAGGATATTTACTCAAGGGTCGTCTGGTACCCTTGATGCTCCGTTCATAATACAGTAACCCCCGTATCATGCATCCTTCGGCACGGATCGCATATCACCTTAGATTGGGGCTGAGATAAAATAAGGGGATTTGGGGATTAGGAAAAATGAGAAATCAAGGTGGTCAGGTCCAGCCCTTGATCACCTTCTCTTTCATTTGTCTCTGCATATAACAGGTTAACAGGATAGCTTCGTGAAGGCCGAAAGTTGGAGTTGAGTATTAGAGGCGCTTAATCACTCCATTACTACCCCAACTCGGTTATTTTAGTCCATGCTGCGTGCAATTAAAATTAATTCGGTTGGGAGGAGTGTCATAAGACCAGTCGAAAAAACTATTTAACAATAAATACTAGGGTTATTTGTCATTCCTGGTTTTGTTAAGGGATTATAATTTTTATTAGCCATTGATTTTTTTCTTTACCCTCTCTCCATATTCTACTGACTCACAGAATGTTGTTATTATTAATGTTAAAGCAAAATCTTCCGGTTATAGGTATTTCAAACTACAACATGTATCATAGATATATCCAAAACCAGTAGTATGATTATATTTTACATAATAACGCTGTGAATATGTTTGTGTTGAATATAAACATTCATTAAGTTAACGGTGTAAGGAACCTTCATGTGACTAACAATAGTTACTGTTAGTTACTAGTGCCTTTTTTTTTTTTTGTAAACTTTTGGTGAGATTAACTTACGGGAACCTTTTTGCGAAAGTAAGAGTACTGGTAACATTTAATTTAAATATATTTAAAGATGCTTTTATTGACAATTCAATAAGATATAGTCAATGAGTTCCATCTACCCGTTCAAAAACAAAAAGTGAGTACTGGCTATTAACAAACCACAACATGAAAAGGGAAAAAAGACCAAGATCTTTCAACCGTAACAAGTGGTCTTCGTCAGAGTCAAAAACCCAACTGACTTGTGGTTCAGCGAACTGGCTGTACCGTACCCTCTTCTCATGGAGCGTGTACTTGAACATAAACCGTTGGGATAATGATATATATATAACTCTAATAAGTAATATGAATTGGAGTTAAATAATTAACGAGGACAATTTTTTTATATCAAAAGTTCTGGAAAAACATTATGGTAAGCCATATTAATGTTAGTTAATTCTCATTTTTGTTTTATTGTATTACTTGGTAAATTTTGTTGCAGTTTAAAAAAATGACATGGTCTTGTGTGAATGGATGGGTAGGAGAAGGGGGCGCCACTTTAGGAACAAAGAGAACACTTCCCAGCAAGAACTTGGCTGTGGTGGCTGAAAGGTTTGCCGAATACAATATTCAGGGTCTTCTTATCATCGGAGGCTTTGAGGTATTCGAATAGTGGTTATTTAGCTAATGCAATGCTTTAAGTACAGTGTCAGGCAAAATGATCTGACACATTTGTAGGTTAAATAAAAGTAAGCACTGTGAGCACCCGACTGAGTCTGTGCAGCATGTCCTTGAAGCCTGCCCGAGATATGACAGGGAGAGATACAGAGTGGACTTGTTTTTAGGCTCTACCCTGTCCAACTCATACGGTAGAGTACTTGAAAAAGTCAACCTCCCGGCGTTCCTGAGCTACATCCATGCCATAAATAGGGTTAAATCACCCTAGGACATTACCTTTAGTTTAAAAAAAAAAAAAAGAAAGTAAATGTATAATGTATCAGACAAAGTCTGACCTAGTTATGTTACATGGGATCTTCCTTTTTGCTCCGAAATATCATTCGTACCCAGTGTAACCGTTTCCCGATGTAAATATACTGTTGCGCGAGTAGTATCGAGTTGCCCGCCTCCGCGTGGTCCACCTTGGGCGTCGCCATGTGTACATGCGACGGCTAAAGGGCAAATCGTAAAAAGACAACCTGACTTGATTTAAAAACGATATGGCTTGGTGCGTATAAAGGTCAACACAGGTTTAAAAAAAGGCAAATAAAGTCAATAAACAATAAAGTGTTTTGATTTTTGAAAAGTACATATAATGTCATTTTGTTTCATTAGGTTTAAAAAAAAACAATGGTATTATACAGAAACAAAACAAAATGACATTATATGTACTTTTCGAAAATAAAAACACTTTATTGTTTATTGACTTTATTTGTCTTTTATTTAACCTACAAATGTTTCAGATCATTTTGCCTGACCCTGTATATAAGTGTAGATATAGTCGTTGTGAGGCACAGGAAGTTATCTGAATTCTGTATTTTGCTGTTGATTGCTGTTCAGTTTTTTACTTATTAGAAGAAAGTTAAAGAAAGAAATTTCAATTTAAAGGTTTTATAGAAAAACATCGTGTTTCGAATTCTTCGATTTCTTTTTTTAAGTTACACCAGTTATACCAGTTACAAAAGAGATATATTAATAATTTATAAAACAGGTAGACTGCCAAGCCTGGAATGGATATTTTTAACCAAGCAGATGTGCAATTAGTTACGGTGTCCATGTTCACCCACACAGTTATTTATAATTACTTTTAAAATTATGAGTAAAATAAATTATAACAGTGAAGCAATAAGTTAGTGTGTCCATGTTCACGCACACAGTTATTATAATTACTTTTAAAATTATGAGGAAAATAAATTATAACAGTTATACGAACAAAACATGTCTTCGAAAGCGTTGTCTTTTCACTTCTACTTTTTTTTCTTAATATGTTTCTTTAATTTCCCCATAATGAATTATTTTTGGAAACAATACATATTGATCTGTAAGCGAGGTTTTGCATTGTCATTTTTTGCTATTATGTTTTTAATCGGTTGAAAATAGTGTATTGAGAATTAATTAAATTAATGATTACGTCATATTTTCGAGTAATTATTGAAACATAACAAATTTTATACTTTTCATGATTAGAATAGAGGAAGAAACACTAAGTCCCCACACCAAAGATTTTATCCATTATCGACTCGTTTAAAACACTTAGTGTTCATCGTCAGATTACATCTACAATATAAAATATTTTGGTTGTTTCTGTAGTGAACTTCACATCGACGCATTCGAACAGTTAGTGTTCATCTTCAGGTTACATCTACAATATAAAATATTTTGGTTGTTTCTGTAGTGAACTTCATATCGACGCATTCGAACAGTTAGTGTTCATCGTCAGGTTACATCTACAATATAAAATATTTTGGTTGTTTCTCTAGTAAACTTCACATCGACGCATTCGAACAGTTAGTAGTGTTCATCGTCAGGTTACATCTACAATATAAAATATTTTAGTTGTTTCTGTAGTCAATTTCACATTTTTATTAATATTTTATTTTGTAGATGTAACCTAACGATGAACACTAAATGTTTTAAACGAGTCAATAATGGATAAAATCTGTTTTATGGAGACTTAGTGTTTCCTCCCCTATTATAATCATATGTAAATACCCCATAATAAATTCTTGTATAACTCGTGGGATTTATATTTGTAAATTAATTTACATTATAGTATTTTTTTTTACAAAATATCTGTCATGTGAACCAAAGTTCGGGCAAATACATTTGTTGGCTTTCTTAAAAGACTTCATCAAAATGTATCTTTGTTAAGTATTAATGCAGTTTTGCCACAGCCGAAAAAATGTCACAATATTATGAAAATAAAATCCATTCATTATTAATATTAATTTTATCAGGTGCAGTTTTTCTTTTTGCTATTTTAATAAACTTGAATTTTGTGAATGTTGATCTATAGTGATGAAATATCAGTTGGTCTTGTCTTGAGGGTATACATTATGACAGTATTCATGTTTCAGGGTTACAACGCAGGTCTGCAGATGATAGAAGCTAGGAAAATTTATTCTCAGTTTTGCATTCCCATTTGCATCATACCATCTACAATAAGCAACAATGTTCCTGGCACTGATTTCTCTCTTGGATCCGATACAGCTCTTAATGAAATCACTGAGGTATGCGTGAAGTTAATTATTTAAGTTGATTCCAGGTAGTAGAACAAAATCAACTGTTATCTATGTATGACTTTCAAAAGAAAATTAATAATATTATTATATGGGTTGGTTAGATTTGGAGTGTGAAAAGACTCCTTATCGGATTGGTTTCGGCTGAGTGTTGAGTTTTGGTGTACCTAAACATGCATTACATCCCTATTCAAAAAAAAAAAAAAGAATATCCCTCTTGCAAAGTCCATGTGGATCATGAAACCCACCTGAAAAAGAAAAAATCTGGAGTGGCTTTCACTCAACTTGACTATAAGTAACTTAATATCAAATTTCTTGAGTATATAATATATAACGTCTCAATTAAGCATAATTTAAACATCTAAATGGGATATGATTATTAGTCTTTCATTCCTGAGGTAGTACAGATAGTGATTGAAGGACATATTAATATATAAGCTTATTTTGGTACATCACACAGCTGATGCAAATAATTTCATTAGTATAACTACAGCAGTAATAACATTTTTGAAAAACCAACGTGAACATTTCTTGATACGAAATATTCTCCTACAAGAGAACATGGCATCTGTTCAAATAGCCAGTAGATTTCTTACATCGTTTACTTGACATCCTTCTACATTGAATATTAAAGTAAAATTTTCAAATTTAAAACAGGAAAATACCCTGTTTTTCTCTGAAAAACATCATAAACATCGAAGAAAAAATGTTGTTTTAAGATGATTTATAATTAAAGATGTACGATAATTACATTCATTATCTCTAAACGAAAGATTTCAATTTTGAATTATCTTTTACATTTTTGGTTTTTTTATAGAATTATTATACTGGGAATTTTATGGCTTCTTAGTATTTAATAAGATCATTTTCCTTCCCCTTTGTCAAATAACATATATACGAATTTTTTCTGAGTGTGTGTTATCATTTTCCTGCACAATATTATTCCTCTTACATCTCATATAAGTCAATAAACAATTTAAATTGTTCCTTTATAAATATCAATTTTATCTCTGGAATCGCTCAAAAAATTTCTAAGTCAATGTAAACAATGAAAAAAAATATAAAAAATTCGACAAGTATAGCAGGTGATCTCTTAGTCTAAGATAAACAAACAGTTTTTATAGCGTTATTGCTCTTTACCGTAATTGAAACTTCATGAATTTTTTTTTATGAATTGCTAATTTTGTGTTCCATTTTTGGACAAATTTTCATTATTTTTAAATGAGCTGTTTAGCGTCAAAAAAACATTTTCTGAAAACAGAAATCGTACTGTAACGTCCCTTTAGCGAATGTAATTTTGAAAAAAAATATCTCAACTCATTCTCCACATAATGTTCTATTTTTAGGTATAGCTTCATTGTGATCCGTCTAACAGTATGGCTTTTATCGCTCTTACAAGGTTTTAGATTGAATTATGAGTCAAAATTTTTACATTTTATTAAAAAAAAAATATTTCCTGTTGTTTTAAAATTCTGAATATATTTTTCGTTTGTCTCATGTAACCTCAAAGATAATGTCAAAATTTCAAAACTCTAGGGTTATCAGTTTAGGAGAAATAAATGTTTTCAAAAAAACGGTTTTTGGCAAAAAAGTGACTTTCCCATCATGCATAATTCTTCCCAAACAATAGGGATCTTCGTCTTTATGGGGCCCATTTTTGTGTAAAATATCAACTTGATCCATCAAAGATTCTGGACCGTAGCGTGGTAACAAGCAATGCTAACACACGCACCCACCCACCCACACACACACACACACACGGACATCATCGTAAAAACGTCATAAAACGACTTCTGGGACCTCAAAACATGTAATTCCGTCAAAATCTCGAGATCGAATTTTTTCACGATCACTATACTTTACTTATAGTAAAGTAAAAATAGATAATTTCCTGTTTGTTTCTGTAAGTCGTCCACTGACTCCTAATTTCCGTAAACTGAATATTTTTCTTTTCTATCAAGGAATTGATATCTCATTTCTTGTAAAGCCAAGTTTGCCCAAAAACACACTTAGTGATATATTATTTCCCAGTCATTTTAGCTTATATAGGTTCACTTATTCTCATGTTCATGTAACATACGATGTATACATGTATACATCGTATACAGTTACCTTTTAAGTAATACAGCATTTCTCTATATCCTCTAAAAAAAGTCTGTAGTGTAGATGTTATTTATTTCATAAAATATGCCTATATACTGTTAAAGATAATTGTTATATCAATTCTACAAACTATACTGTAGAGTGGAGTTGTACACTTTTTACTTTACTATAAGTAAAGTATAGTGATCGTGAAAAAATTCGATCTCGAGATTTTGACGGAATTACATGTTTTGAGGTCCCAGAAGTCGTTTTATGACGTTTTTACGATGATGTCCGTGTGTGTGTGTGTGGGTGGGTGGGTGCGTGTGTTAGCATTGCTTGTTACCACGCTACGGTCCAGAATCTTTGATGGATCAAGTTGATATTTTACACAAAAATGGGCCCCATAAAGACGAAGATCCCTATTGTTTGGGAAGAATTATGCATGATGGGAAAGTCACTTTTTTTGCCAAAAACCGTTTTTTTGAAAACATTTATTTCTCCTAAACTGATAACCCTAGAGTTTTGAAATTTTGACATTATCTTTGAGGTTACATGAGACAAACGAAAAATATATTCAGAATTTTAAAACAACAGGAAATATTTTTTTTTTAATAAAATGTAAAAATTTTGACTCATAATTCAATCTAAAACCTTGTAAGAGCGATAAAAGCCATACTGTTAGACGGATCACAATGAAGCTATACCTAAAAATAGAACATTATGTGGAGAATGAGTTGAGATATTTTTTTTCAAAATTACATTCGCTAAAGGGACGTTACAGTACGATTTCTGTTTTCAGAAAATGTTTTTTTGACGCTAAACAGCTCATTTAAAAATAATGAAAATTTGTCCAAAAATGGAACACAAAATTAGCAATTCATAAAAAAAAATTCATGAAGTTTCAATTACGGTAAAGAGCAATAACGCTATAAAAACTGTTTGTTTATCTTAGACTAAGAGATCACCTGCTATACTTGTCGAATTTTTTATATTTTTTTTCATTGTTTACATTGACTTAGAAATTTTTTGAGCGATTCCAGAGATAAAATTGATATTTATAAAGGAAAAATTTAAATTGTTTATTGACTTATATGAGATGTAAGAGGAATAATATTGTGCAGGTAAATGATAACACTCATTAAAAAAAAAATCGTATATATGTTATTTGACAAAGGGGAAGGAAAATGATCTTATTAAATACTAAGAAGCCATAAAATTCCCAGTATAATAATTCTGTTAAAAACCAAAAATGTAAAAGATAATTCAAAATATAAAACTTTCGTTTAGAGATTAATAACTGTAATTATCGTACATCTTTAATTAACAAATCACCTTAAAACAACATTTTCTTCGCTGTTTAAGATGTTTTTCAGAGAAAAAAAGGGTATTTTACTGTTTTAAATTTGAAAATTTTACATTAATATTCAATGTAGAAGGATGTTAAGTAAACGATGTAAGAAATCTACTGCCTATTTGAACAATAGCCATGTTCTCTTGTAGGATAATATTTTGTTTCAAGAAATGTTCACATTGGTTTTTCAAAAATGATATTACTGCTGTAGTTATACTAATGAAACTATTTGCAAATAATAAATTATTTGTGATGTACAAAAATAAGCTTATAAATTGATATGTCCTTCAATCACTATCTGTACTACCTCACGAATGCAATGCTAATAATTATATCCCATTTAGATATTTATGTTATGCTTAAATGATACGTTATGTTTTATATACTCAAGAAATTTGACATTGAGTTACTTATAGTAAAGTAGAGTGTAGGCCACTCCAGATTTTTTAATTAAATAAACAAATTTAATTAAATGTAAGTGTCGAGGTGTATTCAGAAATTTTGGAGTATTCAAAATTTAGTAGTTGCAGTCGGGATTTTAGTAAACTACTCTATAACCCTGATTGTGTTACAATAGTACATTAATCATCAAAATCAATATTTGTTAAATTTCCTATGTGAATATTGAATTATAAGTCTATTTATATCTTAAAATTGTATCCCGTATTAGTTATTTCAAACCAAAGACAACTCTTATATTTGTGATTTTGACACTCTTAGAGTTTTATAACATCTCTGGTAGT
This sequence comes from Hermatobates lingyangjiaoensis, assembly GCA_026182355.1. Lineage (NCBI taxonomy): Eukaryota > Metazoa > Arthropoda > Insecta > Hemiptera > Hermatobatidae > Hermatobates > Hermatobates lingyangjiaoensis. The sequence goes on from JAPFBL010000253.1 coordinate 9,038,068, forward strand.
CTATGTGAATCTCAGTTGGAATTGAGATACTGCTATGTTTGAGTATAATTTCATTATAATCCGTCAAACGGGGAGGGATGGCGTCTTGTCCACTAGGTTTAAAAATCAAACAAAAATCAATATTTTTAATTTTATTGCAAAATAAATAAATAAATGTCACACCTATCCGGTTATTAACAAATTCTGAAGTTTACTTTCAGTTAATTTTATTGTCTGTGTGACAATAATCCCAAAGTTTCAATACTTCAGTTAGCAGTTCAGGTTAAAAAAATTGTCTAAAATCACATTTTAGCCAAAAATGTAATTTTCCCCATGATTTACAATATTACCCAAAAACAATAGGACACATGTATACAATAGGGTGGCTCATTATTGGGTAATATATTTATTTGATCCATCGAAAAATTTGGCTTGTAGCGTGCCAACAAACTTTTGGATACAAATCCATAATCACATAATAAAAAAAAAAACGTCAGCAATGTATTTGATGACCTCAAAACATTTAAATCTGTCAAAAAACTTGAGATCGAAATGTTTCAATATCCATTATGCTTTACTTGTAGCAAAGTAATAAAGCACGAGAAAAGGATGAACAACAGCTGAGGATTCCTGAAGCAATATATATTCTAGAGAAATGTCCAAACATTAACGGTCATCGGTCTAATTTTAAAATTATTTGAAAATATTTCTACCAGTGATATAGTAAATCTAAGGACCGACAACCTCTATCTGGGCTCCTCCCCAATCACCAGATATCACCAAGCACCGTTCGATATGTCAATCATAATGTCGTCTCATGTTAACTTTCAGTTTTTAATAAGTTCCTTCATAAAATTTCCGTTTTTAAATATTTATTTATATGTTTTGGTTAGTCTATGCGTACGTGTGTGTGCGTGTTTGTATTTTTGTAATGTTTATGTGTGTATGGCGGGATTAGAGTGTGTGTGTGTTTTCTTTGGTTGTCTCGAGAAAAACTTAGTTGTTTCAATCTCTTCAAAGAACTAGTTAAATTTTATTTCATTGTTTAAAATAAAAAAAAAATCAAATACAGCAGTTAGATATTATATGAATATAATTGCAGATTATTCATAACAATTGTTATTATTATTAAAAACAATTAAAATTATCATTAAAAATGGTATAATTATATTATAATATATTATAGTAGTATATTATAATTAAAATGATAGTTTTAATCTCTTTTAACAGAAATAGTAAAATTGTATTCCATAGTTTAAATGAAACAACAAATTAAGATGATTATTAAATATTATATGAAAATAATTGTATATTATTCATAATAATTGTTAAATAGTTATATATATATATATATATATATATATAAAGATTTCACATAAACACGTGAAATAACAATCAATGATCAAACCACAATAAGAAGACCGCTTGTTACGGTTGAAAGATCGTAGTCTTGTTTTCCCATTTCTTATTGTGGTTTGATCATTGATATATATATATATATATATATATATATGATATGATCTGAAGTTATGATTCTCGTTCTGAATCTATTTCTGCTGTGTTATGGTTGTTGACTTAGCAGTTAAGTGACTCAAGGTTCAAACAGGAATGCTGAGTAAGAAGAATCCTTGTCGTTGTTTATAGATTAATGATATCTCTCCTTTCTAACTTAAACATCACACCTTTTGAATAAAACATGCAATTCTCGAAAGTTGTTTTGGAATTACAGCTTTCATTTGCACTTTTTGTCATGATATATTTGCTGTCTCATAAGTTTTCTAGTTAACTGGGAGTATTAAACCTTCTAAATTGGTGAAAACTGAGTACTTTTTTTTGGCTCATATTCAAAAATATCTGCGGCACTAAACTTTTTTATAGTCATATTTTGGGCGACACTAAACTTTTTTATAGTCATATTTTGGTTCATTGTTACTCGGACCAAGAAAAAGATCTGAGATTCCTGATATATTGCAGTTTGTAAAATGTCATTTTCCAAACTGTGATTATGATTTATCCACTACATAAAAAATTAATGATAGTAATATTGCAAATGTGAGTTTTATTAATAATAAGCTAAGAAACAGTAAATAACTTAAGTTTCATGTCTGATTACAAACGCAAATGTGGTATTGTCAATGTAGTATTCTGAAGATTATCTTGTGGATGACTGGAAATAATTTTATTTGTTCATCTGAGCATGATTAGATTAAAAATACTTATATGACACATAAAATAGTAATGTTTATTTCCTACCATCTGATCATCATTAGGTAACGAATAATTATATGACACTACCTGTAGTTGTCGGAGTTTAGGAGTAACGGAAGAATAACGTTGAAGTGTTGAGTTATTCCCGAAGAATAAAGTTGAATAGTTATTTTATTTTATCAGTAGAGGAGTAATTAATAACTATGAAGAGTTGAGTTATTCCTGAAGAGTAACGTCGAGTAGTTGAGTTATGGCATCAGTGGTTGGGGGAGTTGAGAAGAAACTGTGCAATAACGATAAGGAGTTGAGTTATTCCTGATGAATAACATTGAGGAGTTGAGCTATTCCTGAAGAGTAACGTCGAGTAGTTGAGTTATGGCATCAGTGGTTGGGGGAGTTGAGGGGAAACTGTGCAATAACGATAAGGAGTTGAGTTATTCCTGGTGAATAACATTGAGGAGTTGAGTTATTCCTGAAGAATAACGTCGAGTAGTTGAGTTATGGCACAGTTGTTGGGGGAGTTGAGAAGAAACTGTGCAATAACGATAAGGAGTTGAGTTATTCCTGATGAATAACATTGAGGAGTTGAGCTATTCCTGAAGAGTAACGTCGAGTAGTTGAGTTATGGCATCAGTGGTTGGGGGAGTTGAGAAGAAACTGTGCAATAACGATAAGGAGTTGAGTTATTCCTGATGAATAACATTGAGGAGTTGAGTTATTCCTGAAGAATAACGTCGAGTAGTTGAGTTATGGCACAGTTGTTGGGGGAGTTGAGGAGAAACTGTGCAATAACGATAAGGAGTTGAGTTATTCCTGATGAATAACATTGGGGAGTTGAGTTATTCCTGAAGAATAACGTCGAGTAGTTAAGTTATGGCATCAGTGGTTGGGGGAGTTGAGGAGAAACTGTGCAATAACGATAAGGAGTTGAGTTATTCCTGATGAATAACATTGAGGAGTTGAGCTATTCCTGAAGAGTAACGTCGAGTTGTTGAGTTATGGTGGTTATGGGAGTTGAGGAGAAACCGAGCAATAACGATGAGGAGTTTCTGAGTAATAACTTCGAATAGTTGAGTTATTCGTCAATTTCTCCTACTAGTGATGTACCTGAAGAAGAACACTACATGTTCAAAACGCGTTATATTTCATAAAAACATTTGCTTCTATTAATTAATTGTTATTATTAATATTTTTTCCAAAAATGAGTAAATACCAGAAAATAATGATTACAAGTTTTGAACTAGTGGAAACAATGTTTTCTGAGATTATGGTATTAAATTATATATATTTTTGGCAAACCTGATTACTGATCATATTAAGCAATGTAAATTCAATTAAAGATGCATTTTAATTGTTGACAGATTTGTGACAGAATCAGGCAATCAGCTATGGGCACAAAACGAAGAGTATTCATTGTAGAAACTATGGGAGGATATTGTGGATATTTGGCTACTCTCTCAGGTAATATAAGTTGCAGTTTGTGAACTTTAGTTGTATGATTGGGTAAAATTGGCTATCATAGTAGGAGAAGAGTCGAGCTCATTGATGACTCAAACGTCATCAATTGGAGCTTTTGAAATACTAAAAAGAGCTACTTTAATATATATTTCAATTGAAAACTACTCAGTGTTTTATCAACCAAATTGTATTCTCAATTTGACACTCAAGGGTGTTTTTACAGTAGGTTTATTGAATAAATGGTTGACATCTCACACAGTCTCAGGATACATGACTTTATGTCCTTAGAGATATGTCTAGGACATAAGACTAACGTGCGAAAGTAGTTTACTCTCTCCCTCATGAAAACAATTTTCAGTACAACGATCTACAAACTAGCTTCATCTTATACCAGAGGCAAGCCCACTGAAAGTAAAACCTAATTATTTTTAAATCATTTATTTTTGTAAAAAAACCAATTGATCAAACTCTACATTCATGCTGGTTATTGAACTTAGTATTTCTTATAAAAAAAAAACTAACATTTCTTTCTTAAAAGAATAAATATTACTAATATGATTAAATTTTCATAAAATTGTAAAAAAAAATTGGAAATGAAAATGTGGAGATTTAGTTATGCAGTTTTTATGTATTTCATATACATGATTCATGACTATTAAGTTAGAAGACTTAATTGAAAATTAATAAATGATGTGAAATATTTTGCAATTTAAGTTAATGCGTGGTGATATTTATACAGAAAAAAATGTGTTTCACTAATGACTTTTTTTATTAGAAAAAAAAATTAACTCCTTGAAAGAAAAGTTTGTCGAGGTAACTATATATTACAGATGTTTTATAGATCAATCTTTGTGTATAGTTTTTCCATACTGTAACAATCTCTATTTCATATTTTTTTCATATTTTCTCAATTGCTTGAAAATACAGTAGGTAGTAAATAAGTTTCTTTTTTTTTTTTGTAGACATCATAGGGTTTTAAAAGTTGTATTTCCTTTAATTTTACTATAATTAAACTATAGTAATCATGAAAAAAATCGATCTTAGGAATATGATAGATTTATATGTTTTGAGGTCCCCCAAGTCCTTTTTTGATGTTTTTGTTATAACTGAAAAAATGGATAACTACATTAAGACAAATGAAATCATTAAATTATATAATAATACTTTACCAGGGAGTTTGACATTGTGTCAAAGGATAGCCACATTAAAGTAAAACAAAAACTCAATAGTCAACAAGTTTGATGTTATTTTAAGTTATAGTAAAGTTGAGTGTAGGCTACTCCAACATTTTTTCATTAATGGTAATATAAAAAATTATACTATTTTGAGCTGAAAATTACAAATCATAATTAATTAAAAGAAAAAGTTAATGGTTTTTGGTTTTCTTTATTGTAGTTTGATTTTTCTGGCAGTGCCTTATATTCTTCTAGAATTTTAAATTATTTCTTCTTTCTTGATTGGATTCAATAGCCCTGTTGTACTTTCAATTTATTTATAAAATTGTACTACGAGTATTTTGAGTAAATCTGAAATAATAAGGCAGTTTATGTTTTCATACTCCAATCAGTTTTTCTATTTTCTCAATTATACATGTTTGAGAAACTTACTAGAGGGTCTAATATAGTGCAATCACTTATTATGTGGTATTTGCTCATTGCAGGGTAAAAAGTTAATAAAATGGTCTCCACATTTAAAAATTTTAATAGTATAAACAACGCGTTTCGAACACGTAGTGTTCTTCCTCAGGCATTAACTAAGGGTGAGTGTCGGTGGTATAACTGACTGGGGCCACCCATTATAGTAAGTTGTGGACCACCCAGTCAGTTGTACCACTGACACTCACCCTTAGTTAATGCCTGAGGAAGAACACTACGTGTTCGAAATGCGTTGTTTATACCATTAAAATTTTTATATGTGGAGACCATTTTATTAACTTTTTACCTTACTAGAGGGTCTTTGAAAGCATATAATTTTTTGTAATGGACTACTGTGAGTGATAGGTATTGAAACAGAGGGTCCACAGTGATAAAAAAGTAAAAAAAAAAGCTTAAGGGTTTTTAAGAGCCAAGAGTGAACGAAAAATGTTGCTTACTCTCTTTTATTTCCCTTTTCTGTAACTTAGCGATTACAAATTTTCGGATTATCCCTACCATGTTGACTCTAATAGCAGGAGTGTTCAACCTCATAGATTCTCTGTCCCGCATTGGAACCCGACTATTAGTTATATATATAAAAAAAAATATAAAAATATTAGTTATGTACTCAATATAGCTAATTAAAAGAAACTTATGTATTAACTTAATATATTTAAGTCATTTAAATCATTAATTACCGTATTTGACGGCTTATAGGACGCATTTTTTTCCAAAATTTTGGCTCAAAAAATCGCCCTGCGTCTTACATGGCTTAGGTAAAGTTCGAGACCACCCGTAGGCCTAAGCCAGGGGTCTCCAAACTTTTCAATGTAAGGGCCACAGTTTATACACTGCTGGCTTTATTTTCATGTTCAATGTTTTGTTATTATTTTGAATGCTTTGCTTGCCTGTACTAACAGCTTGCTTATTTCCTGCTATTGAGAAGTCTTGTGTATGCTTTATTGCTTGTCTGTACTGCAAATTGCTTTTATACAGGTATGTTTCTGCTTTTGTAATTTACTACTAAATTGCTTTTATGCAGCTATGTTTCTGCTTGTGTATGTTCTGCTAGACTATTTTTAACAATATATGCTTAAATACACAAAAAAAAAAATTTCCTGAATCTGACCTGTTAAAATGGGGTGCGTCTTACATACCCGTGTGTCCTACATGCCGTCAAATACGGTAATTCTTAATTTATCATAAAACATAAAACAAATCATAAGTTGTGCAATCTGTTGTGCTTTCTAAAAAAAGATAATGAAGTAGAGATCATGGCATTAGTGGGATATTGGTCATTGTTTTTCATATACGATTTCTTTGGTATTTAGTTCGATTGAAGATGTGACAGTTCCTTAGATAATCATCGGATATGTTTGTTCTAGCTTTATGTTTAAAATGTTAAACTTATATTTGTAGCATTAATATTATTTTTGTATATAACTTAATTTTACTTATCAATTTTCATACTTTGTACCACGGCTTGTAAACTTTACTTAGAGAATATAGATTGTGTTTCATTTCCGAATAGAACTTTTTCTTTCCTTTTCTGTCGCATTTTGTAATTTAGATAAATTAATATGACATATTCTTTTTTTTAGGAATGGCCGGAGGAGCTGATGCTGCCTATATATTCGAAGAAAAGTTTTCAATTAAAGACTTGGAAATGGATCTCTGTCACATGACTTCAAAGATAGCCGAAGGAGTTCAAAGGGGACTTATTCTAAGGCATTATTTTCTTTCTACGATTATTATACCATAACAAATAATTATTCCCCAAGATGTGAAAAGATAATTAATTTTCAGGAACGAGAAATGCAACGAGAACTATTCGACAGATTTTATTTTTAGATTGTATTCTGAAGAGGGGAAAGGTTCTTTCTCTACAAGAATGAATATTTTAGGTAAGTGAAAAATTGAATAATGAAAATTCCCAGTTTTGTGTTACCCTGTAATTCTTTCTTTTTTTTTTTTTTTTATAATTAGCGAGATTTTCTTATGTCATTGGTAACATTTTGAAGTTGTTAATTGACGCTTCGGCGGAGTAAAACTGTTTCTGTTGTGGATCTAGATTTTTTTTATTGCCAGCAACGGCAGTCAAAAAAAGATGACAGTAGCCAATTTTTTTATCCATGCATGTTTCTAATAATCTGGTCAAGGAAACCACTATGTCAACTCAGGACGGGCACAGGACAAGACTACCTGCAGAAAGTCGCAATATCATATTTCCTTAAAAGATAGAACTTCTGATCATTTTTCCAATCTCTGGAAAAAGTATTGACTCAATTTGGATGCATGTACTCTAAAGCGCTAGTATTGCTGTTCAAGAGCCAGCGCTGTCTGAAGAAGACTTTTTCACTATACTATAAGTAAAGTGTAGTGATCGTGGAAAAATTTGATCTGGGATTTTGACGGAATTACATGTTTTGAATTCCCCAAAGTCGTTTTATGAAGTTTTTCTATTATGTATGTGTTGGTGGATACACAAAAGTACACATACAATATGTATGTATGTATGGGTATACAAAAGTTTGTATAGACGCTACGGTCCACAATATTTGATGGATCAAATTAATATTTTACAAAAAAATGGGCCTCATGGATGTGCTGTGTAGTTTAGGAGTAATTATGTATAATGGGAAAGTCACTTTTTTTTATTTCAAATCCTGTTCTTATAAAATTAAAAATAACATTTCTTTGCTAATGATGAATACTAATTTGAAATAACTTTGTATTCTGTTTAATAGACAGTTTGTTGACTATGTATTTCTAATTGTATAGCTGCACAAATGGAACCGTCATTTCAATAAAACTGGCTTCCGTTCTGTATGCAAATTTCCCTAGTACCCTAACATTTCATATAATATATATATATATATATATTCATAAATTTTGGAAACAGTCCTTCTTTGACACACACATTATTGAAAATGACACCAAATTTAGCTGATACCTGTTTCTTAACAAGTTTCTCAATTTTTCTAAATAACACTCTCGTTATTTCGTCTACACAATAAAGTACATCTCCTATGGTCGACATTTTTCGAATGATCAACATTCATCATCAGGACGTGAATAAGATCTAAGGTGAAATATCTGGTTTATATATACATGGAGAAGGTAGAAGGGGTTCTTCTACCCTTTGGTAAATAAAGAAAATAATAGGAAGACAGTAGGGAAGAGAGAATACCAAGTAAAAGAGTTAACACTTGAAGGGACGAGTAGTAACCTCACTGAAGGTTATAACATTTACACTATTTGCAATGAACATTATAGACAAAGGACAACAAACGTTTCAGAATAAACTATACACACAGATTATTCATTAAACTAAACAAAACTTATTTAAATCTATGTAACGAAAATCAAATTAAATGTAGGTAAGAATTATATTGAGGAAAAGAGTCTATAAGAAGAGTCAACAAGATTGTTATAGGTAATACGTCCATTATACAGTGAATTAGTTTTATGTTGTCCTACCAAGATGTATTTAAAGTAATCTAATGTTTCATGTAAAACTACGTTTTATTGTCAAAGGTCATATGCAACAAGGAGGAACACCATCTCCGTTTGACAGAAATTTTGGTACAAAGCAAGGATCGAAGGCAGCCGAGTGGATATACGAGCAGCTCAAGTGTGCTGATACAAAGGATGGCAAGTTGTTTGTAAATACGAAGGAGTCTGTAGTCATGTTGGGCGTGGTCAAGAGGAAGTATGTAAACACTCCTCTACTGGACCTGGTCGATGAAACAGATTTCGAGTAAGAATTTCCTTAATAATGATTATAATATTTTTCGTTATACAAATCGAAGTTTGGTCCAGCATCTAACAGTAAAACACTTTTAAACCAACGTTTCGTCTATATTTGTAGACATTTTCTGGGCTTGGTATTTTTTTAATGCAATAAAACACTAAAGAGCAACACTGTAGTCTGATTTTAATACAACGGTCATGTAAAGGTTTTTTTTCTAATAGAAAAATACGAAGTCCTCTAATACCAAGCGTGAGGGGGATCAAAAAGATTTGGCAAAAAGGGACACTAAATTGAACCTTTTTGCCAACCCCGGGGTGACCTGGGACCTACCCTAAGGAAAACTACTGATCTCTCCATAAAGATCAGGAAATTCTTCCACTAGAGTTCCTTTAATTTATAGTCAGTCCCTAATACTTACACCATAAATATTTAACCAAAGTAAGTTGAATGTTTGAGTAGGTAGTTAGTCAAATAATAGACCAAAATTGCATCTTCCTCGCCGCACTTTTGGCAAACTGCACGGCTTTCTAAGCCTATCATTAGTGGAGGGTAATTTAAAAGGACGTAGAAAGGCTTATAACATATTAAATTTACAGTTAATTATTTCTAAATAAATAAAAGCAATTAGGTATTATTTTATGAAATATCTAAAACAAATCTGCAGAACAAATGGTAATATAAGTTGCTAAATTTAGTTAGTAAATCTCTTACTAGGTGATTCTGATTATTTATTCAAACCTTGCTCAGTGTTAATTAAATGATTTGCAGGCACAGAATGCCAAAGCACCAATGGTGGTTGAAGTTACGACCTTTGTTACGCATACTGGCTAAACACGCAAGCGTCTACCAGGGAGAGAACTCATCTGAAACCAGTCACTGCAGCCTGCATAAGATCTAATTGTATCAAACTATTTCGCAAACATCTCATTTACATTACTTGTTTCTTATTAAATACTTTATTTTAATATTTGATTTTATTAATTTTTTTTAAAAAAAATTGCTAATTTAAAAATAACTGTTGATTGTTAATGATTGGTATGAAATGTTTCCTTTTGCTCTTTAATGTGGTGACAGCCTCTGCTTTGTCATCTTATTCAGTGGCTGTTAATTCAAACTAAATCTTTCATCTTTATTAAAAGAATTTAATTTATTTTAATTAAAGGAATTAAATTATATGATTTAAGGTTATCAATACTAAGGTTTTTTCTAAATATATTAAAGATTAAAGGTATTACTGCACAATTGAAAATGAAAACTTCAAAAATCAACAGATAAAGCATTCCTATCAAAGTTACCATCATCAGAGTTAAGAAGGCAATTTAAACACAATGAGGGAATCACAAATTCTTTAATGACAAATTGATGGTCAGAAAACAAAGAATTAGTTTCTCTAGAAAAGTTCTTAAATCTTTTAATATGTTCCTTGATTCCTTATGCATTTTAAAATGTATTCATTGTTGTTTTTATGCATTGTTTTTATGCAATAAAATTAATTTGTAACTGGAATAATATATTACTATTGTGCACCGTATTTCGTCCAGTTTTTAGTTTAGTGTCAATAAATTGTCTTTAACTGAAAAAAAAATATGTTACAACCTTTATTGTTTGTAATTATTTACAATTTTGGAGCTCATTAGTTGTGCTATCAGTTACTGTATGTTGTTTAATCTTTGAAGAAAAATTAAAGAACAATTCTCCATAGAGAAGAATTTTTACTTGAAAACAACGCATGTTTGGAAAATTAAATGAAGAAAGGTCTACACATAAAAACTGTTATAATAATAGCCATCCCGAGCTTGTTGTAGTATCCTTTTTCAAGCTAAATTAACATTTGAAATAGAAGTGAGAGAGGATAGGTTAATTGGAAGATTTCTAGGACTTCAAAATCTGACCTTTTAATGGAGGGAGATTTCAAATCGCCAGATTTCAAACTGACCTATTGAAATCTGATAAAGAAAACTAAGTGTTCGAAATGCGTTGTTTCTCTAAAACATTATTTCATTTCATCAATGTAAAATAAATACCACAGTGTAAATGACTACAAAAACTATTTAAAAAACATCGTTTTTCGGATTGCACAATTATTCTGAAAAAGATCACTATTTGTTTGAAACGCTTTTTTTATTTACCTTTTTTTTTGAGTGGAGGCTTTTTATTTCATTACCGAATATAAGTAAATAACACATAGTAACTGAATGCAAAACAACAAAGGATATAGGTGATCGATCAATCGGGTTTGGTTTAGAAGAATTAATTTACTTAAATTTATCGAGAAGAATAATTACATTAAATATTGTATTTCATTAACTATTAATGATCGTATAGTTATGTATTCATAGTTGCACAGCTTAAATGAAAGTTAGTATGTTACTTATTTACTACCAAGGCAAGATGTCTGTGATTTACAACAAAGTTGTTTTTTTTTTGTTATTTGTTTGGTATTTGTTGATTGTCAAGGTTTGTGATTATATTTAACATGTTCGTAGTGTATAATAATTTTAATAATAACAGTGTGCTTTATTGGAATGATGAGTTAAAGGTTTGTAACTAGAATTACTTTGCACCGGTGATAAAAGAAATTATGTCCATCCTAGTAGCACTAAGTTGTTTACTGTTGTTTTTAGTCGTAATTTTCGGTTAATTAATTCGTTTTGTTTGGCTGTTGGGAGCTAATGAAGGAGTTGATATTGAAGACGTTCCATGTACCAACCGCATTTTGCTTTCTACATATTTGGCCACTCGTTTCTAACAACAGCATATTTAAAACAAACAAGTTAATAAATTATTTATTATAATTAGTTTAAATAAATAAATTAGTTAGACAGTCTTAGTACAATTGTGTTAAACAATAGAATTTGATATATCCTTTGGTTTTATTTCTTTTAAGAGAATCATAAAGACAATAATATAAGATTAATTAAGGATTATGTTTATATGTATTTATATTTCATTCTCAATGCATTTATTAAATCGTTTTGCAAACTTTCCGTGATTTTGTCATTGATGTTTTCTCTAATTAATAAAATGTTATATTCATTTGAAATGAAAATAATAGTATATTCATTTACATATGATCTTCAAACAGTTTATTTGTTTGTCTCTTCAAGCATTTATCTTTATTTACTTTACATATCATTATATTCATTTAATCAACCAATTGTTAACAAAATAAACTTGGTAACTGGGTGTTAATTGAATCTTCTAATCCTTCTTTATTCATTACAGGATAAAAAGTATGAATTTAGGTGTGTGAAAGTTTATATTCATTCCTGAAACCCCTGGGTGTTATTATGTTATCAATGAGTAAATTTACTGGAATGATTACTATTTTGTTTATAATTGAGCTCATTGACAACATTCTACCTCGACAGTTCATAAAATTATATGGCTGTATATTGAAGTATCCCACCCTTAATGAGACATGGAATTAAAACTTTTAACAAAATAATAGTCCTTTTATTTAGGTGAAAGACGAACTATTACTTAATTAAAAACTCTTAGACCGTTTCAGAATTCCTTATTGTTGTTTGTACAATGATTGCGTGTAAAATAATAATCAACATAAAAACATAGTAAGAAATTTCTGTTGACTTATAAAACTAAAATTACATACATTACAGAGCAGAAAGTACTTACTAAGATCCATATTTCGATCAACAGTTCATCATCAGGAGAAAATTCGCAGAAAAAAAGGAGGTAAGCGGTTGTAGTTTGATAAAACCACTGGTATGGTTAAAATATGACTATATTATGGTACGATGAATAGATAAAGAAGTATAGGTATAAAAAAAGTTTAAGTTCACCATCTAATACTTATCAGGGTAAACTGGGTTCGGAGCATGTTATCCAAGTAGGGCTTCTTCAGGTGTTCTCAGTTAAACCTCTATTATCAAAGGTTACTTATTTTAGAACTGGACTTTAAACCAAAGAATGCCGTTTCACTATATTTTAACTGCTTCCTCTTTTCTTTACTGTTTTCCTGATGACAGGAAGTTGTTCGAAATATCGATGATTGTTTATTTTCCCAATAATATAGAATATAAAATTACTATTCTATGTTCTAAGTAATTTTATTTTTGTAAATTCCAGTGTGGCATCTTTCGTATTTGAAAGTATACAAGCAGAAATACCCGGCGTTGCCCGGGTCTAGAAGTGTTAAGTATAAAATATGAAATGATCGAAATGAAAATTGGGTTCAATATTATTTTATATATTTTTGTCTTACGATTCTTCATTCGTGATCTACAGTCCCTTGGACGTTTTTTAACATTTTCAGGAGAGTAGTGGTACCTAGGCTATGAAAGAAGCATCCTAGAGCAAAAAATCATTAAATAACATTGAGCTCGATTTTTATTTCCAACATTTCATATTTTATGCATTAAGGCCGTAGACGCCATATTTCTTGAGAAAAAATGCAAAAACTCAAAATCGGCAAATTTTTGAGGTTTTTGGGCCCTAGGGGGCCTGGGTTAGGCTGCCCCCCAGAGTTTAATAGCCTAAAACCTCCCCAAGACCTATAGAAAGTGCCTTGCAAAAGAATTTTTGAAAAAGGTCCATTGTAGGCCGAATGCATAAGGTACAAACATACATACATACAGAGCCACGAAGAGAATTTATATATAGATGCAAGTATAATTGTTTGAAAATTATGATATGAAACTTATGAAAATTTGTTTGATAATGTTGAACTTGTGACAAAAAATTAATTTTTGCAATTTATAATTGAAAAACTTTATTGTGAACTCATTACAAAGAAGTAGGAATCTAGGTCTAATTTAAAATGTTTGAAAATTATACTATGAAGTTTGTGACAAAAATCGTTTGAATATTAAAATGTGAAATTTGTGATGAAAAATGTTTAAAAATTATAATGTGAATGTTTAAAAATTATAATGTGAAATTTGTAACAAAAAATTAGAAGAACTAAGCGTGTGGAAATATTATCATAAAGATTAACCTACCTGCGGCCGCTATTATCAATTAAAGTCAAAATGTAAACAAACAGGTTATACAGGAAACCTTATCTATTATAATATTTTTAGGATATTACGAACCAGAACTCTGATTTTCGATTTTTATTTCCAACATTTAATTTATGACATTAAGGCCGTACACGCATATTTCTTGAGAAAAATGCAAAAATCAAATGGATTTTTAGAGGTTTTTGGGCCCAGGGCCTGGGTTAGGCTGCCCCCCAGAGTTTAATAGCCATAACCTACCAAAAGACCTATAGAAAGTGCCTTGCAAAGAATCCTCTTTGAAAGAAGGTCCTAATGTAGCCTCGATGACGATAAGGTATCAAGTCTACGATACTTTCAAGTACAGTTAGCCTACGATAGAGATATATATATATATATATATATAAAATCAGTCGTTACTTGTTTTCGGAGCAACTCACATTTATTTTCCTGTTGACGAAGCTATCGAAAGTATAGCAGTGAGTTTCTGTTTAATTTCTGTGTGTTCTTTTTGTGAATATAGTTTTTTTTATATATATACACTTCTAAAATAAGACAGAAACACGAATAAAAACTAGATACTTTCAACATTCGACCATTTTAACGGTCGCCCTCAAGAATAGGCAGTGGTACGGTGAGAAGACGAAAACCAACTCTTATATATTCTTGAAGTTAACATTCTATACCCCACATTTCTTGACTGTGTTATATTCAAAAGTTATATTTGAGTGTTATATTCAAAAGTTCTTGAAGTTTATTCACCAATACCATACTTACATATAAGGAGTGTAATCAATTTTGTGGCTAAAATGTTATCAATTAAAAAGTGAGCAATACATTTCAACAAACAAAGGTAGCTGTTATACCTAAAATAATGGTAATGTAACTTCGTTTTTCACTCGTCGAAAAGAAATGTTTTCTCATATTCATAGAAATAAATTTATTTATTTATTTAGTTTTTTTTGTAGTATAAATGAAGTTGCCATACTCGATTGTAGTTTACTAATGCTATAATGCACAACAAACAGCAATGTGGTTTAATGAATGAAAATTCACTTCTCAAAATTATACATAGAACATACCAGGGGGTATCTAAGATTTGCAATATCAAGGTTCGCTCTCTCAACCTAGGTGTGAAACAATGATAACCATCTGGCGGATCGTATAGGGTTATCTTAGGAAAAACATTTTGCAAACAGAGAGTAGCAACATTTTTAATAAAAGTCAACTGATAATTGTTATAACTGTAGAAGGGATTCAAAGAACGTACTATTCCCATTAAACAGAACAACAATGGAGGAAGACTTTGGAAGATTGAATCAAATCGTTTCAATATTAATATGTAATCAAAATATCGCATATCAGTTTAAGATTACACACTTGAAATTATCATAAGAAATCTTTGCCTAACTATTACCCCACAAAAATGTTTTGAGATTTTGCTTACATTATTGTCAATTTTAATGTTTTTTTTTTCTATAAAAAATTAATTGTTAACAATATTAACTAGCTTTTTAAAACCTACCCATCTTTGATCCCCAGAATGTTTGAAGAAGATAAAATGAGGTGAAAAACATTAGTTTGGATAGCACTAGTTTCAATGTGCTAAGTTTAACGTTAGTGCGGATTAACTAGTTTAACTAATTACAATCTCTATGCGGATTTGTATGTTATTTTGAGCATCTTTTTACTATGTTTAACTAATTAAAAGCCAGGGCAATTGTCAATTTGATTGAGACCGCGGAAAACGTTTTTGAATGATAAATTAAAATGGATATATCTTTGGGGTTATTAGTATTATTCATTTTCGGAGATAATCAAATATTATATTAATCTAATTTCGTTTTTTGATGATCTAGATTTCCATTTTGATTGCTCTGAATGCTGATTCGTAGATCGTTCACAAACAACCTGAACAAAATAGATCTTTAATTTAAAAAAAAAAAAATAAAAATTGTGGATGTTTTGTCAATGGGAGAATTTAAGACAATGGAACTCAGAGATATCTTTATTTGATGGGCTTATAACCCAGTTCTTCGCGAGTAGCGTGAAAATTTGATTTCTAAGGTAAATCATAACTTTTTCAATTATTCAATTAACCATTCTGCAAAATTAAGTTTAGATTTTTTAAGCAAACTATTCCTAAATACTAAATTAGATTGAAAACCTTTTAAGTTCAGGAGAATCTCATTTAAGAGTAATCGTACTATCACAAACTAGAATAAAAAGACATAAAATCATATTTAATGATTAAGTCTGTATTGATTATTAACAATTTGTTTGTTCATTTCCGAAAAGAAAAGAAAATAGTCAAAGTCTTAAAATACTATTCAAATAAAATAATGAGTAGTAGAAATTTAAAAAAAAAATCAAATTCTAGAATATTTCTCAGCTAGTTTGAGTGAAGCAATCCTGATACTATAAACGTTGTTCAAAAGATTTATAAAAAATAACTAACATTAGATATATTGTTCATTTATTTATTAAAATGATAAAAGAACTTCAGACTAGTAAAATTCGATGAGATAAAGTATAAATAAATAAAGTAGCTTGTTTATCATTTAAATGTGAGCTCAGTGGAGGGGGAATTGACAGACTCGTGGGAGGGGAGTAAAAACCGCTTGCGTGGAACTGAAATGCCAACAGTAAACATTTGTGTTGTACTTTTCTCCTATTTAAGTTGGACGGGGCTGTAGTACATGTTCGTGTTTAGACCTTTTTCTTAATAATCGTGTCATTTTGTATCGTAACATGGCTTTCAAAGGTAGAAAGTCGTCAAACAAAAACCCTCCTTTTTTTAGTCATGAATTTGTTATCCAAAATCATGCAGATATAGTATCTTGTATAGCATTAATATTCTTACTTGGCCTTATGGTACAGGTAAAATCTTTATATTCTCATCATTGGTTAAATTTAATTTGTTATATTTGTTGTAACATGTTGAATCGTTTATAGTGAAACTTTTTTCTCTTAATCTGTTAATAATTTCATGAAGTACTATTTCAGGCTACATCTCCAACTGCCTATATGTTCATTGCTCTTCATCACAATGTGACTACAGACCAGCCAATTACTCCAGAGACTCCTTTGAAGTACACATATGGTTGGAAGGATTTGTGTCCTATCTTCTTTTATTGTCTACTGTGCATAGTAATGCATACGGTTATTCAGGAATACATATTAGATGTAAGTAGTTCTGCTATTTTATTAAGTTTATAACATCTATTGTATTGAAAATTTATGACATTGTGCTTTCTGTTTTAGAAAATTAGTCGCAAACTGCATTTATCGAAAGTAAAGCATAGTAAATTTAATGAATCTGGTCAGTTATTGGTGTTTTATGTCATGTCTATTTTATGGGGTGGAGATGTGATACTCAAGTAAGTATAATCTTGCATGTATTTTTTCATTCAGTGTATATTATGCTTGTAATTTGTCGTCTTTACCGTCGTCTTTTTTAGGGAAAACTTTTTGTCCAATATTCCATCATTATGGGAGGGTTACCCGCACACTCAACTGATTTTCATGTCCAAATTTTTTTTTATCATTCAAATTTCTTATTGGATTCATTGCTACCCTGAATTATATTTCCAAAAAATTAAGAAAGAAGAAATGCCAGATCGTATCAAGTACGCTACATTAGGAGTTGTTGCAGTTTCTGCAGCCTACCTTCTTAAGTAAGTCGTACACTAGTGATTACTAGTATTTTTTTCCTGTTACAATATTTGACAACTAATGTGTTTTAGTTTGAATCGTGTGGGCGTTTGTCTTCTGGTAATTCATTACATTTCTGAAGCCTTTTATCATACTGCAAGATTAATAGACTTCGTCGATAAAGAAGAAAAAGGAAGTAGAGGTAGGTTCTCTGTTAAACGCAATTTCTTTACTACTTATTCTGTTTAGTTGACTACTTGACCTTGACATTAAACTGTTTTGTCAGAAGTAGTTTTGCTGATTAGAAAATCTGGTTCCTGATGTTGCAATTTTTTCCCTTTTAATATCTTTAAACAGTTATGCAATTACTGTTTATTTATTTTTTCAGTACTGAATAGTTTGCATTCTTAGATAAAAAAAAAAAACCTTTTACGGTCTATGAGTTCATTGAGCTCAGTTTATTATTCACTGATTTGACTTCATACAAACATGAGTTCTACATAAGTTTCCTGTACAGTAACTAGAAATGTTCAAATCAGTTCATTATTTAATAGGAATAGAGAAGACACACTAAACTTTATATCAAAACCATTTGTTTAAACTTCTTATTTAAATTGAATAACACACTACTTTGATGTAAGAACTGCAAGAATTTACTCTCTTAGGCATGTTTATCATATCCTCAGAATTAGATATAGAAATACATCTTCTAGTATTAGATATACAAATAAGCATTCATTTTTCTTTCTTAATAAATCAATGATTAATTGTTTGCTATCGTAACAACAAATCATGCCTAACATTAAACAAAAACTTCCCACATTGAAAATCTATTTTGAAGACTAGGTTTTATTAGTTTACTGACGTAACGTATGGTGATCATGGAAAATTTGTTTTGACACAAAAAGTACCCTGAGCACATTTGTGATATTTTTAGGGTGATATCTGAATGGATCTCAACTTTTCAGTCACTCAAGTGTTACTGTTAGACTTATCTTAATGAAATTTGTCCTATTTGTGGAATGTGCCCTATTGTTTTTCAGCATTAAAGAAAAGGGAAAGTTATATATTACACGTAGTTATGTACCAAAACGAGTGCCAATTATTTTCACTTTTCTAGGCTATTCTTGAAAATTTAAATTTTGAATTTTATTTTGTCATTATGTGGCTTGCGATAGTACGATTTACTATTAAATTGGATTCTCCTGAACTCAAATTTTGGATATAACTAAAAAGAACAACTATTGAGTTCTACTTATGAATTTTTAATGTCATTAAAATATCAGAGTTCAATATAAGTAAGGTCCATAAATCAAACAAATTAATTATTTTTAATGATTGGAAAATATGTTTCAAATATTTTGATCTTGTGTTTGGCATTTTAGTTGCCAAAACTAAAATTTAATTTATACCTTTTCCTTTTCGTTATGGGAGCACAGTTATTCAAAAGAATCATACATTCCAAAGTTTATAAATTATCCAAAACCGTATTGCTTTTTCATATTAATTGGTATGTCTAGTAGTGACATTAAAATAAATTGATTATTCATTATTTCGGATAATGCATTACTTGCAGTGGAGTTGAATGTAGACCAATCCATTTTGTATCCTTTTAGAAAAGTACTTTCCATAGAGCTAATATTTCCAGTCTCTTGGATGATTTATTAGTTGTGAACATCTGAAAACATTTAATGGTTTTTTTTTGTTTTTTGGTTCAGTTAGCTACCTGATATCTCAAGTGGTGTTCGTCCTCTGTCGACTGGCCTCTATCGTACTGTCCTTCCTCGTACTTTGGCATGGACTGGGGTTAGTGCCTAGTGGTGGCATAGACATTGCCAAAGGTGACTTCAATACACCTGTAGTTAGGATTGCCACGCTTTCTGCTGTATGCTTACTTCAGGTATGTTTTTCAGCAGCTCTTGACTTTTCTTATGTGCATATATATCCTTATAATCATATTAATTGAATTAGTTTAAGTTGGTCATTTAATCATGAAATCTTATTTTTCAAAAATTAAAAACCATTTATATGATTAAAATGTCTGTTTATGCATATATTCAAAGAAATACATTATCAGTTTTTGTCGCAATTATTTTTAATTTATTACAGTTTTTCTATAATTTTGTGTTCTTCTGTCGTTGTATTCTGAAACATTACACGGCGTTCATCTATGATACATAAAAATCAAGTATTTTCACTGTCATAATAGGTCACCAGGGGAGGACATATCTACATAAATACAACATTTGTATAGATAGGCAGCCAATCTTATTTTAAATATGTTGAATTGAAATATGCAGGAGCCTCTACATTTACAACTTTTTTACTCACTGTCTCTAATTTTCTGATTATTCTTCTTTCATTTTGGGATAATTCCCAAATTAACATTTGAACTTTACCAGTTGGTTATCATATCATGACTAGTTGAACGAATAAGCAACTAATGTATTTACTTACAAGCTTTCGACTATGCAGTAGTTCATCGTCAGGTTAACAGGTCATCAGTCAACTTGACGATGACTACTATATAGTCGAAAGCTTGAAAGTAAATAAATTAGTTGCTTATTCGTTTAACTAATCATGACATGATAATCCAACTGGTAAAGTTTAAATGTCTCTGGCAAAGTTAATTTGGGAATGACCCCAAAATGAAAGAAGAATAATCAGAAAATTAGAGACAGTCAGTAAAAAAGTTGTAAATGCAGAGGCTGATGCATATTTCAATTCAACATAAATACAACAATAAACACGCGTTACTCTACAAGCAATAAATTGACGAATAATGACACGTTAGGTAAATGTGACAATTTAACTACCTTTTCTGAGTTTTGACTTTAATGATGACAACAGGTCTTGAAATATAGATTTGAAATGAGTCAGTCCTTTTTATATCTTTTTGGTTCTAATTTCGAATGTTCCCTTTGTGAACCGTTTTGTATTTTATAAATAAAATTCAATAGGACTTAGTTAAAATGTATATATCCATCTCTTTGGAACTTTAAAGTTTTATTTTATTTACAGAATATTTATTTTAAACGATTGCAATGAATTCTTATTATAATATATGAAAGGCATATCATTTATATATATAAATATAGTTTATAACATAACTATAAAATTTTATGTTATAGTTATAAAGATGTATAATTTAAAATAAAACAGTAAAAAATACGTGTCATAAGAAATTAGAGAAGTCGTTAATCAATAAAAGTATTTAAAAAACAGCTTTACGAAAGTGTTAAATATGATTTTTTGATTATATCGGATTCTATCTTAAGTGAAATTATTTACATAACGTTTTGAAACTTTTCCTGTTAATACTTATATTAGTTTATAATTTGTTCAGATTTGGTTATGTTTCAGTGGCTATGCCACGAGAGAACATTCATAAACCAAACATTTACCCTTTTTGATACCATACAATAAACATACAATTGAAAAATTGCTACTCTCTAGAACAGGTGTGGGGAACCTGCGGCCTTTTGAATCGCCTTCTGCGATGTGTTGAGAAAAATGTTTCAAAATATAAGTAATTATAATTATGATAACAAAAATTTTGGCATTTAGGAATAATACTATTCATCAATAATTACTTGAAAAGTTCAAGTTTTAGAAAAATGATTTTCCTGAGTTAACAAAGGTGATAAACGAAAGCAGTGGGACAGTGTTGAGTCTTTTGAAAGATACGAAACAGTTTTAAGAAGCACTGATCGAGTAATATAATGATAGATTCAAGAATTTTACAATATAACTATCATATACGAGTAAGAATTTGCTTATCCATTCGTATTGGCTTTTTTGAGGAAGTGAATGTGATAAAATGGCTTTTCCTCCAAGAAAGGTTCCCCGCCCCTGCTCTAGAATCAGTAATTGGTGGGGGCTTGAGTGTAAGTGATTTTCCATGTCGCAATATTACCGAAAATTATAAAACAAATTACATTATCAGGGTTATTTTTGGTGTAGAATCAATTGGATTCATCAAACGGTGTGACCTGTAGCGTGTTCACAAACTCCTCTCGGATACTCACCCGAAGAATAGAATTATCATAAATAATTGAAATAGTTCAACAATTTACTCAAGCTACCTCTCAAGACGTGTAAATCTAAGCAAATTTTCATAAAAGAATGTGTTTATAATTTGTTCAGGTTTAGTTATGTTGCAATGGTTATACCACGAGAGAACATTCATAAACTAAACATTTACCCTTTGTGATACCATACAATAAACATTCTACATTGGGAGTCCCAATTTTTGCCTAATCTCAAGTCAGAGTAGAGATCTTTAACGAGTACCTGACATAGTATAGGTTTGGGACCGAGACCATAACGTCCTCTTCAAGGGACGACAACGTGCTCAGATTTTATTTAAACACTTGCTTGGATAAATCGAGTGCCAGAATGTGTATCGAACCCCGGATCTACATGTCCAAATGCGAACACGTAAGCCACTGAGCTACTCTGGCCCCTGTGTGCTTAAAATTACTGTATTTGCTTATAGTAAAGTAATAAATAAGTTAACTAGTTTCAGTTTCATACAAATGTAATGCAACTTATTTGTATATATTAGGTGATTCTTTTGTTCATTTTTACAGGATACTGTAATCACGTCTCCAGATAGAAAGGAAAATTGTTTTTATGTACATATTTAACACTTTCTCAGAAAGTGTTTTTATTAATGCATTATTTTAATTGTTATTTCATATTAATCGTTTGAAAATGTATCCTATTCATAAGAAATATTCAGATTATAAAATAAATATAAATAGAGTGTTTTGATGAAAAGTAACTCAAAATTAAGTATTGTTTAATATATATGTTGACAACCTTTTTCTCTGTTTAGATTCTTTTAATGTTCAACTTCATAACTGAGGCACTGCAAAGGATCAGGGAATCATCAGCTTCTTCTCAGAAGAAAACTGTATCCGCTCCCAAGCAAAAACAACCTAAAAAGAAGACTGAAGGTTGCCTTTTTTTTTTTCAGAATTCTTCTTAATAGATTTTTCAAATGCTCATTCTTTCTTTAACATGAGGTGGATTGAAAGGTTTTTGTAGTCATTCATTTTTTTATTCGTGTAACTTATACCAGGTCTCTTTGGTCAAAATAATACTTAAGGAAGTGTGTACTTTCTTAATGTTAAAAGGTTTTTAGTATCAGATGTTATTAGATATATTGTTAGAATGTGAACTAAACATTCTTTGGAAACAGAAAGAAATCAACGAGAAGTCGATGAATTTATTTTCTAATTATACTGCAGGTGTATTTGTGGTATAAATAAATATATTGTTAATGTCTAAAAAAAAAATATTGTTGGTTCTAAACTTGAAGTAGTCTACGACTTGAATGTGACACCAGAATTAGGGTTAGGTTGAAGTGCCACGAGAGAACACATAGATTGGCCCTTTGTGATACTACACAATGAACATTCTACATTGGTATTCCCAAATTTTGTCTAACTGAAGTGGTTTTATCATAGGGACATTTAACGAGTACCTGGCATCGTACATGATTGGTACCGACGGCTTAACGTCCTCTCCGAATTTTTTCACCTCCTGCGTGAATAAATCGAGGACTAGAGTGAGTATCGAACTAGGGATCTACCAGTCCTGAGGCAAGTACGTAAAACATTAGGCTAACCTGGCCCTTTGACACGATAAAATCACGTTTACATAGGGACAGTGAAAGTTTTCCATTGTGATGACCTTCTGGGGAATTTTTGACGCTAGACAAAAGAGTTCATCAACAAACTTATTTCTTTGTTCCGAAAATACCATTGAATGGGTTGATTCTGCATCAGGAATGCTACATTTTTTGTTGTATCGGTTATATTCGAAAGCGAATGCTAACCACAAGACCACCCTGTTCATATTTGTTTAATTTTTCAACCATTGTTATTGGATACCTAGAGGTGGCTGGGTAACTGACTCAGTCATAGAGTATTTACTCTAAATCCCTTAACCTTTTATTGCTGGTTTTATTATATTGGTTCATTTGTTGAGATGGCGCTAATAACAGTTTATATTCACACGCCTATATAAAAATACTGCTGTTTTTTCAGAGTGATGTTGTTGCAATTTGTTTTAGTATCTGCATAAATGCAATATAATTTTAAAGCAGGGTTTCATAACCAATTTAAAAATACCTTGTTAAAGATTTGTTTATTGTTCGTCTCCGGCTTCCATCATATATAAAAGTTACTTCCAGGGTAAAAAAAAATAAATATGAATAAGGATTGGCTAACTTTCTGTAACTTAAAAAAAAAGAAAATAAGTAAATAAGACTGTTCTGGAACCCTGGTTTTAAATTATAAAAAAAATCGGGTTTGTTTAAAAACTAGAATATAAATCTTAACTTTTAACAGAAGTTTTGGGAAAGAATTATCAAGGGGGATTGTATTTTCAATGAACAATTTCCTGTCCACAGGTTGATATACCAAAGCTAAGTTTAATGTTGTTTAAACTTTTACAGTTTGTTTAATAAAAATGAGCAATTTAATACTCTTCCTCATGTATTTTTTTCTTGAAATACATCAAGGTATTTTCTTCTGATTTCTTTGGGTCAATCTCGGTGTATACTGTATAACGTGTAATTATTTTTTAATTGGGTTTGGTTATTGATAGGATTTGATGAAAAGGCTGCAGGAAATCACTTAGTTTTTTTGGTAATGGGCCTATTGTTATATATGTTATTGATGCCATCTTAATACACAAATATGACAACACAAGCAAGTTAGAGTTGAAGGTTACAAACTTACGTCTCAATGGTCGGTGACCTTGCCTTACCGAGCAAATGCTTATAACCCTATATTTTTAGAAAACTAAAATTCCATTGGTAGTAGTACTATGTTTATTGGATGGATACATTGCTATTAGGGAAATAATACACCATCATCGTTTGTACGTTTTGCTCATCTTAGAGCTAGGCATCTTCAGGAGCACACTGGGTAAGTCAAGTGTTAAGTGTTCTGTAGGGCTGTTAACCTACAACTCCTGTAGAGTTGTCCACCTAACAGAATACTAGAGCTATCCCAGTCAGATAGCGACACAAATTTGAATAATGGTTGATTATTCTAATAATAGTGTAAAAGAAATCAAAATAATCAAATCAGAATGAAAACATCTTACCTCGTAAATTTTCCAGAGCAAACTAGTTCGCGTAGGCAGATGGAGAAGATACGAAATCGTTCGAAGAAAAGAGAGAATTTGTGAGGTAAGATGTTACCTTCGTTAATTGGATACTAACAATAATAACAACCAAAATAAATCGGAAAATGATCATTGCCAAGCAACTAAAAATATTACCTATTCGGAATTACTTCCAGTGAATGAAATATGTCAACCCGCTCCCCTTAATTTCAAATAGTTTGTTTATAAAATTTCCCCTACCTTTACTTAATTAAATGGGTGTTGTGAAAGGAATACCGTATGGTCAAAGTGGGCTGAAATATGTTTTGTTTTCGCTTGACCGTATCTTTGAAAGTTTTTAAATTTCGTCAACAATCTGTATAGGATTTCTATAAACAATTCAATTTTGTTATATCGTTTAGGTCCAAAAATGACTACTAACCACTAGACCACCTTGTTCATCTTCTTTCTTAATGTTACCACCACTCTATTGGGTCCCTAGGTGTCAAGTACGTCGATCTATAATATTTTGATGTTATATCTTTAATATACATTATTGATCCAATTTCATGAATTTAAATGTGACATTAATATAAAATAATTGTGTGTTATTTTAAAGGAGTATTGTTAAAAGTGGATCTTATAGACCATTCATTCATGGTAAAAATAACCAATCTTTAAGTTTATTATACTTGAGAATACTAACCAACCCAATATTTTTGTTATTTTTTAAAAAGTAGATATGAGCTGTAATTAACTTAGTTGACTACCTTAGTGGTTTCTTGCTGTATACAATATTAAAATATGGACATTCATTTTATGAATTGAAGATATATATTACAAATGTGAAACTCATGAAAAGAAAAATGGATTAGAGCTATTTTGAGAGCTTCTCAGGTTTGAGGTGTATATCAGGAAGTTGAAAGTTTGTCCTGATAAGATCACAACTGATATCCTTTATTTGATCAAATTTATTCAATTTCAGGCAAGCAACGTGAATATGACGAATTGACTGAAGTTGATCAAAATACGAAGAAGGCTTCACTGAAGCAACGAAACGTCAAAACTAAGTGAATCTTGTATACGTTCAAGAAACGCTGACTATGGAATTTCTCTCTTCATTTCAAATGGTAGCAGAACAAATAAATGAGCTAATGACTGGATCCGTGCAATATATGTTATAAATAAACATATTTCATTTGCAATAGTTTTTAAGGACTGCAAAGAGAAATTAATTTTCTATTGATATATAATGTATATTTTGTATAAAACTTTTCAACTACGACTCTTGAACTTTCCATTCTACTGTTTTCAAATTATTCCTTGGAATGCACAAAAATTTAAAGTCTATATTTTGAACGTTTATTTTATTACTATTTGATTTTTGTTAAGGATTTATACAAATTTGTGATGATTAAAAAATACATATTTGTAAGGATTGTTTTTTTGGTGATGTATTTTTGGCCCTTATAAACTACTAGTTAGAATTAATAATAATTAATTAATTAATTGTTTGTAAAACAAGAAAGTGATGGAAAGAATCTTTCTCTTCCTTGGATTTTCCTAGTTATCCAAGAATTTAATTCTTTTATTATATATTTCATAAATATTTCCAACAAAAGGTGAACATAAAGAAATATGACATTTGGAAGAATAAAATATGAACTATTATATTAGAGGTCTAAAATAAGTATTTTTCAGGAATGCAAATGTACTTATTTTAAACAAATCTATAATTTAATAATTGTTCATAGGTTTTTATTTTGTCGAATGTTATATTTCAGTAAATTTTTATATATTTTTTCTGGAAATTATGCGATTGTAAATTATATCTTCGAAGATGAATGATTATGTTTTATAATTGGTGGTACCTATGTTTTGAAAAATCCATATTTGCTAATAATAATGTGTTTTACAAACAATAAGAAATTGTCTTAGGTTAAGTTGCAGTGGCAGTCCCCTTCAAGGGAAGACACATTGACCTTTTCTGAGACCTGTTTTGATTTTTTCATGTCCTCCAGCCTCTCGGCCATTACATGATAAAGCAGAACAGGTTGATGTTTTTAAAGTGGAGACCTTTCGCCACACGTCACGAGAACCAACCGTCCTCTCACGAGTGATACAGGACGAAACGGTCCTCGTGAAGTGTCCAAGGTGTACCTCGCGGAGGCGGGCTTCCACGACCTTCATCAATGAAAGCTTATGCCAGTTAGTCTCTAAAAGACTGAGGGTTACTTGATGAAAGGGATCATCAAGGATTACAGGGGAAAAAATAAAATGGGTAAAATACAAGGGTTACAGTTAATAGGGAGTTGAGAGATAGGAATGTTGGAGAAAGAGTCGGAGGTAGCAAGGGAAGATACTGAGAGAAAGAAGGAGAAGCATCCAGATAGTAACACGCCGCTACAGACTTGCCCGCCACAGCTATCCACGTCCGAATAAATCATATGCCCATTAATCTCTAGAGAGACTGTTGGTTACTTGATGAAAGGAATCATTAAGGATTACAGGGGAAAAATACAAGGGTAACAGTTAATAAAGAGTGACGGATAGCAAAGAATAGGTAAGTAAAGGAAGGAGTCAGAGATTACGAGAGAAGATACCCAGAGAAGGAAGGAGAAACATTCCGACGGTAACTAGCCGCAACTGGCTGGGCAGATCCAAGCCCACTACAAACCAGCCACAACAGTCCCACCCGATTACATTTGATAAAGAGACCTTAGAGACTGGTAGTTTTGCAGAGGCAGAAAAAACACAAAGCCGGAAGAAGAAGAAAAGATGCCTTGGAACCCCGCCACGAGACCAGTGCACGACTGATGGGCTTGCCACCAGCCCAGACGGGGACCCCAAGGTAGCAGCTAAACCCACTGTTGTGCCCACAGCAAATGGTACCTGTTGTCTACAAGGGCGGACGGCCTCCTGACCAGCGCGCAGACAAGCAGATTTGCTACCCCGGGACGACAGAACAGGCAAGCACCCCAGCCGCTTGTGGCTTTCTTAGTTCATTATCCAGGTAAGATCACCACGACAAGGTGAAGGCACGTCCGGAAGGGGATCTTATGAGACCACACAAAGATAACTGTTTCTTCATTGGGAGTCATAACTCAATTTTTGCCTAACTCAAATGTATTTGATTAGTGATCTTGAACGAGTCCCTGATATCGTACAGGCTCGGGACCGCCGGCTTAACGTCCTCTCCGATGGCGACTTTCTCAGATTTATTCAGCTCCCACATAAATAAATTGAGGGCCAAAGTGGGTAGTTGTCTTACACCTATGAAAAAGGGAAATGAAGGGTAGAAAATTTTCATAAGTATCCAAAGATCAACATTTGTTGATTCGGTTTTCAAATCAACATTTCTTTGAAACAATATATTTTATTTTTAAGTATTTCAGTCATTTCAACATTCAATATCAACAAAACATTGACATTACAAGTCGCCTTGTAATACCAGAGATAGTATACTGAATTTTATAATTAGAACTGTTTATTAGTACAATAAACGATTTTTTGTGTGAAGACTTTGTTTTGTCTATTTACCCCAGTATGAGTAAATACCAAACAATTATGGTTGCACAACTAATGAGTTAATATCAATTCCATTGATAAAACCTTCTCAAAGTTATTTTCTCCTTTAGGATCTATCATATAGAGTTATCTTTTGATCGATCATATTATATATGATATCTATATATTATATCATCTATCATATTTTTTAGATCTATCACATTGGTCTGTTTCCCTTAATTCGATCCATGTCATGACTGTTTACACTGATAGAACACTGGAGTGGTACATAGGGGACGGTAATTTATTTAATATAAAGGAGACTAAAAGATATCCAACTTCACAGAAAAAGAACTAAAGGCGGCTAGAACAGGGTTTTTTTTTGCATAAATCGACGACTACGTAAAGTATATGCCCAATAGTTAAAATGGATTCTTGCCTTTCAACATGCCCATAACTAGATGTGTATCTACAACTAATTTAGGTTCTCATATTGTTTTTTCTTCGGTGAATTTTCCTTAGGTAGGTCATCACATGTCCACTTTTCAAATAGTGTTTTGACGAGAAGGGAGGCAGGACGATGTCCCAGGGTATACAGTGGAAAAGGAATTAAGCAGAGACGGAAGTATTTTAATTTCAGTGCAGAATTAAACCAGTTTAAACGATGTATCTCGAAAAAAAATTTATTCAGTAAATTGGTCTTAATAATAGAATTAATATAATACAATTAATATGTGTTATATTATTTCATTAAGTATAAATTTTCTTAAATTTCGTTATAAGATCAATTTAGTGCTTTTGCAAAGAAATATTGCTTTCTGCTTTGTAAAGATTTTAAATGTTTGAGAAAAAATCCTTTTACAGTTTAATATATTCCTAGATTTCGAAATTTTTTGTTATATTTTGTATGATACCAGCTGCTGGAATAGCACATATTTTGCACATGCTTCAAGCTGGAGGAAACTAAGTTACTCTATTATGTTAAAATGAGTTTAGAAGCCACCGAGACATAACAATCTAAGAGACTGGTAGGAAACTATGGTCCTTTTGTCCTCAAACCTTTCATGGTCTGCCAGGTCCCAATCGGCTTCTTACAGTTGTTTACATTAAAATCGACTCATAGCAACTATGATAAACATGTGCTCTTATTGAATCCTTGTAATTTCAGGTTACTTCAAGAAAATAGTTGTCTTTTGATTGAAGACTATGCATTTGATTTTCCTTAGGAGGAATCTACTTAAAGTTTAGTCTCAATTTAGCCCTTAAGAAAGCCATCCTAATGCCGTTACATTCTATACCTGTGTAGTTTTATTTCTTTTTCATTTGTATGAATCTGTTAGATTTATCTACTTTTCAGTTACATATTTAGTTCATATATCATCCAAAGTTGGTCTAACAAATAAAACCTTAAATATTTCAAAATGATCTTTTGAAAAATCTTTTCAAAGATGATCATCCTAAATAGTTTTAAAAACAAATATATTTTTGATCACCATTAATACTTCATATACTTACATTTACAACTACATTATTTATATCTACAAACTACAAATTTATATCAAACAACTACTGCAGGATATCAAAATGTGTTGCTGATCGATAAAAAAAATTATGAAATATTATACAGATTAGTTGAGAAACAAACAGATTCCATTAAGGACATTGAGAACAGATTTACAGTATGTTTATTAATGTACGGAGTAGTTAAAGAAGGTTGAAGAAATCTGATTGCATTATTTCAGATTTTTGAAATTGTTTATGGTGTACAAACAAAACTATTTTATTTTATATCTGTACATATTTATGTCATAAGGTATTATTGATATTTATATATACAAGTAGACCTGTCCCATGAACGCAATCCACATATTCAGTTTAGAATAGGATGATTTACAAAAATCCGAAGTTAAGAGCAGTGTGAAACAAAGTAAGGTGTATTTTTTTGGTCTTGTATTTCTCGTTGTGATTATAAAAACTGTATTCTCCCCTCCTCTGCTATCGTGAAGAGAGAATTCATCACGGTATTCCGTATTCAAATTACATTAATGAATTTATCATGTAATTCCGTATCTTGTTCAATCATTTTATTCAATATCAGGAACTTTTCAAATGAAATGGCATTTCTTAAACCTTGAAATGTTTTAAAAAATTCTCTGTTGAAGCACCTAAATCGTTTGTCATGATGGTGCAATATTACTGAATTATCTCAACACTATCTTTTTTAACTTCTATTTTCTTGTTGGAAAAATTATGACAATTTCATTTTGTACTCCTACGTTACAAATGTTTAGATTTCCTTCAAAGTAAACGCTCTGTTCACCATCTGCGAAATTATTTATTCTCTACCCATAGATAATGATTAAAATCTCACAGTTTTTTCTCTGATATCGCATGTAAAGACTGGAAGACATCATTATCAATAAGGTTCATTCATTTGTAAAATGTATTGATGTGTTTTTAAGAAATATAATTTCTAACTGTAATGAACACTTAGCAGAAGGACATTTATTCATCTGTGCGCTTACAAATCAATTTCTTTGTATCAATATCATTCGTCTCTTGAAAAGTACTAACAAAATCGTGATAGTCTGTTTTATTCTTCACTGGAAAGTATTTCATCATGAATTTATAACTTTTAGTACAGTATCAAATACATTACAGAACGTTCTGATAAATAAATAGTTCGAAGATTTATTCTGTATGATCGATCCTTAGTTCATGAACACGTCTCCAGATGTAATTTCCAAATGCCCAATTAGTTACCATTCTTCTCTAATGAGATGATGCAGTTACTGTTTTTTTTTTGCAGAGCTATTATGTTCTAACTCCCAAAGTATTATACGGAGTAAAATAAATTCTTTATTTCTTATTTTAAGTGTTTAAAGAAACAATTTAATTTGATGAGCTGTGCACAAAATAGCATTTAATGTTTATAAGCAATAACTATTATTTGTTTAGTTTAAAGCCAAGGTCGTTTTGTCTCATCAAAAGAAAACCAAATCTGAACAATAAACTATAACCTTGAGCGGAAATTATTTATCATTCAATCCTTTATTTAATAAATGTATTTTATATTTTTTTAATTATATTTTTACTATTTACTTGTATGTTTGATTAATTTTTGGAATACTGGCTCATTAGATACACCTAACAATTATGTCTGTTAAAATATACTCTTTTTATTATACTACACCATCATATAAATTCGAAATAATTATCAGATGATTTGTAAATATATTTTCATTTATTTTGTCACATATCTTAGACTCGTTATTACTTTTGGTTGTCTTAATTTAATTTTGAAATGGCATAAGGAACAAATATATAGTAAGTTAATTCAACCATATTACAAAATTAGACAAGTTGTGTAAATATTATAATAGTATACATAATAAATATAATTACATTTTATATATTTAATTTATTTCTACAGTTATATATTTTATAAATATATATTTAATATAAATACAATAATTTTGAGCTATTTACTCAATCGTTACTTGATATATTTAGAACAAATCCAATTCAATAAAAAACTTCAACTTTACGTATATATTTCGATTCATCCAACTAGAAATGTTACACAAGTTGTATCAATGTGATAATACGTTTATATACTTTAAACTAACAATAATACACAAATCATAAACTATATAGAAAAAAATTCGATAATACAACTAGAAATTACACATAAATTGAAACAATTATTTATTGAGCTATTATGATGGTTAATAACTACAATTTACTGTTCTATTTGTTAAAGACGTTTATAAAAATGCATGAAATACATAACTTTTAAGTTAACTTGTTGAGAAACAGAGTTATATTTTCTCTTGATGCGACTAATAGCATTAATTCATTCATGTTAAATGTTACAACATGAACATAGAGATATCGTTAAAGTTGCCAGACTAATTATAAATATATCTCAGTCTGTAAGTTTAGAACAGGCATCTACTCTTTCCAATTTTTATTTTGTTTTCAATAAAAGTAGAAATAAAATACTCAATGATTTCTCCCAATGATTTTAAGAATATAAGTTACCCTGATTATTTTCAAGAAAGTTTCCGTAAGTAGTAGCTGAATTTATTTCTGTAAATATAGCCTACAATTGTTTTTTCAATTATATTTAATAGAATAATATTAAATTACCTAAATTTAATATTGCTCTTAAATTTATTTGTATTTAAATAATAAAATTGCGAACTGAGTCTGTGTATTTGTTTGTTATAAAATTCTTCCTAGAGTTTTAGAGATAGACCTACATAACCATTATAATATTTTGAAAGTAAGTGAACTAGGCTGCATTCATGAATAATTTATGCATAAAACAAAGCATTGCATTATGATGTAATATGCAAGCTTTTTTGTATGAAAAAATACAATTCGCATTTTGGGTAAAAAATTGTTAACAGGTCGTTATCCCAATGTGCACATTATGTACTAATGAATGAACCAATTTTTTTTTATTTTATCCAACATCCACACTTATATCTCCGTTTGCGATATCCAAAAACTTTTGTGATAATGCGGTTCATTTACGATTTGGTAAACGGTAATGTGGTTCACTCATTAAGCACGGATGGACCACATTATCAGGGTTACCTACAGCAAAACGTTTCACAGATCCAAGTTCACCAATGCTGGTTAGCATTGGTGATCTGAAGAAATCGTTGTATTCAACATTGCTATGACCTTTTGAAAACGGCTATTTTTGTTTAATCTCTATATGAAATGCAGAGTCATTTTTTTTTTGTTATTATTTGAGGGTGATGGTAGCACCATCTTAAAAAAACTATTGTACTTCTCCCCTTCTATACTAAAGAACCCCAGCAGTTAGCTTGAATGTTTCCAAGAAACTCAGGACTTCTGCTGGGTCCAGCGGTAAAAGTTTTTCTATGGTTTTGATGAGTGTCCCGAAGCACCTATTTCGGTGCATCAAAGTTGCCTGACAGTCAGCCAGCAGGTGCAATGGTGTTTCTTGCTCTTCTTTCCAGAATCTGCACAAACCATCATTGATAATGCCAATTCAGGCTCCTTACGTGTCGAGAGAAAGTGACTTTCTTTTCCCTTTCTTCGGGTCCTTAGGTGCACTTGTGGATGGTTTGCCCCACTAGTTAGCACTTTTGACCCTCTGCGCTTTTGGAGGATGGTCTCCTGACTTCTTTCTGCTTAGTATCTTACAGCGGAATATCCCTGAAGCTCTGTTGGTGGTACTTTGTCCGCTCCGTCAGAGCACCGCATACCGGAGAAAGCCTATGTACTCAAGGAGGTTGCCTGGTACCCTTGATGCTCCGTCCGTAAAACAGTAACCACTGTATCATCCATCCTTCGGTACCAATTGCATATCACCTTCGATTGTGGCACAGACCCCCCCGACGTGCCTTCACCTTGTCGTGGTGGGGGGGCTTAACATGCCTGGATAATGGCTTGAACTAAGAAAGGCACAACCTGGGCGGGGTGCTGGCGTCCCGGGGTAGCAAATCTGCTTGCCTGCGCGCTGGTCAGGGGGCGTCCGCCCTTGTAGGTAACAGGTACCATTCGCTGTGGGCACAACAGTGGGTTTAGCTGCTACCTTGGGGTCCCTGTCTGGGCTGGTGTCAAGCCCATCAGTCGTGCACTGGTCTCGTGGCGGGGTTCCAAGGCATCTTTTCTTCTTCCGGCTTTGTATTTTTTCTGTCCCTGCGAAACTACCAGTCTCTAAGAGTCTCCTTATCAAATGGATTCTGGTGGGACTGTTGTGGCTAGTTTGTGGTAGACATCGGTCTGTCCAACCAGTTCCGGCGAGTTACCGTCGGAATGTTTCTATTTCCTTCTTGGTGTTTCTTCTCTTTTAATCTCCGACTCCTTCCCTTAGCTATTCTTTGCTATCTCTCACTCTTTATTAATTGTTATACTTGTATTTTTCCCTTTCATTTTTCCCCTGTAATCCTTGATGATCCCTTTCATCAAGTAACCCTCGGTCTTTTAGAGACTAACTGGCATAAGCTTTAAGCTTTGATTAATGTAGGTCGTGGAAGCCCGCATCCGCGAGGTCCACCTTGGGCACTTCACGAGGACCGTTTCGTCCTGTATCATTCGTGAGAGGACGGTTGGTTCTCGTAACGTGGCGAAAGGGCTCCTTGTTAAAAAACATCAACCTATTCTGCTTTATTATCGTATGGCCGGAAGGCTAAGGAGTATGAATAAATCAAAACAGTATTGTGGCGCAGAGTAATGCATTGTGGTGAAAATGTCAAACACATTTTGTAATCCCGTAAGTCCCGATAAAATACAATTCTCAAATCGGTTAAGTGTATGTGTGGACTAGATATCTCAAAAACTGAAAATTCATTAAGTTCTTGTAGCTTGTAGTTCGGCACCAATTTTTCAATTTTTAGGTGTATGTTATATTAAAAAGAATTTTGAGGATATGTGATTTGGTAAAAACTGACCATATGGACCTTAAATATAAAATTACATACGATTAAGTTGATAGATAAAACAGAGAATTTTTCATTCTTCGGTATAAAAAAAGCCCTAAGCAAAACATAGCGACAGTCATTCTATATTCTAGCGATCGTGGATAGCAATCCGGAAAGCTTTTTCCTCATAAACAATTAAATTCATAACATAGTGTGTATTCTGCTAATGAATAAACACAGTATTGTTAATTACGTCTGCATTAGGTCGCAGTAAATGACATTTTAGATGGAACCTACGTCTAAATCTGAAAATATAAATGATAAATTATATAACAAAATGATAGCACCATATTCATAGTGAAAATTAAAAAAAAAGTGGGAAAAGAAAATTTACTAGCCGATCACAAATTTTATTCTTTACATTTATTCAAAAAAAGTTGTCCCATTGACTTGATTTAAGCTCTAAAAGTCTTAAAAGATTGTGAAAGTGTAAATTTGGAAATTGCATTTTCCTCTATGGTATAATTTTGAACTCTTGAAATTTTTTTAAAAAAAACTTGAATATATAAAATCGTTCTTTAAAATTTGTTTAGCTTTGAATATCTAAAAGCTTTCATTTATTATGAAAATTAAGGGATTAGGAATTGTAACTAAAAGACATTTTCCCTGGATAATTTATTTACAATAAGCACAAACTATTCATATTCGAGAGAAATGACTTTAATAAAAACATAAAACTTAAAGAATTTCAAATATCTTGCAAACGATATATTATCAACAAATAAGTAATCTTACAATGCTCAAATATATATATTAACAAGCAGTTAGAACAAATAACTACAAATTTAATATCAGTCACATTTGGATGCAACCAAATATTGGACCTATACAAATAATTATCACAAGTAGGGAAATATGTACACTGGTGGGGAAGTGATACATTAGTGTACAGGGAAATATTAAATTCCTAAAAAACTTTTTATGTTTTAACCATTAGAGTAGCTAGAGTTTTGAGTGTCCTGAGGAGGTATAGTAATTTTCTGAATCCCTTTATAAAAGACATCAACAAAATCAAAAATATTAAAACAGTTGCAGAAATTTTAGTTAAAAAAAATAATGACATAAAATTGCAGAAGGGTTATTCTTGATAGTAAAACTAAAGATATTTGATCGTACAAAAATTTTTAATTAATTACGATATGCCCGTTATTTACTGGTGAATATTTATTATCAGTCAACAGTGCAAATTAAAAAGCAGACCACGGACTCTATTATTGTAAGAAATAATTAAACATGAAATGATGATTTCTATGTCTTACTGTAAGAAAACATGCTGAATATTGATCTACGTCCACTCAGTAATTGTTTCTCAACACTTTACAACTTGCATCCTATTGAAAGAATTATTTTTGTGAGCCCCACTTCATTTTAAAACATAAAACTTTTTTTTAAATAATTCCAATAGCTTAAGTAATATATTTAAATATAATCGAAATGCAAGTAAATACTTTTCCATACAGATCAATACTTTAATTAAAAACACTGTAACCTAATATTTGTTTGAATTAATTCAAGCTATAGCTATTTATCCAACTTCTTGCTATTGACAGTTTGAGAAACATGAAACTAAATTACATTTTGTAACATGAAAAAGGAAAAAAAGTCTTACTAGTTTACTGGACATTGTTAAATGTATGGGTGCTTATGTATTCTCTTCAAGAACAAGGCAATGAAGGAAAAGGTGTTCATGATTTGAATGGTAAACTAATCCTCAAACCATGAACATCTATTCCTGATGATGACTGATGTCGGAAATTGAAGTGACTCTTTGCTAGTTTTTTTCTTCTTCTTAATTAATTCTCCTTATTTTGAATTTGTTTCATTTTATGCATATATTGTAATCAATAACCCTCAGTTCTTTATTTTTTTAATTTAAATAACATTATAAAAAAAATTATGTTCATAAAAAAATGTCTTTATAGAGTACCAACCCCTTTACTGATCTCTAGTTAAGCCACTGGTTTCAGAACCCTGATTTACTAGAACTACTGTTCTAGAACAACTAGATTTTCTAGCACAAATGTTAGTCAATGTTTGAAAAAAGGAAAGTTAGTGCACATAATAAGGTTTTTAACATTGATACAGTCTTAAGTGCGGTATAAGAATAAATAATTGCATGCAGTGTATATATAACACCAATTTTATAGAGGTTTTTCTGGTGTTTTCAGGTTTTCAAACACTTCTTTGATACAAGGAAGACATTTTCTATAGGTGTACCTTGAATAGAATAGTATTTATGAAATCGTGTTTGAAAGTTGTTCCCTTAAAAGTTCATGAAATAATGATCAGTCAATTGAATTATTAAAGGAATGAAAACGAACTTGTCTAGTAACATTTTATTTTAAATATATCAAAATTAAAAAAAAAAAAATATCACAAAACAAAAAAAAAGAGAAAAAATGTATCCAACAGAATTCATCATAAAAGAATTTAATTTGTAATTTTCATCATTCATTTAACAAAAACACTAAAACAACTTAAAGGGAAAACAGTACTAAAAACAAAGTAATAAAAATTTTAAAAAGAAATTACAAATTCCTAAAAAAAGGAATAAATATTGTTCTGGAGACCAGCGAAAAATAATTTCCCTTACATAAGTTTGAAGTAAATATGTTACCATCAAGTTTCATTCAATAAATCCTATCTGAACATCTACTGGTATAAATATATAAATAATAGATTTTCCTTGTTATAATTCTTAAAAAATTACAGAGATAATTTTTGTTTAAAATATAATCTACATATTGGGTTTATTTTTTTTTTTATCGCGTAACTATGATTGTAAATTCCTTAATGCTGACCACGTTTTCCCTATTATTATTTATTTAAATAACCCTTAGGTCAAATATTTTAAAAAAAGAAGTAATTACCTAAGTGTTGTTCACACAAGAAATACATTTCACATTAATGGGAATGCTTCGTCAAATTTATTTTAAATGATCAGACTTAATGTTTCATAAACCTACGGATTAATTTAAAATAAAAAAAAAGTTATAAAAACATTATAATACAGTTAATTTTTAATAACACTAATAGTAACATAAGTGAAAAGAGTAATAAGGAATTCTAGGAACATGAATTTTCCTTTACTCTCAAGATGTTTCCTTTTTCATTTTATTAACATTTGAAAAAAAATTATATTCTCTAGTTTTTAACGACTTTTTAAATTTAATTTAATCCGTAAGTTTTTATTTCACATTAAATTTGACGAAACCTGGTTCCTAATGTTTCTTGTGCTATGAAAAAAGGTCACTAGTTATTCATCTGTTCTAAACTTTTGTGGTCCAAAATCAACTATTATTAAATATTTCATTATTGGTGACCATTTACTGTTAAACACATTTCATATTCAATTAATCTAATTTTAAAAATAATTTCATAAGGGAAGCATGTGGAACAAAGATATACTTATTATTATGAAATGCCCCTTCATATTCAAGGACTTTAGTAAAGAAAAAAAATGACGTCATGTTTTTATATAGAATACAACGAGAAGGATATTCACATATAAAGTATAATTTATAATATATATTAAACAAACAATAAATTACTAAAGACCAATTATCGAATCAGGACGGTTGCAAAACAAACTAAACTTAAAACCAAACCCATAATCTTTTCCAATAAGCAATTATTTAACAGGAACTTCTCAACAAATACCTTACTCAGTAAATTAACTAAATAAATTAATTATAACATACACGTTAACAAGCAAAAAATTTGACAACACCACAACTTGAAAGAAAATTTTATAAACAAGCGTAAATCATTGTAAAGCAACAATTCTAAGGACTGAGAGCCAAATATATTTGACAAAGAAAAAAGGTATTCCAGTTAAAGGAAAGATTTATTCCGCTGAATAAGACATCCATTTCTTAACACCACTAAATATGATTTCCACTAGGTTAAATTCTATTAAAAAAAATATTAAATCGTACAGTGTTTGAAATAAATTACGTTTATATCTTTTAAATTGTACAAACATTTATAATTTGGTTATAATAACAAACAATATTCTTATGGAATGAAAATTCCTTATTTTATTAAAACAAAATAACGAATATCTCTATTGTTTTCATTCATCAATAGTTAAAAAAATCATACTTTAGATAACGGGTTTTAAAGATACTTTTTTATATTTGTAGAACAATGAACGTAATCAACAGAATTATTCATAATTTCAATTGAAAAGGTTAAAATGATTCAAAAGGAGATCGTTTGTTGACAATAATAGTTGTTCATTTTGGTATTTAAACATCTACCCACTCCTACCAAAAAGATAAACTATATATTATAATTACACAGTACAAAAAGAGGTTTAGTCACATTTTTTTCCTAATAGCGACGTTCGAACGTCGTTTTATAGTATAAGGTGTCATGATAAAAAGAACCTAGAGGGAGGCAAAACTTACTGTACTATAACTCGACGTCTAATAGAATCTTTGTTACAGAAAAAAAAATATTAAACTGAAAAATTGATAAAAATGAGGCATATTATTTCTTTTTTTTTTTTTTTTTTACATTTACAGATTTCATTTGAAAGAAGGGAACTATACTAATTTCATGATGAAAATAAGAAAGAATGAATTATAACAAATAAGAAATCAAAATCAAATTAATTGAGGAAATTTTTAATTTTCTGTGTAATTCGGATGCATGTAAGCAACGTAGCGCCAGGACTCTAGATCACGAATATGGAGTGATGTATCACTTGATTTATGCATTTGGACAATGCATTAGAACCATTTACTATCAATCTTATTTAATTGACTTAAATGCAAAATAATTCAAGAAAGGTGATTTAACGGTGATAAGACGGTGTAACTTTTTTTTATTATGAATACTTAGTAAAGAATAATTGGTAGAACAGTTATAGGGGTCAAGCACCTACTAGGGAATTAATTATTCTCATTTCTATGATTTAGGTAGGCAGAAGGAGTATAAGGAAGGGGGCCAGAGATATAGATAGATAGAGAAAGAGAAAAAGAGAGAAGAGAGAGAGAGAGAGAGAGAGAGAGAGATGGGATGAGAGAAAGCGAGTGGGGGACTTATCCAGAAATTCGGATTAAAAATTCAAAACCCCCCCCTCATTTTTGATAAATTATTGCTTGTCAATTAATAAGTAGAAATATATAAAATACTCCTATTACATTTGGTAATCAGCATCATTAAGTATCACAAATATTATAAAAGTATTTTTTTTTTTCTAAAACTCAATAACAGTTATGTGACAAAAGACAACCTCCATTATCCTTAACTCTTTAACAAAGTATTTTGCTAAAACATAATTTTCAAGATTTATTCTTGTTTGCATTATTACAAAACAGTAAACCATCCTAATCAGTCTGCCGTATTTGAATCATAAAGAGATCGTAAATCAACAAGAATTGATCAAAATGACTGGAATTCAAAAGATAGCAGCAGCAAAACATGCATAATGTAAGCAAATTGTTTCAATTAATAAATAATGGATTAATGTAATGCAAAATCGACGATCTCTTGTACATTAAAACAAATTAAAGATAAAAATAATTTTGTATAATTTCATTTAATTACACATTTATAAGATCAAAGAATCGATGTTCATTCCTCATGAATTCATATTTAGTGACAACTTATAGAATGGTAATTTCAAGCAAAACAATTAACAAATTTTCGAACAAAACAACAAAATTATTCTCTACAGCTGAGAGATTCGCCAATAATAATACTATTAACAACGATTATTCGCAATTATAAAATAATTATTATATTTCATTATGAAACCGTGATATGGAACAGTAGAAAAATATCAAAGTTTTATAGATAATGAAGACACTTAATAAGTAGGTACAAGTGAAGAGTGCTTGCTTTTAGTGAGGGGCAACACCAAGAATAAGTGAGCCAGCAGGAGGCCAATGAGGGGGAAGGTTTACGTCACGGACACTCTCTCGAAGTAAGCTTCTCAATTAACTCTTGTAGAGGAGCTAATTCTCTTCGTTCAATCAAACTGAATTCCTAAACCAAAGAACAATATAAATGTTGATACTCTACAAAAGAAACTGAATTACTAAACTAAAGAACAATAAAACTTGATACTTTACAAAATAAACTGAATTCCTAAACCTAAGAACAATATAAAACTTGATACTTTACAAATATAAACTGAATTCCTAAACCAAAGAACAATATAAAAGTTGATACTTTACAAATATAAACTGAATTCCTAAACCAAAGAACAATATAAAAGTTGATACTTTACAAATATAAACTGAATTCCTAAACCAAAGAACAATATAAAAGTTGATACTTTACAAAAATAAACTGAATTCCTAAACCAAAGAACAATATAAAAGTTGATACTTTACAAAAATAAACTGAATTCCTAAACCAAAGAACAATATAAAAGTTGATACTTTACAAAAATAAACTGAATTCCTAAACCAAAGAACAATATAAAACTTGATACTTTACAAAATAAACTGAATTCCTAAACCAAAGAACAATAAAAGTTGATACTTTACAAAAGAAACTGAATTACTAAACCAAAGAACAATAAAAGTTGATACTTTACAAAATAAACTGTAAGTTATATTACTAAAAAATATTGAAATGAAAAACAAAAGAGAACACAACTTAAGATCTTAGGACAGATATTAGTTTTTTTTAGATAATTTCATATTACTTAATGTATTGAAGTAACCGTACTCTCAGTCGGTACCATCAGAAGAAGAGCTAAGGAATCGAAGTAAAATAACAGGCAAATCAGTCGTAGTTGAATTTTTATCATGAAATTGGAATCGTAAAGAGAGTTGGTGAAGAAAGATAGTAAACTTTAACTGATTTCGAGAGCAATCATTTTGAAATTAAATTTTCAATGGAAATTTACATTATATTAGTCAATCACTATATATATTGTGAAGAATATACATGAACGGTAATAATTGCGGATAATATAAATTAAACTCATTAATTATCCACATTATGTCACTCGCTACTAGGAACAAGCATGACAAATAGAGTATTCATAAAAAACAATATGGAAAATAATCCACAATAAGATGTAGAGAAAGTAAGCCGCAATAAAACCCGAAGTAAAGACCATCCTCCTCTTAGACTCCTTTCTAGAGGAGGGTAGTCATTTCTTCATTTCGTTTCTTAGAACACCACAAGAGTCCGCCAAGTACTGTTTAACCGATTTGGCCGAATTAAAACAATGGCGTAAAAATTAAAAAAAAAAACATCTTTAAAATTCTCCCAAAACAATAACATGAACAAATATATGTACAGATCAAACGTTAAATATGTATATGTCAGCAGAACTATAAGAAATATAAAGCAATAAATAAAAAACTGAGGTTAAGCAATCATTAAAACTGGCCCATACGTTATATATTACAAAGTAACTCAGATATATTTAAAATACAGGGTGAGGCAAAATGATCTGACACATTTGTAGGTTGAATAAAAGATAAATAAAGTCAATAAAAAATAAAGTGTTTTTATTTTCGAAACGTACATAATAATAATGCAATTTTATTTCATTAGGTTTAAAAAAAATGGCATTATACAAAAACAAAACAAAATGGGATTATATGTACTTTTCGAAAATAAAAACACTTTATTGTTTACTAGCAAACGTACCCGCCTTTGACGGATCAAAAATTCTATTATACTTAGTATTCCAAAATGCCATTAGAAATTACAGAATAGTAGAAAATATCACTATTAGCACAGTGTTAAGCAAATGCCTCTTTATACACTACATAAGCTGTCTGTCCTTCAGGTTCATGGAAGAACAAACAGTTGGAACCTCTTGAGCAAGTAAACTACAGTTGACCATGTGAGAATAACTTGGTCTCGCTAACTTGAATTCCTGCGTTAGTTTCCCCTTGCGACTTAGTTAACGTCATTGCGAAATAGACTCTGAAAGGACTTTCCAATCACTTCAACAGAATCAAATAGTGGCTCCGAATCAATGGTATGTGTGGTATACACACAGACTCCCCAATACCATACCTAGTCATTATGTCCGCCTCTATGGCATATCTATGCAGAGCACGAACTCAAGAGTCATATCCCGTTGCACAGTTTTGGGGCACTCACGTTTCATAACATGAAATTTGTTACTGCAACTAAATTGCAGCATGATTGGTGCTCCTACTTTAAGTTTTTACTCATGAGCAGGCAGTCCTGGAGAAAGAAATTCAAACTTTTTTGCGTTAAACGTCCATAACTTCACTTCTACGTTTATTTTCCAATCAATTCAGAACTTATATTTTAAGTTAGATATACACAAATAAATGTTTCAGCTTGATATTTCTTACGGTGGCTGAGTTTACTTGTGACAAAATTTTTCAGACAAATCGACAGAAATTTTGTCCCCCGAAAGGGTGGATTCGGTTTCTCCAATGTACGAAACGTAAAGAAAACTTGGAATGAGTCAGTTCTAAGCAATGTACAGACAAAATCATTCTTTCATTTATATAGATTTGCATTTTATTTAAGCTACAATTCTGCAGATAATTTTGCCTGACCCTGTACTTATTTAAGTTCTAATGAGCTACTTGCAACAACACATTTCTTATCTATAGTTTGACTCATTGTTCACTTGTGTTTCTGTTAGAGACAAAATTATATTGAAGAAAAAAAAAATAACTACTTTTAATACCTGTACAAAAAAGATGAAATGTTTAAATGAAGTGTTGAGATGGGCTTCCTCACCCAGGTGAACTACTTCTGAGAAGTGCTGGTGATATATGTGTGCATAGACTCTAAATAAACGTTTTAGAATTGTCTTCGCTATTGACAAAAAGTTCTTGGGAAAAGGAACACCTAAAACCAAAACACTAACATTGAAACGTGCAAATAAACTAAAGCTTATTAATTTAAATGAAATCTATAATAATAATTCATTGATGGAAGGTGTCTGTAAAAATTAATCATTTCAAAAATGTAATTTTATGATTTATTCAAATTGTTTTGAATTGAAGATTGGCACATGTCTTCAAATTGTTTGACTGAATCAACTTGTCAAGTACGACTCCTTTAGTAGTGCAAGGTATTGTTTTTTCGCAAAAATAGTGAAATAAACATACATCGCAATCAAAACATCATTTAAAAATATAAAA
Organism: Hermatobates lingyangjiaoensis; assembly: GCA_026182355.1. NCBI lineage: Eukaryota > Metazoa > Arthropoda > Insecta > Hemiptera > Hermatobatidae > Hermatobates > Hermatobates lingyangjiaoensis. The sequence goes on from JAPFBL010000253.1 coordinate 9,081,916, forward strand.
TACAAAAATAGTGAAATGTACGTCGTAATACACCCACTCAAACACATAACATAAATCACAAACTTAAGTATATAAGAGATACAGGGATACTATCACTTCTAAAAATTCGTGAATCACAGAAAAAACTGATAAAGATAAGAACTGAGTTATAAATAAGAACTTGGAATTACATCTCAGTAAATGCCGTTCTTACAAGTACTAGAGCTTCATACTAACCCAAGACGAAATAGTTTGTTGTTAACATCCTAAACGGAATTTTACCATTCGAAGTTACTTTTTCCAGATAATTCCAATGATTAGACAACTGTTTAGAGAAACTAAACACCCAAAACATGATGATTGAATAATCAATTCCTAAAAGTTGATTACCCTTTTTTGGTTTTGTACAACTAATCTATCCTTTTAGAAATGTATTAAATAAGGGAAAAAACCATGTATATCAATTCATCATTTTTATTACTTTACACTAACTTGTACACCAATTTATCTTTTTAATGAAATTATTAAAATTAGGGAAACTTTAAAAAAAACTCTGCATTTTGAAGGGATATTATGTAATTATTACTTATCACCTTAATTATAGTTAAATTATAAGGCGCAAACAATAATTGCAATTATTCTATATTCTCAATTCCATACCTATTTTAGACGGGAAGAGGGTTTCGTCGTCGAGCTGGTCTTGGACCCAGGTCATAAGGTAGTCGATGTACTTGGGAGCTGAACATTTAATAGGTTTCTTTACTGTGTGACCATCAGCCCAATGATATTCATATTTAGGACCTGCAGACATAATGGCACAACTTTCTTCTGTGCAAAACTCCGTTATAGTACCATATAACATGTTGATTTGGTTGAAAAAGTCAACAGCTGCAAAGTAAAAATCAATGCTGTTAAGATTAAAAACAGAACTTACATTCTTATAAATAATGAATTTACTCATACAGTGGGTTATTTTGAGTTCTATACTTAATGTACACGCTATAACGGTACTTCTATACAATATTGATTTTTTTTTACATTTATACTTGGTACGTATCATCAAGACTGTTCTCATTACATATCAGACACATTAAATAAGTACTGAAAGTATTTAACCAACCAGTAAAAAGAGATTTAAAAGGTCAATATTTTTTAATTCCAGGGAATTAATTCATAAATGTGGTGGCAATTTTTCACTTATAATAAAGTTAACTATATTCCTACTTATGAGATTAATGATGATTATGATTTTAAAATTCTATCAATGTCAACCATATTAGTAGAAAACACAGTGTTAAGCAATAACCCAGAATTGTTTTTGGGATTTGTTTTTGTATAGAAAATATCTATATAAGTGACTGGCTATGATATTGTAACTTCTCTCGTTTTTTAAAAATCGTTTTCGCATTTATAAGTTGTGTTAGATATTATTTTGTTTTTATTTTATGCATCTTTTTTTAACTTCAACGAATTATAGCAAATTTAAATTTTGCTACAAACTAAGTATTCAGTTTATTATTAAGAATATGAGGATTTCAAATTTTAATGATAATTTAAAAAATAATCCCGCATCTTTAATTAGGTCTTTTCTTCTGCAGTGGTTGTCCATTAATATTATAAACATATTGATTATGGTTAATATACATTTATGCTTAATAAATAATCACATCACCAATCAAGAAATGAAGATTAGCTTGTAATTGTAATATTATAAGAAGCTTCAAAAATTATCCACCAGCAAGAAGTAGAAAACACAGTTCATTAAAAATGGATGAGATTCATTAGATATATAAGAAACAAAGTGAGTCCCTAATTGAAATCCAGGGGAACGCCTCATGTAATGGGGTGGGGTACTCATTAGAAAATCAGAACTAATTTTATAATTTTATAGCTACAATTTTAGTACGAAGAGGACGACTTAATTTTTTTTAGTGATTCCGTATGCTTCAAGTTTCAATAGTAAAGTATTCATATGACTGAGCAAAAAGTTTTCTTCAGAGTATAATGAATCAGAATAGTAATGCTTACCAACAAAAGAGTAGAAATACTACTACGTTTTTGTCAAAAACATGTTGCTGAGCGATTATATTGCTGGATACTTTTGATACATTAAATCAAATACAACAGCCTCAAAACCTTTAGTAACTGGATTCAGAATTCATTGAACGGTAATTCATTTTATTGGAATTGCCACTTTAATAATTAGGTAAAACATAGTCAACCTTCCAAATAGAAATATAAAGACCTTAGCTTTCCTGATAACAACTTAGACAGACATACATAAAATGCTTGAGATAAATACTATACTGGAAAGATAAGATGTCTATTATCAGGTCCAGAAAAAATGTTGAAGGGCGAAGGAAGTTAACAAAGAGAGCTTAGATTCATTACTTCTAGTTCAAAATTATTTTTTACATATCTAAGAAGTAATAGGAGTAGAGTATGAAAGAATATTTTTAAAAAAGTATAATTTCTGGCTTATACAAATTATTTACATATAAAATATTTGAACCTTTACTTACTATTTACAGCCACCCATTCATTAAGGTCTTCACCCTCGGGGAGCAAAACTGCTAATCTTAAATTGCCTGATCCTAAAGTAGCTGCTGCATGTTTCATTAAATCATATTGATGAGTTCCTTCAGGGATATTCTTCTTAGGTTTAAAAGTTTTAGAAGAACGGCTCCCACTAAAAGGAAACAAGAAATTTATTCAGAATTTTTATTTTATGAAATATAATCCGAATATAATGTACTAACAAAAGGAAGCTCATTCTGATGGTATTTATATATGAAGTTTTTAAACACACAAAAATACTTTTATAATTTTAAAAAAAAAATTATATGATTTTTTGTACTTCACCATAAAAAACTGTCAGATTTGCATAGCAATACACTAATGAAATACTAAATTTATATATTTAAATGTACATCAGGTTAAAACCAACATCCTGATCAGCTGATTTCAATGTATTTACAAACAACATGTAATGGACATATGTAAAACTCTTTTTTTAAAAAAATGCCTTTGCCTGAATTCATTCAACTTAATTATTTAAACTTTAATCAAGCATAAATATTTACATTATTAAAAATAAAAAAAATTAGTAGTTGTGTCAGCAAGTGTTTGCATTCGTATCTATCACGTAGTCGGCCATTGAGGCGTCACTCTTCTTCACATTCATAAGTTTGTTGATATTGGAATTATTCAGTACTTTTTTCTATATTTTGGACTAAGGTAAGTTTTAGAATAGTTCTTGAAATATTTATTTAGTTCTACTTTCAGTTTAGTAGTGCAGTTAATAACCAGCGCGTTGGAGGTGACTAAAGCCGGTTGATGAATCCAAATGTAAAAAGGATTACGAAAGTGTTTTTATATTTCATCAGTTGTAGCATTTGTTTTTGCTTTGTTAATATAGTTTTAATATTCCATTTCTTTCTGTGGAATACAACTATATTATTCTAGTGAAACTTTTTTGTTTATCATGGCGTGCTAAGTGAATAATATACCTCACTTGTATTTACTTTTATATGTGGTTGTGCCATATTTGGATACTAAAGCTAAAGTTGAAATTATGTAGTGAAATTCGTAAAATAAACAAAGTTCAAAAGCTAAGTGCAGATTTTTTCAAAGCTTCTACAGGATAATAATTTCCAAGTGTAATTCATTATTAGAAGACCGTTCAAATAAGTGAATCAAAAAGTGAACTTTGACCAAAAAGTGAAAGTGAAGCGACCAATCAAATGGTGGAATAGGAATCAAGAGCCGGAATCAATCCTGTAATATTAAAAGTTTTTTTATTATATATCTTTTCAGTCATGGGTGGATCTGTAGAAAGTGATGATGGATGCATTGTCAAGGTAAGAGGGCTTCCCTGGTCCACAACAGAAGAAGATGTCGTAAAGTTTTTCTGTAAGTTGTTGAAATTTTTATGAAATCTATTATTTATTGGTTAATGTTCATTTATTACTGGTGTAATTGTTAGGTAGCCTTCTAAAATATGTGTGCCATTTAAAACTACTTTCTCAGTTCTTAAATTGTTGGCTGAAGATTATATTCAAAGTAATGGAGGGAATCTGAAGAGTTGTAATTGATAATATTAAGGAAAGCTTTTTTTCGCAAAGTTTTTTTGTGCTCATTTCTATATATCCTATTATGTTTAAATTATACTTTCAAATATATGATCTTTAATGGAGTTTCTATGTTAGGAAATGAGATGTTTTGTATCAAAGAAACTTTTATTACTGAGCAAAGAAATAATTTTACTTCTCATATTGTAATCGGATGATCACTAAGTTGCAATCAATGTATTAGACTGTATGACGCTTAATTCCATTTGATTGATGACATTAAGGCTTCTTATCACAATCTTTGATTTAAACATTTCGAAGAACTTACCAAGTTGTTTCGGTCATTTTAATAAAGATAAGATTTTAAAATGACCTTTAAGGCATCCGAAAGGAAGCAAGTGAGTAAAAAGTGTGCCAATTTACGTGTATATCATTCTTTTTTTTTAAGAATGTTAATTTTCTTGGTGACCTAAAAACCCAGTTGAGGTGAATCTTTTTTTAAGTCGCAATGCATTACCAACCATTCAATGTCCCAAAAATAATGTTTTGTAATATTCTCTTTGTTTCTTAATAATAATATTGTGATGATTTTCAATTACTATGTATATCTGTATATCCGACAGAAGGATAATAAAAGGATCTAATTACATAGATTAAATTTGATGAAATACAGTGGAACCCCTACATACGAGCTACTCTACTTACGAGAAACTCGAGATACGGGAGGTCTTTCGAGCAAAAATCTTGCTCTACATACGAGAGAAAATCCAAGTTACGAGAATTTCTAGATGGGTGTACATGGAGTGGATTTCAAGGCAAGCCATGGCTGGTTTGAGAAATTCAAGAAGAGGACAGGCATCCACTCTACTAGTCGTGCTACAGCTCTTTTTAATGACACTTGCCTTACACATTTCCGTAACATTTTGAAAGGGAGGCAGAGACAAACCTCCTTGGATAAGTTTTTCTTCAAAAGACCTATAGAAAGTGAAAGTGTTGCGATTCCAGCTAAAAGAGCAAAAGAAAGCGAAGAAAAGTAAAAACTGATACAGTAATGTTAAAAAGCAGAAAAAAGTGCAAAATAAATTAGTGCCGTAAAAAAATTTAGTTTTTCATAAAGTTAACTTTAATTTTAAGTGGAAGTGCTCATAATAAATGCTCATAATAAACTCGCATTTTATTTCATTAATATCATCTTATTTATCTTATTACTGTATTTTTATGTTCAGTCACTATTTGAATGTGTTTTTAGTAATCAGGAAGATGTGTTCATAGTTATTTAGGGTTAACTTGAATGATTTTGGGAGGCCGGGAACAAATTAATTGGTTTTCAGTTATTTCTTATGGGAAAAATTCGCTCTCGATACGAGAAATTCTAGATACGAGCACGATCCGGGAACGAATTAATCTCGTATGTAGAGGTTCCACTGTATGTCCATAATTAACTCAGTGATCTGAAGTTCATAGTTGATACTCTCGTAAACTCTGGCATGAGTTGTTGAGGATTTGCTGAATAGCTAATTTCACTAATCTTTCAGTGATAATGTTTTGACATTTATTTTAATCACGTTTACGAAACAACAATTCATTTAAAATAATGTAAAATTGTAATAATGTTTCTTATAGAATCTAATCATTTTTAACGGAATAGTTTTGGTAAGTATACTGGAAAGTATATAAACATCCAACTTGTTTTTGTAATTTATAACTGTTATTCATTTAAAAACAAATGTTACTGAATCCTAAAAGAAATTTCATTATAATGAATACAGTGCTGATTACTTTTACTATAGACTCTTATGGCTGCTGATTGCTGTATTCATGTATTGTGATTTTGTATCTCTGATGAAACGGAATATGTACGTGAATCATTGGCTTTGAAAGAACAGTAATGTATGGATCTATCCCAAATAGCGTCTAGATCCAGTCATTGTTCAAAGTTTTCGTAACAATAGATTTCTAACAGAACATTTCGTACATTTACATTTCTAATTAATAGATTTCGTACATTTTCTAACAGAATTTGAATGATTTGAGTAGTTGTGCTTACAAATGCAGATACTGATGTATCAAATGCAGATGCAAATACTGATAAACAAAGAGGTTATTCAGGTTGTCGGTTATTAAAACCAATTGTACTTTATACTCATGTTGTTATTTCTTATTCCTATATTATTTGTAAACATATTGTCTTTATTTCTACGATTTTTTTGCCATTTTTATTCTGTTGGTTAATAATAACACATTAATGAAGGGTTTTTTTTTAATATTTTATTTATTGATCTATATTCCTCGCCATAAGACATTACATGTACGACAATTATCAATAACAAAACACTAATCTTCAATCACAAAGCATTAATCAATAATAGTTTAACAGCAAGAAAATAGTAGTAATAATAATAATAAGAAGAACGATTAATATAATGACAATAATACTAGAATAATAATAATATAAATGATAATTGTTCGAGATAGTAGTAATCATAATAGTACCAGGGAATAATAATGATATAAATAACAATATAATCATAGTAATATTGAACTATTAATAACTACATAATATTTTATAAAACGATAACAACACAATTACACTAGGATAATAATTGCAGTATAGCATAGAGAAAATGAATTACTGAATAATATAACGGCTTAATTTGGCATGTTATTTGTCCAAAAATTCCTTAAATGTAGCTATTTACTTTGTAGTATATAAACAATCTATGAACTCTAGGTTTTACTACGTCAATTATGATGATATGGCTTAATAGTTAATACTTTAGATTTATTTATTTTTGCAGCCGAATGTAATATCCGAGGAGGTAAGAATGGTGTCCAAATGACTCTTTCACGAGAAGGTAGGCCTAGTGGAGAAGCTTACATTGAAATGGATACTCCTGAGGATGTCGAGTTAGCTTGTAAAAGAGACAGAGATTACATGGGACATCGGTACATTGAAGGTTAATTATTTAAAAACATTGTGATTTGTTGCTTTATTTCGTTTGAAAGCTGTTACTTATTTTTTTCTTTTTTTTTTTTTTTTGGTTCAGTGTTTAAGGCAAATCGTTCTGAGATGGAGTGGGTGGTGGAAAGATGTGGACACAACGTGGAACAGTCAAGAGTCGACGCTACTGTCAGACTTCGTGGCCTACCCTTCCATTGTACAGCAGATGAAATCATTCACTTCTTTAGAGGTATAAACTATCATTATACTTTCCTTATAGTGAAAAAAAAAATGCTAATATTATACTAGCGAAAGGATTTTATTTTTCAAGATATTTCTTTTAAGTGATCTTCAACCAGAAAAAGATTTCCTTGAAAATAGTACCCTTTATCTTAAAATCCAAACAAGTTAGGGAATTAGAACAAATACTATTATTAAAAGAAATGTAAGTCACCTTTCTACTGTTTATCAGTGTTTGCACTACTTATGAGATATTCTAAACACTTCAACCTCTTCCAAGAAATAGTTGGTCCTTAGTTGACGTGATTTTGAGTATTAATTCGTTAGTACCTCTGAGGATATTTTTGAAATAGTAAACCATCGTTAAATATTAATTATATAAAACTCCATTTAGGGGTTTCAGTCAGTACCATGGTAACATAGCACCAAAAACGTTGTTTAGTATATACTCTTTATTTCTCTTAATAAAACGAAATGTTATTTTTGTAATCTTTTACATCCAATTTGTATAAAGTTAAGAATATTAAATTCTTGTTATGGACAAATTTTCTTACATATAAATTTTAAAAGAGCTTTATATTTATATTCTAAATGAAAATAGTTTTTTTAAGGTTGTTGTATAACTGTTATTAATGTTTCTTAATATTTTAAAACAAACCTTCACCTATCTTCAATTTTGAAGTGAGTCGTTCCTCTTCTCACTTTGAAATATTGATAAATATATCTCACTCGTCTACTGTATCATTTCTGTTGGGTTTCCTCGTATACAGAAAACCAGGAATTGAATTTCAATAACCCTTGTAGTTTTTGACCGCTTTCACAATATTTATTTATTATTATTTTTTTCACATTGCTCTGGGAGTAGAAGTTACTAGTAAGATAGTTTTATTTATACGTCATCAAACGTTTGGTGTTAATTTATTTTTAGCACATTTCACTATCATATTGCTTCTAACTCAAAAATATTATTTTCGAAATGGGCTATTTAAAACTTTTGTTTTTTTAACATTAATTCTTCTATATTACTAACTTCCTGATGCTTTTAATATGTGTCATAATTAGTAATTATCTTTTTCGCTGTAAATATGTAGGTTAAAATGAGCTAGACTTTAGTTGTTTATTGATAAACTAAAATATCAGAAAAATACATACTTGCACTCATTTTTTTTGGAACTATGTAATATAATACATATTAAATATGCAATATACATTTACTAGCAATGGATGTATTATGAATTTCTGTCCTCTGTTTTATAATTAGTACACAATCTACTGCAAAATTTGATGCAAATAATATCTACAACAGACCAAGTTGCTGTTAGTTACTGTTTATTTCTCACATATTTACTCTATACAAGATACGTAATAACTAGAGTTCTAATTGGAAACTAGTATTGTAAATATTAATCAGATGTTTTCTCTTCTTTTCTCCCAGTTTTTTAGTTAATTTCCTTATTGACAATTTGTTCAAATTTTAAATGTATAGGAAAAAATACTGGTATGTATATTAAGTATTAGAGAAAACATCAGAAAGAATGCTAACACAACCCATTTCTATACTTCGAAATCTGTTGTCATCAGGAAAAGAAGAGAAAAGTTGTAGTATACAGCAGATACTAGATCTGTATACATACATGTGTGAAATTACTATATATATATATATATATATTAATAAAATAAATAAACTATAACAGAAAGATAGACCAGTGTGCGTAGGTCACTTCGCCTCCTGATGACGATGATTATCGAAATAAAGGATGATTGTATACATACATGTGTGAAATTACTATATATATATATATATATATAAAGATTTCACATAAACACATTTATATATATATATAGTTCAATATAAACAAAGAAACGTAGAGAAATCAAAATAACACACTTACAGTCTCTAATTTTCGGTTTGAACCTGTTTATATTGAACTATATTTGTCCGTTTTGGATCGTATTTCCAACGAAAAAAAGTGTATATATATGTATATATTAATAAAATAAATAAACTATAACGACTGTAACAGAAAGATAGACCAGTGTGCATAGGTCACTTCGCCTCCTGATGACGATGATTGTCGAAATATAGAAGTGAGTTATATCTACTTATGTTTTGCTGTCGTGATCTAAAGACCTTTGGACCGTTTATTTGATATATTATGTGTGAAAGTCAGTATATATAAAGGTAGTATATATAGTGTTACTAAAAAATGAGTCCTACTATCTATTTTTCATTCATGTTTCTTTCTGTCTTCAAAGTACATATAAAAATTCAAAAACAATACTAGTAACAAACAAAGTAAAGAAGCCGAAACAAACAAAGAAACTAAGTTACTAGCCGATGCGCCAACAATGTGCTTGGTCTCCCTTTCTCTTTTCTCCTGAAAACGGATGCCCGAAAATTTGAGTCTGTAAGTGTGTTTCTTTACTTTCTGTGCTACCTATCTTCAATTTTGAACTGTTATAGTGTCAAGTTTGGATCGTCTTTCCGTTTATCAATTGAAACAAAGTAAAGAAACACACTAACTCAATTTTTCTGTAAATTTGAATTAGTAAGTGTCCTTTTATTCTGTATTTGAATCTTCTACGTATTTGAATTTTGTTTTGTTTGGATCGTTTTTTTCGATTTGATGTATAGTTGCAAATAAGAAAATACAATAGAAATTTTGACAATAGATTAGTGTGAGAACTTAACAGAAGTATACAATTCTTGAAACAGGAAAACTAAGTATTACATAAGAGATTATTTTACAAAGAAAACAGTCTACGAATTTCAGGAACTATTAACTAGTTTGAATGAACATGTGACACTGAACTAGTAAGTTGCTACTATTTTCACAAACTGTGTTCTTTGTAAAACTCTAATGTAATACTTAGTTTTTCTGTTTCAAAAATTGTATACTTCTGTAAGTTCTCACACTAATCTATTGTCATTTTCTATTTCTATTTTATTTTCTTATTTGCAACTATACTTCAAATCGAAAAAACGATCCAAACAAAACAAATTCAAATAACATAGAAGATTCAAATACAGATTAAAAGGATACTTACTAATTCAAATTTTCAGAAAAATTGAGTTAGTGTGTTTCTTTACTTTGTTTGTTACTAGTATTGTTTTTGAATTTGTATATGTACTTTGAAGACAGAAAGAAACATGAATGAAAAATAGATAGTAGGATTCATTTTTTTAGTAACACTATATATACCACCTTTACATATACTGACTTTCATACACAATAAATCAAATTATAAAGTCCATAGGACTTTAGATAACGATAGCTGCACACAACTCACTTCTATATTTCGACAATCATCGTCATCAGGAGGCGAAGGGACCTACGCACACTGGCCTATCTTTCTGTTACAGTCGTTATAGTTTATTTATTTTATTAACATATATATATAGTAATTTCACACATACATGTATTCAATCATCCTATATTTCGACAATCATCGTCATCAGGAGGCGAAGTGACCTACGCACACTGGTCTATCTTTCTGTTACAGTCGTTATAGATTATTTATTTTATTAATATATATATATATAGTAATTTCACACATGTATGTATACAATCATCCTATATTTCGACAATCATCGTCATCAGGAGGCGAAGTGACCTACGCACACTGGTTTATCTTTCTGTTATAGTTTATTTATTTTATTAATATATATAGTAATTTCACACATGTATGTACGAGGGTCGTCCAGAAAATAAGTTCCGTTTTGGTCTGAAGGGCGGTAGGAGTGGTTTTTGCCAAATCCGGCAACACCGCTCGAAAGAGGAGAGGTGGGGGAATAGAATGAGAGGTGGGGGACCTCAGTCGGTCAATTACCAACGTCAGGGCAGGTAGTTGAAATGGAGCCCTCCATGTCACGTCCCGCCACCTCGATCCCGTTCCCTCTCGAGTTGTTTTGCGCGGAGTGATTCAATTTCTTTATGCACAGGGTTTCAAATCAGTTCAAATTCACGAACAGCTCATTTCTGTTTATGGAGAAGGTGTAATGAGTGAATCAATGGTGAGGAGATGGGTACGTGAATTTAAGGCGGGAAGACATTCAGCTCTCTAGGGACCCACCGGGCGGAAACTTTCCGAAAGTCAAGTTTTTCCGAGACGATCTCATGGATGAGGGATCGTGAGATGTCTGGGAAACTCAGGTGGAGTTCATCCAGGGTTGAACGACGATCTTTGCGAATTGCATTGTCGATTTCTGCGACAATTTCGTCCGTCACAACTGAGGGTCTGCCTCTCCCACTTTCATCCTCAAGTGATTGTCTTCCCGCCTTAAATTCACGTACCCATCTCCTCACCATTGATTCACTCATTACACCTTCTCCATAAACAGAAATGAGCTGTTCGTGAATTTGAACTGATTTGAAACCCTGTGCATAAAGAAATTGAATCACTCCGCGCAAAACAACTCGAGAGGGAACGGGCATCGAGGTGGCGGGACGTGACATGGAGGGCTCCATTTCAACTACCTGCCCTGACGTTGGTAATTGACCGACTGAGGTCCCCCACCTCTCCTCTTTCGAGCGGTGTTGCCGGATTTGGCAAAAACCACTCCTACCGCCCTACAGACCAAAACGGAACTTATTTTCTGGACGACCCTCGTATACAGATCTAGTATCTGCTGTATACTACAACTTTGCTCTTCTTTTCCTGATGGCAATAGATTTCGAAGTATAGAAACGAGTTGTGTTAGCATTCTTTCTGATGTTTTCTCTAATGAATGCTTAATATGCATACCGGTATTTTTTCCTATACATTTAAAATTTGAACAAATCATCAATAAGGAAATAAACTAAAAAACTGAGAGAAAACATCAATTTAGTATTTATATATTCGTTCGCAATAAGGAGGACTTTACTTATAGTAACATATCTTCGCTTCTTGATGACAATTGTAAAAATCTAGAAGTGAGTTACGGTTGTGTCTGTTTATGTTACTTTCTTTATAATTTTGATATATAGACATATCTTTATCAAGTGTTCTTTTCGACATATTACATTAAAATTAACTCCTCTCCCTACATTCTCAGTCTCGTATTCACCTTTCCGAATATTTTTTCCATTTTCAGGTAACATAGCAAATATATGTCTAAAGGGCATGTATCTAAATAAATATATATACTGTTTAGTTGGAAATACCATCCGAAACAAACAAATATAGTTCAATGTAGAAAAAGAAACATAGATAAATTAAAATCACACAGTTACAGTCTCTAATTTTCTGTTTGAACCGTCTTCAGGAGAAATAAGAGGGAAACCAAGCGCACTGGTTCAGAGAGGTCTCCAACCGTCTCTGAACCAGTGCGCTTGGTTTCCCTCTTATTTCTCCTGAAGATGGTTCAAACCGAAAATTAGAGACTGTAACTGTGTGCTTTTAATTTCTGTATGTTTCTTTTTCTACATTGAACTATAAATAAATATATAGATATATAACTTTATCAAATAAATTTTGTTTGAATTTTTCCCGTGATAAATACGAAGAGAAAAGTGGAAAATATCAGTCAGAAGATAGTGTTTATCAGTATAAACCATAATATATATACTCCACTTAAAATTCGAAAAGACGATCCAAACTGGACGCAAATCAGTTCACAAACGAAGAAAAGCAACACACAGAGAAAGAGGCACACTTACAAACTCAAATTTTCGGATGATCCGTCTTCAGGAGAAATGAGAGAAAGGTGGCAGCACGGTCGGTTGCCGGGACGGTTTCCTGCCGTTGTGTTTCCGGCCTGCTTGGTCGCCCTTTCTCTCTTTTCTCCTGAAGACGGATCATCCGAAAATTTGAGTTTGTAAGTGTGTCTCTTTCTCTGTGTGTTGCTTTTCTTCGTTTGTGAACTTAATATATATACTTCAAGATATCTATTCAATTAATAGAACAGAAGCAGCAACAATAAAATAATGTTCAGGTTTTCCATGTTCAAATTAGAGTTTCAAAACAAACTTTCATTTTATTGGACACTGTATACACGTGCTTTTTTAGTCTCATGGGTTAGCTATTGCATATAGTGTAATAGATGATAATTTTCTTTTTCAGAATGTTTATTTTGTATATTTTCTTTTTTGTAAAATAGGAGTAAAATAAAACCGAATCTCTTTGACTTTAAAACCAGTTCTATTCCGATTCTAACCTTCTTTAGTCTACTTTAATATATATAGTAACTTCACGCATGTATATATAGAGATCTAGTATCTACTATATACTATAACTTTGCTCTTCTTTTTCTGATAAAAATAGATTTCGAAATATAGAAATGATTGTAGGGTAAGAAGCTAATAAAAAAGTCTCCACATATAAAAATTCCTGAGAGCAAATATACGATTACATTTCTATATGTGGAGACTATTTCATTAGCTTTTTTCCTATAATTAGTAAATGCCACATGTAAATACATGGTTAACTCTTGAATAAACCTTTTAGTTGTAATAATACTCGTATTAGTTCTAGATAGTGTGAGGGAAAAAATAAATATTTGAGGCTTTAAGTCTTTTATTAAAAATATATAAGAAAAAAGTTGAAGAAAATCATTCAGGTTAATAGATGTCAACTATTGATTCTTAGTTACTACTAGAACAACTCTATGGATTATACAGTCCATAAGTATAAACATTAATTTGTGTTTTTAATTCTATATTTTAATATTGGGAGATGTTAACTAGATTGATATAAAAGATTTTTAGTCTGTATTGATTCCAAATATGGCAGAAATTCCTAAGGCAAATTTGAATTTTACTATCATGGTTACTAAACGTATGGGTACTTCGGATTGTGTTGCAATTGATACATTGATAATAACATTTTAACAATAAACACTTGAAACAATAATCAATGTCCAAACCACAATGTGAAATGAGAAAAAAGACTTAAGATCTTTTCAACCGTAACAAGTAGTCTTCGTTAGAATCAAATCCCAACTGAAACTAAAGATATAGAAACAACTGGTAAGAGTTGAGAGGAGTGGGAGGGAAGAGAGGTATTTTAAAGGATATAAAGTGCAGGAAAAGGCAATTGTCCAAGGAGAGATGCTAGAGTTAACAAAGGACTACAGGAAAAACAATTTAAAAAACTATCCGCTAGCTGTCAACCCTCTTAGACGAAGCTATTGTCCTTGTCAGGACTGAGTCAAGTTTGAATAAACTGTTACTAATGTTTATAATATTTGATCTATTAAATTTCATCAGAGAGTATTTCTTAACACAGATTTTTCATAATTAATAATTTACCTCCGGTCCAATTAATACGATGCTTTTCATTCTTTATATGTAAGAATAAGGCGCTATTTTATCTGTCTAGTTACTTTATATTGGTGTTGTTAGACACGTGTCTTTAATGACTTTCCAATTTGACCAATCTAAATTTTATGGCAGATCTTAGTTTTTTTTTTCTAATTTCTTATTGTAGTTTGGACGTTAATAGATTGAATATAGATAAAATTGGGATATCTACATACTTTCCTTGGATTAGAGTAATAAAATTGAAGTTTGAGGATAAACATAGATGGGATAAAAATCAAAGTAACAAAATATGAATCTCAAACAAAATAAAAGGACGAATAAAACTATTTATTAAATATTGTTAAATATTTAATTCATCATGTGATGTCATTTATGTGTGTTAGCTTTTAGTTTAATAACGATTTTTTAAAGCAATTCTTGTTTTAAAGATATTTCAACAAGTAGCATCCAGTTTGTCTTAAGTTTTTCAGTAAGACGAAAATACTCCAGTATTTTAGCTATGACCCAAATATTACTACGTGTGCCCTCCTCAAACGTTGTCAGTCTTATCTGTAACTGTTGTGTTATTTATTTGTGCATTTTCGTTCTTTTGATTCTTTTGTCGTTATCAAACTTAAAACCGTATTTCATTTATCTCTCTGTACAGGGTCAGACAGAATGATGTAACTCATTTGTAGGTTTAATAAAAAGAAGATAAAGTAAAGAAACAAAAAAGTATTGTTATTTTCGGAAAATACATATATCATTTTTATACCATATATAAGGTATGCTGTGGCAGAATTTGATATATGGGGTACATACTTCTTCGAAGAAGATAACGTTACAGTGACTGTGAACTTAGATCGATATGGTAAGATGCTAGAGACTTTTCTCAGGACAAAATTGAATATGTTCCATGATATTGGCAATGTTTAGTTTCAACAGAATGTGGCAACAGCCCATACTTTTCAACATGCAATTGTGATTTTAAGGGAGATTCCCTGGGTATTTGATATGATTGCTCGGTGACATCGGTTGGCCCGCCCGCTCGTTCACCTGATTTAAATCCGTGCAATTTTTTTTTTCTCTGCAGATACCTCAAGTCAAAGGTATACAGTAATCGCCGTTAATCTATTGAACAAATTAAAAATGCAATTCGTCAAGAAATTACTGCCATTCCACATGAAATGACCTACCAAGTTATAAACAACTTTTGTCAACGTCTTCAAAAGTGTTTGGACAGATCCCATTCGACTGATTTCATTTTTAAAAACTAATAAATCAGAAATGGCATTATATATACTTTTCAAAAATAAAAACACGTTTTTGTCTCTTTACTTTTTTAGCTTTTATTAAACCTACAAATGTGTTATATTATTTTTCCTGACCTTGTATATACATTTATAATCAATAAAAAACATTAGAAGACTCATAAGGATAAAGTAGTTTATACGCAATATAAATATTCATCTAAACGTTCAAAAATGGTTGAAAACCATTTAATGGTTTTCAACCATTTTTGCAACCATGTAAGTTCCTGAAGTGTCAAATTTCAGCAACTGGAGTACTTTTACAATTATTTAGTTCAATAAAAGTCAATTCTTTGACATAATCCTAATCAAAATCCCCTCACTTTGCTGTAATGGTTTTTTATCTTCCCTCTCTTTCTTTCTCTCCTTAGTACAGTATTATCTGCCTTTGTGAACCTTTAGTTTATATCCGAAGTTAAATATAGAAATTTAATATAAATTTTGTTTATTAATTTAACTAAAGCCTTTTTTTTGTTTTAACCTATTTGTATGGACTTACATTTAAATAATTAGCGCTACTAAAATAATGTTTTTAGTTATTTCTATGTAATACATTCGTTTGTCAATTTAATGTCAGTAATATTGTTAATTTATATATATCTATGATTAATGTAATTGTGACTTAGCTTGCTTGTTTCTGACAGTCCATTTTTGGGCATTTAGATATAGTCTACATTTAATGGCACAGGTCTCTTTTCTTGGTAATGGTTTTTGATTTTTTTTCTTTTTTTTATTTTCTTACTCCCCACTTTAGCGGTTGTATATTTTTTTGACAGCGCATAAAAAAAAATTATTAATAGATGATATTTGTTAACAATGATCTTAGTTTTCTTTTTGTTTAAAGAGGAAATAGCAGTCCTTGAAAACAGAAATCAAATATCGATGAAATCATGGTTAATGGATTTAGTTAGGTCATATAAGGCATATATACGATTTGATGATGGTGCAATCATGGTAAATGTAATTTTAAACAACAATTTTTTTTTTTTTTTTGGATTTAGTGACACTTATCTATCATATTGCTTATATATGTGGTTTAATTATTACGAATTACTAATCTGATTACATTCTATGTAATAATATTGTAAAATGAATTGTAAATTTCATTTCATTATATTAATTAATGTTAAAGTGTCACGATTTTAGCTTGTTGAAAGATAATTAATGGTAATTCATAAGTATCAGTTAATTTGGTTGGTTCTTTGTTATTGCTAATGTATTATTTATTGTTCTTCAATAATATGGATTGTATTTTATTTCTTCTTGGGTCTTCAACCAGTGTTAATTCAATGATCTTTTTGGACCATTTTAAAAAAGAATAAAACTGAACATGGGATTTAATATATGTTGTAGTTGAGATCTGATTCTGTGGTTCATAAATCTTGGGGATTATTCTTTTGTCTATTTAATCAACCAGTTGTTCTAAGTCTATTTGCGGATTGCTGCAAAACATAAATATCTCTACCCCCTTTATATAGAATATAGAAGATTTAATATAGAATGTGCAGTGCCATCCGTAAGAATTTGGTTTTTTTTTTTTTAGGAAAAGGAATGTAAACCGTGTCAATTCATCCAGTTACTTAAAAACTGTAATTAATTTCGGAAGGTGGGATTAAAAAAAATAAATACATGCATAATATTAGTACCACTGAGGTTAATATGATTTATATTATTAGTATGAGAAATTGTCGTACCTCGTAAGATGATCTTGGAGTTGTTGGAGCGTTTTCGGACGTTGTCCATCTTCGATCGCAACAGTCCATCTTCGAAAGCGCTCCAACAACTTCAAGATCATCTTGCGAGGTACGACGGTTTCCCATATTAATAATATAAAGAAAATAAGCTATAACTTTCATTTTATATTTATTTTCCGCATATTTCTATTAATGTGGTATGATACATTAAGTATATCGGTGATATTTATAACATTAGAACATTATAATGTTATAAATATTATCATCGGTGATAATTATAACATTAGTGCTTATTTGTGATACCGAAATTCTTTTCATATTTTACCATGTTATTGCTGACTATTACTATAAGAGTGGCATATACAACTATAAGGGTCGACTAATTTGTTATGCAGTCACAATAATAGTGACAATGCATATTTCAATTTTTCATCACATGTTTCAATTATGTGATGCCACTTTATAAGACTGTAAATTTATTTAGTTATTGAAATACTAAATTATGAATTTCGTAGGGTGAGATTATTCAACATTGTTACTTAAGTAAGATTTATTAAGATGATTGGATGTGTATGCATTAAAGGAATGTGTAGCTAAAATTGAATGATTAATTGAGTGGACCAATTCTGTTGTTAAACAGTTTTTTTGATTGCATTTTACTTCAAGTAACTGGCTTATTGTTGGCAAATACCAAACTTTTTTTTTTAATTATTTATGAACCACAGTTTTAGAAGTAATATTCATTTGTTGACTGATATGGGTTGAATATTTTTAATAGAAATGAAAGATCATTGCAGTAGCAGGTGTTGAAGACTGGGGGAGTGTGTTATTTTTGTTGCCTGGTATTGGGATGCGCTGTTTTGCTACGCAGGGTTGGAGATAGTGGGTAACGGAATCATTTTGGCCAAGGACTCGTCTACTGGGCGCCCGACGGGGGAGGCTTTCGTGCAATTCATTAACAAAGAAACGGCAGAGAAAGCTCTGCTCAAACACAAGGATAAGATAGGACACAGGTGGGATCATCATTAATGAAAGACCAAGTGTTGAGTTTTTACTTGTTGATGGGGTATGATTGGGATGCTGGGTGGAGGGAGGGAGGTAGGTCTGTTTTTACTTTTTCTTATATTGTATCACCTCTTGCTAAATGTACTGTGTCACTCATGACGACATCTCGTTAGTCAACAGACTGCATGCTTGTGGCTCTTTCCTATCTAGTTCACTAAAAGCAGCAACTGACTGCATGGGAGCACCAAGTTCTAGTCAGTCTAACACTACGTGGAGCCATAATCGTAGTTTACATCTTTGATCCTTTATAGTACAAAGTAAACTTATAATTTCCGGTACAATTTATTTTATTATATTTCTGGAGGATGTTTAATAATTGAGTTATAATCTTTCGTAATATCTATCATATTTCAATCCGTTTTACACTGGTTTCGTATTATGAATTTACTCTCTTCGACTGTATGGGAGTTGGTTTTCGCTTTTCTTTACGCAATATATATAGAAAATAAAAAAGAAGGTTCATTGAAAAATATACTAACATAATATATGAACTATACCTTCTCTCGTTCCTAACTCTACAGAGTTTCAATTCTGTAGATCTATTCGTCAAGTGTAAGTATAATTGTTACTTTACTATGTCAAGGAACTACCAGCAATGCGTAGGAAGTGTCTTCGTTTCTTTAACTTCACCAAGTATGGCTATAAAGCTTTTTTTCCCTTTAAATTGATAATTTTCTGTTTGATACTGTATTTTATGTATAAGGATTAGGATTTGGTATATAATATTATATGCTCTTCTTTAAAGCTATTTGTGAATCTTTTATAATTGTTTTCGTTGGAAATAACCTTGAAGTTATTTGTGTGTTTGGTATAATTCAAGGATATCATTTTTATGAACTTAAAGATTTCCTCGATGCTATAGGTGTGATATCTTAAGTGTAAAGGATGTAAGATGAATACAGCTAAATTTGTGGTTTTCAAACTATTTCAACTCTCCTTTTTGAAATTTGTCAATGATTCTTTCCCATCGTTCAATTTGAGAAGAAGGAGTTGACTGAAAAAGCAGAATAAAAAAAACTTCTTTTGAATGATCGGTGAAACACATTTCCCATTTCATTTGTGTAGTAATATGACGACTAATCAATTTTTAACTTCGAAATTAAATATTATCTGCTAAGACTTACATGTTTGTTATGTTAATTTGAACGTGTTTACAATTTTTAAATAGTACACTACTGGTATAGGTAAATTATATAAAACTATGTAGTCAAAACAGTATTTCCTTCATGATTATTTTCTTGACTTGTATAGTATAGATGAAGTAAGAAGTTGTTGAGGGTGGTCAAATAGACCAATACTAACGTTTCAAAGTATTGCTCGGAGCATTTATATATTTGAGTTAATTTATAGGGGTAATCCAAAGACAGTTACCTGGGTTTATTACTAATTATGTTAGGAGCCAGGTTAACCCAGTGGCAAAGTGTTCGCATCTTCACTGGTAAGATATTGGGATCAATAACCCTCTGGTCCTCGATTTATTCACCCGGTAGGTGAAAATATCTGAGCATGCCGTCCCGTGCTAGTACGACATCAGGTACTCGTTAATGATCCTTGCTCTTATTTGGGTTTGGCTTAATTTAGTGTTCCCAATGTAGAAGATTTCATTGTCTGGTATCACAAAGGTGGTTGGGTCTGTGTGTATTCCTTTTGTAGGACTCCCACCGCAATCTAACATACTAATTATCTTAACAATGAAATGTAATAGAAAACTGAATGGAAATATATTCTGTTGAAAATCTAATGTTATTTGCTGTTTTACTATTGTTCAATGCATCTACGAATTACAGGATGGGTAACATTTCTTATATCAGATCCCTTCCAAAAGTTGTTATCAGCTTATGATGGTCTACTGTTATCGTTATTACTGTTGTTTGTTGTTAAAGGTCATTGTCATATATAGATAATGGTGGAACGTAAATGCCTAAATGCCACCTCATAGATCAGGCACAAAGGCGGAGTCTTTGGTACTTTTCTTTTCAATGTAATACATCATCGGGAAAATGTATTCTTTTAAAAAAACCCCGCATCATCAAAGGTGCCAGTTTACGCAGTTACTTAGTTCAAAAGTGACCAAAAATATTCGAAAAACAGTGGAATAGGCTTAAATAATCTAAGAAGGTGTTCATCTTAAGGAAATCTAAGAAATCGCCATTGTGACGTAGCCTATGCTACTCAAATTAAATACTTGTTTTGACGACTCAGCATTTGTAAAGTAACTACTAATTGATATTTGCATTTCTTTAAGTCCTCTAAAATGTATGAATTTTTAGCACGTATAAGAAACACGTGGTTGTCTTGAACTTTTTTTTGTCTTACAAAAAGTCTTTTGAAATGTTGAAACAAGCATGACTTTTTTTTTTTCTTGTATTGGTATTATAGTGCATAACGGACTTGTCAGATATTCCGCACGTAATAACAGAACGGACTAATAACGTCTTTTTACGACGTGAAAGTTCTTTTACCACATCTCGGGAGTATCAAACCTTAGCCGATGATAGAAGCAAATAAACCACCCCCAGATACACACCTGAGGTGAACCACATGAAAGTCGATGGTACTCTCAAACAAACAACTTCATCATGACTTCACGCACTAACAGGCGACTGCTGGAAGGAGTCCTGCAGTCTTAACAACATTCCATCTGGACTTAAAATGTTAAAACTAGCTTTAAAAGTTTCGAGGAGAAAGAGCATTAATATCGAATTGACTTCGAAAAAATAGTATACCGTGACAACAGAAATGCATTTTAGTCAAATAAATAACTTGGAATGCTTATTACGCTGTTAAACAAACGATAGAATGTTACTGGTGAAATAACGTGACCACACCTCCTGAAGCACCTATTTAAATTTGAAAAATTTTTCTTTCTAAATGTAAGTCTGGAAGGAATTTTCCTTGATGTTACTCATGCTGCAGTAGTAATCATGAACATTGAATTGCACATCGTAAAGCAGTAAGTAATGCTTAATTGAAATGCATAAATTAAAACTTCATAATCGACTTATAAATAGAATCCAGCTCGTCCTATTACCATTTATTTATTACTAAGTTAATTATTTATAACATTGGGTAATCCACAAACAGTTACATGTTTTGATTAATAATTATCTTAGGAGTCACAACTCGGAGTTAACCGAGTGACAACTTTCTCGACTGCGGATTAGTAGATCTGGGGTTCAATACCCACTCTGGCTCTCGATTTAATTTAATTTAAGCGAATTATTTCTTTCAATAATTTACTTAATTATTTACTGGTATTGACACCACTTTTTGCACTAATTTGAATTAAATTCTTATTTATCATATTTTTGATATCAAAATAGGTTATATATCAAGTTAATATTCTATTGTTAATAGAATGAATTGAACTTCCTTCTATTAGAATATTCAGTAATGGAGTCAGGTTATTCATTTTGAATTCCTTCATATGTTTAATATAGTATAACTGAATATTGGGTAGAAATCGTAGGATACAATGGAATGACAAAATGTTTGATTTTCTATGCAAGATATGTTTTTATAATTAAATCATCCTAAATAACTTCACAAGTTATTAAATATACTCTTATCTGTTTACTTACTTTATCCTATTGTAGTTATAAAGTCATTTGATTTTAACCTACCAGTGTATCATTATTGAATAACATTATTTTTGGTATATAATTAACTCACATATATAGAATTCCTAGCCCTCATGATGCATATAAATACATTGAAACGTTGTTACAAAGCAGTATTGTTTTCTATTTTACCTATCCTAAACAACTTTCTTGCTTTATTATATTTTCTCAGTATATTAAAATGTTGAAGATGATTTTTTAGCATATGGTATATTGGTAAAAGTTTTGTTCGGAGTTATTTAATGGCGTTATTTCTTTATTAACTACAGGATCAAATAACTATTAATGCTAAAGAAAGGAGACGTAATTTAGTAGTGACCAAAACTTTTCAAAATTATTCTAGCTGTTGGAACTTAAATTTGAGTTATTTTTTTACGAAAAAAAAATTGCGAATGATCACAATATAATTTAAATCTGCCTAATTAGTCAGCTATCACGATTCTCTCCATCTAGAATCCCTAGGTGAGATTTAACTAAATATATGTGTTTTTCATTCAACCTTCTCTAATAATAATGTATTATTGATTTTCCTCTGATTGGTTTGGGGTACTGAAAATTCGTTTATACAGTTCGCTTAAATATTATAATAGTTAATTATTCTTCCTTTATAATAAACCCAATGAACAAATCTTGTCATTTATTTAAGAGTAATTATTAGCCTTAGTGTCGAGATGGACTTAATTTCTCCTTTGAAAATAATAGGTGTAGGTAAAAAAGATTCAAGTTACAAATATAGCGAGATTGAATTTCCTATTAGTTATAAAATCTTGGTTTTCTTGCAAGCAGTAGTTTGGTTTATGCAATTGATTTATAATGAAATGTTTTCAGATTGGTACTATCAATTTGTTTTGATTGGTTATTAGGTATATAGAGATTTTCCGCAGCAGTATTGCAGAAGCTAAACTAGCAGCAGGACCTAAGATGCGATCTGGCAGTTTTATGTCTCAAAGGCATATGCCATACGACCGTAACGATCGATTTGGTGGTGGAGGTCCAAACAGGTACAACAGCATGTTGGGAAGCAGAAACTCTCGAGGGCTTCAAAGTTTTAGAGGTAAGATAATGGATTTCTTATCAGTTTAGATTATATTATTATTATTTGAGGGTGACCATAGCACTGCGTGTTAAAAAAAGACTATTGTACTTCCCCTATTCTATACTAAAGTACCCCAGCAGTTTGCTTCAACGCCTCAAACTCAGCACTTTTACTGGTTCCAGCGGTAAATGTTTTTCTATCGTTTTGATGAGTGTCCCGAAGCACCTACCTCTGTGCAGCAAAGTTGATTTACAGTCAGTTAGCCGGTGCAACGATGTTTTTTCCTCTTTTTTTGCAGAATCTGCATAAACCATCATTGATAATGTTCATTCAAGCTCCCTACGTTTCGGGAGAAAGTAACTTCTTTTCTCCTTCTTCGGGACGGTCTCTTTCGTGTCCTTAGGTGCACTTGGAGGTTGGCTCCCACTAGTTAGCCCTTTGGACCCTCTGCGCTTCCGGAGGATGGTCTCCGAACTTCCTTCTCCCTAGTATCATACAGGGGAAAATCCCTGTATCTCTATCGGTAGTATTTTGTCCACTCTGGCAAGACACCGCTACCGGAGTAAGGCTATTTACTCAAGGGGGTCGCCTGGTACCCTTGAGGCTCCGTTCATAATACAGTAACCCCTGTTTCATCCATTCTTCGGCACGGATCGCATAACACCTTTGATTCGGGCTGAGATAAGTGGAGGGGATTAGGAAGGTTGTGAAACGAAGATGGTCAGGCCCAACCCCTGATCACCTTTTCCTCCTCTTTTGTTTGTCCCTGCATGTAGCAGGTTAACAGGGTAGCCTCGTGAAGGCCGAAAGTCGGAGTTGAGAGTTAGAGGGTATTAGAGGCGCTTAATCACTCCATTACTACCCCTAGTATAGATGATAGGTCTTAAGTGTCGTACAATGTTAGCTTTATAAATAGTTCTCAACTTTCTTAGTTAATTAAAGTTTGTTTAATTTACTATAGAAGTTATATATTTTTGATAATATTTTCAAACAAACAAATAAGCAAAAGTATTATTTTTGAACAAAAAATATGTTCACTTTCGATCAAAAATTCAAATGTAACAGACAAATCGTGTTCAACTTTGATGAAAAATAGTTTGGCAGAAAATAAATAATGAGTTTTTATTAATGAATATGAACAAATTATTGTTATTAATATATTAAGATGTTTTTCTCTTGAAAAACTTATTAGATAGACATTTCCAACAGTATGTTGGTACCAAAGAAAGAATTAGAAAATTCTTGTATAAAGACAGCATTGGAGAAAATGTGATACGATGGTATGCAGATAGATCAAGGACAGTGGAAGCAAAGAAGCTGGAGTATTGGGTCTAAGACCAAATATAATATGGCGAATATATTCTATCAAATATATTCTAAGGCGAATATATGGGTATATACACCAGTATCTTCCAAGCTGAAATCCATGCCATTGAAAGATGTGTGCAATTTAACATGGATAAAAGATATGAGAATAGATATATAGCAGTGTATACAAATATGTATACAAAGTTAAGGTCTAATCCTTTGGAAAGGGTCAATAGTTCATTTAATAAAAAAATTAAAACTATCTTAAAAAATCAACCCGAACTTATTACTAAATTTATATCAAAATCCCCTTCTTTGCCATATATGTACGGGTTGTTCAAGACACATAAAGATAATTACCCAATACGTTTAATTGTGAGTTCGGTTAGTTCGGCATCATATGGCTTGTCCAAATGGTTAGTAAGTATTTTAAGCCCCTTAATTGGAAAAATTTCAGGCAGCCATATAAAAAACAATGTGGATTTAATTAAAAAATTAAAAAGCGTCAACATGAACAAAAATTATAGATTAATCAGTTTCGATGTGAAGTCTCTTTTTACGAATGTACCTGTAACTGATCTGTTGAGCTTACTCCAGGAGGAATTAATTAATTATTCCCTTCCCCTTCCATCTACCACTATAATAGAGTTAATTAAGTTATGTGTGGTAGATTGTCATTTTCAATTTGAAAATAATCATTATATACAAAAATTTGGTCCTGCTATGGGTAACTGTTTATCCCCCCTCCTAAGTAATTTATATATGGAGTTTTTTGAGAGTAAAATGTTAAGCTCAATTTTGCCCAAAAATGTTAAATGGTATAGATATGTTGACGATATTCTTTGCATTTGTCCCAGTTCTGTAAATAAAGTTGATTTCCTAACAAAATTGAATTCATTAGTGCCGACAATCAAATTCACAATGGAAGAAAAATTAAGTGGTAATTTGCCCTTCTTGGATGTCCTGATCCATAGGTTACCTAATGAGTTACGCTTTAGTGTGTATAGAAAACCTACGAATGTACTTGCATACGTTCATTTTTATTCATCGCATCCAAATGTTAAAATTTCTGTTTTTAGAAATATGTTTTTGAGGGCTTTAAGAGTTTCCTCTCTTGAATTCCTTAATGAAGAGATTAATAACATTAGGTCAATTGCCCTTTCATTAAAATACCCCTCTTCTTATATCGATTTAGCTTTGAAGGGTGCTAAAAAAACTTTCTCTAATACTTCAACAGAGCCCCTTTTATTATCAAATTCTATAGTTTTGCCATACCACGAATCATTGGACCCCCTTCCAAGATTAGCCAAACAACTTGATTTTAATATAGTGTTTTCTAATCGTAATAACGTGGGTAATATGTTAATAAAAAACTCTCCCTGTGAATTGGAGTCCGCTGGTATTTATAAAATTCCGTGCAAAAATTGTCATAAAATTTATATTGGTCAAACTGGTAAATCATTAAAGACACGTGTAAAACAACACCAATATAACGTAAGTAGACAGGAAAAAAGTAGTGCCTTATTCTTGGATATAAAAAATGAAAATCATCATATTGATTGGACAGGAGCTAAATTTATTACCTATGAAAAATCAATGTTGTTAAGAAATATTATTGAATCGTCTCTAATTAAATTTAATAGATCTAATATTATAAACATTAGTAACGGTCTCTTCAAACTTGATACTTTCGTCACGAGGGCAATAGCCTCTTCAAAGAGGGTTGACAGCTAGCGGATAGTTTTTTACTTTTTCTTACTGTACTCCTTTGTTTCCCCAAACATCCCTTTCTGGACATTAGTCCTTTCCTGTGCTTTCACCCTTTTAAAATACCACTCTTCCCTCCCATCTCTTCTCAACTCCTCACCAGATGTTTTCTGCATCTAGTGTTCAGTTGGGTTTTTGACTCTGACGAAGACCGCTTGTTACGGTTGAAAGATCTTAGTCTTGTTTTCCCATTCTTATTGTGGTTTAATCATTGATAGCAGTAGATATATAGCAATAATGTCTGATAGTGAAGCAGCAATAAAAGCATTGAGTTGAAATATTATTCGCTCAAAGACGGTCCTGAACTGTAAAAACAAGCTTAGTTTCTCGGGTATGCGAAACAGGTTCTCTCTCTACTGCGGTACCAGGACATGCAGGAATAGAGGGAAATGAACGGGTAGACGAACTTGGGAAGAGAAGGTGTTCGGAAATACCGCATATCGATCCAGAACTGCTATGGCATAGGACAGTGCACTAAAAAGAACTCCTTAGAAAAGAGGATAGGGAAAACAGGAATAACTACTGGGATTCTCTACAAGGACATAGACAATCAAAGATATTTCTCGATAAGTTTGAGAATAGGCAAATCTTATATTGTGTGGAAAGGAACAGGAATAATGTAAGGATATTAACCGGATTCCTAACAGTTCGCTGCAAACTTATTGGACATCTGCGAAGAATGGGCATTATCAATGATGGTTTTGTGCAGATTCTGCAGAAAAGAGGAAGAAATACCGTTACACCTGCTGACTGACTGACTGTCAGGCCTTGTTGCTCTTCAGGGGTAGGTGTTTCGGGATACTCAGCGAAGCCATAGAAGAGCTTACACCGCTGGACCCAGCAAAAGTGCTGAGCTTCTTGGAGGCACTGAAACTAACCGAGATACAACTGTAGAAGGGGAGAAGTACAATAGTTCCTAGGAGGTGCAGTGCCATAGTCACACTGAAATAATAATAATTCAGAAGACACATAGAAACTATAAACTTGGTCGTTAGAAAACAATACTTTTTTAATTGATTTATCCATTTCTTACGATATGATAGTTTAAGATATTGTGATATAGCTGGGTATATAGGTAGACATGAATAATGATTTAAGTAATGTTCTTCTTTTACAGGAATGAACGATGGAGGCATGGATGGAGGTGGTGGTTGGGGTGGCGGTGGAGCTGGAGGAGGAAGCATGTGGAACTCACCTGGAGGAGGAAGTGGAAGACCTCCTCTTATGGACCCAAGGATGCGTGGCTTTAACTCGGACTATGACCTACCAATGAATCAGTCTGTTTCTATAGTACACATGAGAGGACTTCCTTTCCGTGCAACGCAAGCCGACATTGCAGATGTAACTAAACTAATTAATAAATTTATAAATTAAGTAACCAGTATCATAGTATGAAAAGATAGGCCATCCTTAATAAGCTAGCAGACAAGACACAGATTGAGTATCAGCAAAGTAAGCCAAATTACGAATTCACAATAGATAATTTTAGTTCTCAATAAGGAGAGAAAAGTAAAACTATTGGACAATACTGGGAAAGATACAGCCCACAGCAGGCAAAAATGCATTATTTGTTATCATAAAAGGTCTTATGATCTCCATCTATTCTTCTCTTGGAACAGGTTACTTCATCCTGCCCTTTGAGAAGAAGAGGGAAAGCAATGAACATGAGTAAGAAAAGCCTCACTTCAAAACGTCGCAGTTTTTACTGACTATTCATATTTTAATTTGTTTTATTCGTCCTTTCCAAAAGTGCTATCGTCATTTGCGTTAGTACACCCAATCGTTTAAGACCATTTTTACTGTAGTAGGTCTAAAATAGTTATAGCACAGAGTTATATATTTTTTTAATTCTATTTTAGTTTTTCTTATCCGAGTAATTACGCTGATCTCAGTTAAAAAAGAATGTCTCATTTTTACTTTACTATAAGTAAAGTATAGTGATCGTGAAAAAATTCGATCTCGAGATTTTGACGGAATTACATGTTTTGAGGTACCAGAAGTCGTTTTATGACGTTTTTACGATGATGTCTGTGTGTGTGTGGGTGGGTGGGTGCGTGTGTTAGCATTGCTTGTTACCACGCTACGGTCCAGAATCTTTGATGGATCAAGTTGATATTTTACACAAAAATGGGCCCCATTTAGACGAAGATCCCTATTGTTTGGGAAGAATTATGCATGATGGGAAAGTCACTTTTTTTGCCAAAAACCGATTTTTTTTGTAAACATTTATTTCTCCTAAACTGATAACCCTAGAGTTTTGAAATTTTGACATTATCTTTGAAGTTACAAATGCAACAAACGAAAAATATATTCAGAATTTTAAGACAACAGGAAATATTTTTTTTTCAATAAAATGTACAAATTTTGACTTTTAATTCAATCTCAAACCTTGTGAGAGCGATACAAGCCATACTGTTTGACGGACAAGAATGAAACTATGCCTACAAATAGAACATTATATGGCGAATGAGTTGAGATATTTTTTTTTGAAATTACTTTCGCTAAAGGGGCGTTACAGTACGATTTGTGTTTTCAGAAAATGATTTTTTGACGCTAAACGGCTCGTTAAAAAATAATGAAAATTTGACCAAAAATGGCACAAAAAATTAGCAATTTATAAAAAAAAAATCATGAAGTTTCAATTACGGGAAAGAGCAATAACGATATAAAAACTCTTTGTTTACCCTAGACTAAGAGATCACCTGCTATGCTTGTCGAATTTTTTGTATTTTTTACATTGTTTACATTGACTTAGATATTTTTTGAGCGAATCCACTGAGATAAAATTGATTTTATAAAGGAACAGTTTAAATTGTTTATTGAATTATATGAGATGTAAGAGGAATAATATTGTGCAGGAAAATGATAACACTCACTCAGAAAAAATTCCTATATATGTTATTTGACAAAGGGGAAGGAAAATGATCTTAGTAAATACTAAGAAGCTTATTATTATTATTATTTTAAAGATTAAAATTCCCAGTATGATAATTCTATAAAAGACCAAAAATGTAAATGATAATTCATAATTGGAATCTTTCGTTTAGAGATTAATAACTGTAATTATCGTACATCTTTAATTAACAAATCACCTTAAAACAACATTTTCTTCGCAGTTTAAGATGTTTTTCCGAGAAAAAAAGGGTATTTTCCTGTTTTAAATTTAAAAATGTTACTTTAATATTCAATGTAGAAGGATGTCAAGTAAACGATGTAAGGAACCTACTGGCTGTTTGAACGAAAGCCATTCTCTTGTAGGAGAATAAATCGTTTCAAGAAATGTTCACTTCGTTTTTTCAAAAATGTTATTACTGCTGTAGTTATACTAATGCAATTATTTGCAAATAATAAATTATCTGTGATGTACAAAAATAAGCTTATAAAATGGTATGTCCTTCAATCACTATCAGTACTACCTCAGGAATGAAAGGCTAATAATTATATCCCATTTAGATGTTTACATTATGCTTAAATGAGACGTTATGTTTTATATACTCAAGAAATTTGACATTAAGTTACTTATAGTAAAGTAGAGTGTAGGCCACTCCAGATTTTTACTTTACTATAAGTAAAGTATAGTGATCGTGAAAAAATTCGATCTCGAGATTTTGACGGAATTACATGTTTTGAGGTCCCAGAAGTCGTTTTATGAAGTTTTTACGATGATGTCTGTGTGTGTGTGGGTGGGTGGGTGGGTAAGTGGGTGGGTGGGTGAGTGTGTTAGCATTGCTTGTTACCACGCTACGGTCCAGAATCTTTGATGGATCAAGTTGATATTTTACTCAAAAATAGGCCCCATAAGGACGAAGATCCCTATTGTTTGGGAAGAATTATGCATGATGGGAAAGTCACTTTTTTTGCCAAAAACCGTTTTTTTTTAAACATTTATTTCTCCTAAACTAATAACCCTAGAGTTTTGAAATTTTGACATTATCTTTGAGGTTACAAATGGAACAAACGAAAAATATATTCAGAATTTTAAAACAACAGGAAATATTTTTTTTTTAATAAAATGTAAAAATTTTGACTTATAATTCAATCTCAAACCTTGTGAGAGCGATACAAGCCATACTGTTTGACGGAAAAGAATGAAACTATGCGTATAAATAGAACATTATGTGTAGAATGAGTTGAGATATTTTTTTTTAAAATTACATTCCCTAATGGGGCGTTACAGTACGATTTCTGTTTTCAGAAAATGATTTTTTGACGCTAAACGGCTCATTAAAAAATAATGAAAATTTGACCAAAAATGGACCCAAAAATTAGCAATTCATAAAAAAAAAAATCATGAAGTTTCAATTACGGGAAAGAGCAATAACGATATAAAAACTCTTTGTTTATCCTAGACTAAAAGATCACCTGCTATACTTGTCGAATTTTTTATATTTTTTTACATTGTTTACATTGACTTAGAAATTTTTTGAGCAAATCCACTGAGATAAAATTGATATTTATAAAGGAATAATTTAAATTGTTTATTGACTTATATGAGATGTAAGAGGAATAATATTGTGCAGGAAAATAATAACACTCACTCAGAAAAAATTCGTATATATGTTATTTGACAAAAGGGAAGGAAAATGATCTTATTAAATACTAAAAAGCTTATTATTATTATTATTATTTTAAAGATTAAAATTCCCAGTATAATAATTCTATAAAAGACCAAAAATGTAAATGATAATTCATAATTGGAATCTTTCGTTTAGAGATTAATAAATGTAATTATCGTACATCATTAATTAACAAAGCACCTTAAAATAACATTTTCTTCGCTGTTTATGATGTTTTTCAGAGAAAAAAAGGGTATTTTCCTGTTTTAAATTTTAAAATTTTACTTTAATATTCAATGTAGGAGGATGTCAAGTAAACGATGTAAGAATTCCACTGGCTGTTTGAACGAAATCCATTCTCTTGTAGGAGAATAAATCGTTTCAAGAAATGTTCACTTTGGTTTTTCAAAAATGTTTACTGCTGTAGTTATACTAATGAAATTAGTTGCAAATAATAAATTATTTGTGATGTACCAAAATAAGCTTATAAATTGATATGTCCTTCAATCACTATCTGTACTACCTCAGGAATGAAAGGCTAATAATTATATCCCATTTAGATGTTTACGTTATGCTTAAATGAGACGTTATTTTTTATATACTCAAGAAATTTGACATTAAGTTACTTATAGTAAAGTAGAGTGTAGGCCACTCCAGATTTTTTACTTTACTATAAGTAAAGTATAGTGATCGTGAAAAAATTCGATCTCGAGATTTTGACGGAATTACATGTTTTGAGGTCCCAGAAGTCGTTTTATGAGGTTTTTACGATGATGTCTGTGTGTGTGTGTGGGTGGGTGGGTAAGTGGGTGGGTGGGTGGGTGAGTGTGTTAGCATTGCTTGTTACCACGGTACGGTCCAGAATCTTGACATTATCTTTGAGGCCACAAATGGAACAAACGAAAAATATATTCAGAATTTTAAATCAACAGGAAATATTTTTTTTTTCAATAAAATGTACAAATTTTGACTTATAATTCAATCACAAACCTTGTGAGAGCGATACAAGCCATACTGTTTGACGGACAAGAATGAAACTATGCCTATAAATAGAACATTATGTGTAGAATGAATTGAGATATTTCTTTTCAAAATTACATTCGCTAAAGAGGCGTTACAGTACGATTTCTGTTTTCAGAAAATGTTTTTTTGGCGCTAAACGGCTGATTAAAAAATAATGAAAATTTGACCAAAAATGGAACAAAAAATTAGCAATTCATAAAAAAAAATCATGAAGTTTCACTTATGGGAAAGAGCAATAACGCTATAAAAACTGTTTGTTTATCTTAGAGTAAGAGATCACCTGCTATACTTGTCGATTTTTTTATATTTTTTTTCATTGTTTACATTGACTTAGAAATTTTTTGAGCGAATCCACTGAGATAAAATTAATTTTATAAAGGAACAGTTTAAATTGTTTATTGACGTATATGAGATGTAAGAGGAATAATATTGTGCAGGAAAATGATAACACTCACTCTGAAAAAATTCGTATATATGTTATTTGACAAAGGGGAAGGAAAATGATATCATTAAATACTAAGAAGCCTTATAAAATTCCCAGTATAATAATTCTATAAATAAGCAAAAATGTAAAAGATAATTCAAAATTGAAATCTTTCGTTTAGAGATTAATAAATGTAATTATCGTACATCTTAGTTATTAATCACCTTAAAACATTTTCTTCGCTGTTTATGATGTTTTTCAGAGAAAAAAAAAGTATTTTCCTGTTTTAAATTTGAAAATTTTACTTTAATATTCAATGTAGAAGGATGTCAAGTATACGATGTAAGAATTCTACTGGCTATTTGAACAATAGCCATGTTCTCTTGTAGGATAATATTTCGTTTCAAGAAATGTTCACTTTGGTTTTTCAAAAATGTTATTACTGCTGTAGTTATACTAATGAAATTATTTGCAAATAATAAATTATTTGTGATGTACAAAAATAAGCTTATAAATTGATATGTCCTTCAATTACTATCTGTTTACTTTCAAGTACTATCTGTACTACCTCACGAATAAAATGCTAATAATTATATCCCATTTAGATATTTATGTTATGGTTAAATGAGACGTTATGTTTTATATACTCAAGAAATTTGACATTAAGTTACTTATAGTAAAGTAGAGTGTAGGCCACTCCAGATTTTTTTTTGTTACAATGAGAGAACTAACAATGATGAAGTGTTTATTTATTTGCAGTTTTTCCGCCCACTTATTCCTCTGAACATAAGAATCCTTTACGACAATTCTGGACGGCCATCAGGTGAGGCTGATGTTGAATTTGCATCTCTTTCGGATGCAGAAAAAGCCATGAAAAAAGTAAGTTTTTGTTTTATTTACAGAATTAGGGAATTTGTTAAATTTAAGTAAAGTTTACTAATTTTTTGTTGTGATTTAGGACAAAAGTCATATGCAGCATCGATACATTGAGCTCTTCCTGGATCATCCAGGAAGTAATAACAGTTTCATAGGTGGAGGCCTTAGCAGACCAGGTAAAAATTAATTGGGTTTTTTAAACACAATTATATTATGTTAAGACCTTTTTAATTTTTTAATCTAATGAATCCCTCTTATCTCGTATATTGTACGGTTTGGTGTTTAAAACTCGTCTATCTCCAAGATTAAATCATTGAAGATGCAGGAGATTTTGAATATGGACGAAATCAGAAACTGGTCGAACAGAGCAAGCCAGAGAATTTGCTACTAGGCAAATCAAATTTCTCAATTTGTAATTCATTTTTATACAATCCTTTGAATAATTTTTTTCATTTATTGAACACATGCATTTTGTTTTATACAATTTGGAGTTTTATTTCTTTGTTTTTATCAATCTAACATAGAAATGGTCCCAGAGGACTAAATAAATTAAAAAGCAAAAAGAAAACACTTGCAAAAGTTAACTTGGGTATTTTGACTAATCGTCATTCATCACTGATTCACTGATGAATTCTTCAGTGAGGTTTTCTTCCTCAAGGAAATCACACCTACTCAAATGAAGAAGATTCGTCGAAATAATGAAGTGAGTTTTTGGAGTGTTGGGAGTTTTTTGTTTAACCTATTTTATAAGGTACATATTACAGTTAATAATTCATGAAGCTATCATAATTCTCTTTTGAGCAACATTTCTGTGGTATATCAACTTACCACGATAAGTCAGAATGTTTGAAGCAAGCTATGAAAGTAGTTCATTTTTCAAAAGAATAAATTTGTTGTTATAGATTTCCATCAGTTAGGGTGTGTAATACAACCTCCTAAGTGGCGTTTTTATCCATATATTTCCATCTTTACAATAGTTATTACTGTCTGTCTCTAGATGTTTTTCACTTTTTATTTCACATAATTGGAATTAATTCCCATTCTACTTTGAGAACAAAGAAAAATCAAAAGAGCCTATATTAGGGCAGTATAATGTATAAAGATTTGGCGGCATAAACCTACAACTTATCTGGGTGCTTTTAAATCAGTGCAGTCTTTTACTCTTCAAGACTACTTGATAATAATGGGGAAAATCGAAGTTTCAGCAAAAATAACCATTTTGAGTGTTGAAAGGCAGGGTATTAGTTTTTTTTTAATATTTCAAGTATAAGTAAATACATTAAGTAACTGATTGCAGAACTTCTGAATGCTTTGTGATAATGAACAATAATTGTTCTAAAAAAAAAACGGATTGAAATCACAGGTCACTTCGCTTAACGGAAAAAAGCCGCAATAACTTGTAGCTTTCGACTTAAGATAAATACTATTTTTTTTTATTATTTTCTGGCTTAGATTCATACATTTTCATAGCCAGTCAAAGATGCATCAAAACTATCTGTTGTACAGGTTAAGGAACTCATTGATTGCTAAATACTTTTGGACCCGGTTTGCTGGTTGCCAAATTGACAAGCTTTTGTCAGACTAATCAATCAAAATATATGTCGACAAAACTGAGAATTATTAGTCATCAAAATTTAACTTCCGTGGATGGCTACTTCGTGCAGTGTGATTCGGTGATTAGCTTTCATAGATTTTGCACGAGGTTGATTTTTTATTTTAATTATTATTATTTCATAAAGTAGATTATGTTGCTGTTTCATTCATGAATAACTTAGTATTTGCTGACTTAATTTTACCTATTTATAATGGAAGTGACATCAAGGCGACAATTGATTTCTGACAGAAAAGTTGTTTTACAACTTTGAGACTGTTTGAAACATTTTTTAAGATACTCGAATACTTTCATATGATTATAATTTGGTTATGACAACAAAGTTTTGAAGTTGTTAATTTATCTTACGCCTTTTGATTTCCTATTATACATCACTAGTTCGATGCAAACCATTTATAAAGTCTGTAACTACCTCTGGTGAAATAGGCAATATTTAACGGCTGTATCACTGCATATTTTGACATGTTTCAGGTGGAGGTAATTTCCGCAGATATTAGACCTCAATGAAGACATTTTTTTTAAATACTTATTGCTTAAGATAAACTTTTTTATAGTTCTATTAATAAAGATAAAAGTATTAATTTTCACTCATTTCCAATTGTACTTCTATTGAATAATATTTTACATTGTAACTTGTTTTGTGAAGTAATTATTACCTTTAGAATATAAAAAATTACTAGTATAAATATTTTATTTCCTATTTCTTTATATAATTTAGTACTAATGAAAGATTCTAGCCTGTATGGGGAGAAGGCAATTTGAGAAGTTCATTCGTTTTTCTTTATTTTTAAACCTTCAAGGCTTTAATTTTGTCACCTGATTAACATTATTTTATTATTACTTGATATATTTTCTGTATTACAGTAGAACCTCAGTTTTCGAAAGTCTTGGAGATCGTACAATTCGGAATTCGAACCAAAAATTTGATGCATTTTTCCATCGGAATTCGAACAGGCCACAGAATTCGAAACTCAAATGGGGATTTGAAAATTAAACTCTTCTTATCTGCCACTCTGAAAATCCAAGTGCTTTAAGGTAAAGAGTGTTATCAAGAGTATGTTACCAGTTATTAAGGAGATCGAATGGATAACCATGGTTAATTAGAGAATTTTTTACTCAGTGAAAACGTGAGGTGTTTACCCCAGCTGTGGAAAAGGATTTAAAGGAAAAACAATATCCCACTATTTCTTATGGGTAAAATTGATTCGGATTATGTTTGAGAACCGAGGTACCACTGTATTGTTAATTGATTTCCTACTGCCTATCTGTTTTGACACTGGTTTCATCACGGGTTTTGCTAGAAAACCATTGAAAACAAAATTGAAATATAAATTAATGAAACGACGACCATTCTGGTTCGTAGAAATGAAAATAACTAAAATAAATGACAAAATAAAATACAAAATACAAAAAATTGAATTTAGAATACTAAGTGGATGTTAAGAAATGTTTAAATCAATTAGATATGTTTAAATAATTTCTTGAACATTTTTAAATAATGTGGTTGGTTTTGTTGCTCTGTAGTAGTTTATAACAAGATTTCACTGTAAACGTGTGAAAGAAAACA
The DNA here is from genome assembly GCA_026182355.1 of Hermatobates lingyangjiaoensis. Taxonomy (NCBI): domain Eukaryota; kingdom Metazoa; phylum Arthropoda; class Insecta; order Hemiptera; family Hermatobatidae; genus Hermatobates; species Hermatobates lingyangjiaoensis. Next base: position 9,118,227 of record JAPFBL010000253.1, read on the forward strand.
TAAGCATCCAATCCACAGTAAGAAATAGATAAAAAAAAAACTAAGACATTAATAGCAGTTCATGTAAATATAATTTATTTTATTTTTTTCTTTGCCGATTCTTAAAGAGTACTATCTATTGGAATATTAACGTTATTTAAATACATATTTGTTATTTTAACGTTAAAATTATATATGTTATTAATATGGCAAATGGAAACTAATCAGTATAATTCATTATTATACTTATTACTTATTCATTATTATTATTATACTTATTTAAGTATAAGTGTATATTTATTGTCATATAATTTAATCTAATTGTTTCTAGAATCATACTTACTAAATATAAATAAAAGTAATTTCTACAAAAATAAATAAATCTTTGTATACAATTGAACAAAATACATAACAAATTTTGTTACGGAGACTAAGATTAATAACAATATTTATACTAGAAGATCAATATAAACAAAAATACTGGAAAATATAAGAAAGTTTAATTAATCAGATAAAGGTACATTTTCAAATTTCTGTAGGTTTAAACAAATAAAAGAACGAAACATAATTTTATACAATTTATTGTACCGGGTTTAACTCGGATAGATAATTTTTATTGCTTTCAATGTTAAGTCAATCACGCCTTGTGCAATTGAATGTTTTGTGTGAGAGGTTTTAAGTATTTAAGAATTCTTTAAAAAAAATATTTTTTTTTTCGCTTAATTCAGTCTGGTAGTAGTTTTTGTTCTGTGATGCGATTTTTTGGATTCAACAACGCAATATTAAAGTACGAATATTACTATTGGTAATGGTAAAAAAAAAGACTGAGTGGTATCCAGGGAATCAAGGTGACAACAGGTAGTAGAGGAGAGTGAAGAGTAGAGGAAACGAAACTGGGAGAGTTTTGGTTTGGGTTTGTTACGAGATGGAGCTAATTCTGGAACTGGAGTTGTACCTGGAAGATTCATTCGGCTGAGTTATTCACAAGAAGAGTGGCCACTTCTGTCGATTGTTTGTGTTTGAATCCATCTGAGCCATTTTCAATGGGTTGTCGACTGTTTCTTTAAAGTGTTGTTCATTTTTTTCAGTTGTATCTTGAAGTTGACGGAAAGAACTGCAGACATATTTTAAAGGAATCGCCCCTTCGTTTAAGTATACTTAACTATATATTTGAATTGAGTATTACTCATGACATTTTGTTGTTTTTTTTTTCTTTGAGATATTTTAACCAATAGAAATGGCTGAGTAAAGGTGAATTATAAATTTGTAAATCCTTATCAGTCTGGTAAATAGTTGTTATTATATATGTGTTTTGTTTTTGATTTAAAAAAAATAGGATATCAATACGAATCAAAAGAAAAGAAATTGATAAATTAAAAAAACTCCGTGCTATAACAATTGCGCGTGATATATTGTTACACTCTGTATAGGAATGCTTTACCTTGAAACTCTTCTGTTTGAGATTCTCACGATATTAATTGCTCGGTTCTTTTCTCAATTTCAAGTTTCATTTTAAATGTCTTAATAAACGTTAAAGAGAGTTGTCCAATAAACTTTTCTTTTTAAGTTCATTTTCTAAACATCATAACATTAACTTTTGAAAGTTTGAAGATAAAAAAATACAATGTAAATATCCATTATACAAATAAAACTTCTTCGATTTTCTCCTTCTGAGGTAAAATGGATAAACAAACAAAAGTTTGATAAAGGTTATAAAACAAATGTTTTATAAACAAACACAAATGAAGTTTTATTCAACAGCAACAACGCGTTTGGAACACTTTGTGTTCATCATCAGGAAAACACTATAATACAAATTATATCTAATCAGTTACAAAATTAGAGTGAAATAATACATTAGATATATTTTGATTAGATATAATTTGTATTATAGTGTCTTCCTGATGATGAACACAAAGTGTTCGAAACGCGTTGTTGCTGTTAAATAAAAAAAAACTTCAATTTGTGTGGAGACTTTTGTTTGTTTATCCATTTTACCTCAAAATGAGTAAATACCACACAATTACGGATTACCCAACTAATGATTCTTCGAGTTTTTATTTTTCTTAAAAAAAACCTTACTGGTGAAGGGCACAGATTAGCCCAGATGGCAACGTGCTCTTCTCTGGACTGGTAGGGTCCGGGGTTCAATACCCTCTCTGGTCCAGTCGAGGGGTGTCATTTAGAAAGGGTGAAAATAGAAAAAAAGTGATAAAAAACTAACAAAAAATCTGATATATTATAACAATATGAGGAGGTTTTAAGGGCGATATCTTTTTTATGTGTGTAATACTGATGTTTAAACGGATTTTCCAACAGCAGTATTTGCAAATTAAAAATGAATTTATTTTAAATTTTTCAAACTAGTTTTTTAATAAGGTTGAAAGTTTATTATATTTGTTTGTATAGCCAGTTAATTTAATTAAACATTTTTTTTACATAGTTTCTAGGTATTTTTTTTATAGCCCATATAATAGACAGTCTATGTAATTCTTTACATAGTCTATATAATAGACGAAACGTCGGGTTAAATGTGTTGTATTATTGAAGCTAGACCAAACCTCGACTAAAGAAAAATAAAATTAAATGTATGTGGTCGAGATAAGGAAAACATTTGATTATATATATATATACAAAATTGTCAGAATAACACGTGATGTAAAAATTCAGGTAACCTCCACAAATGATTGAAGATAAACGTTAAATCACATTGGGTTTAAACTTCATTGATTGTATCACGTGTTTATTTATTGTGATTTTTCTGCATATATATATCAAATTATATTACAATTAATATAATCTAGAATTAATTTTTCAAAAATTAAACTTTATGTTTCTAACAATGAATGTAGTTAAGAAAAGAAATAAATTACAAGTTATTCTATACGAATACCATAAGCAGCTAAGTTTACATATTCTTAAAAAGACCTTGAAGGTATTCATTGCTTAGCACTTATGAAGACTTCTTTTCACCATTGAAAATACATTGCACTTCAGTTTTTAATGGAATTCTGGATCAGTAAAGATTAAAGCAATTAACTTAATGAAACAGTTGCTGACAGGGGACTCTCTTTAATTATTGCTGCTATTTAATAAATAGTTTATTAAATAGCCGCAAGCCGTTAGAATTATTTTTATAGTTCATTTACTTAATTTGGATGAAATTGCAGACTACAAGTCACTACTGTTCACACATTTTTCCATGAGAATTATATATGTAAATAACACGTCATAATGATCGTAACACTGTATTTATTTATAAATATATTGAAGATTCTTTACAATTTATGATGATGTTTGTAATATTTCATCGTGATAAATCCTCTTCCCATTTCATAGAGAGTGATACGTTGTTTCTACTTACTCGATCCAGTGTTCCCACTTGGTTTTTTATCCTTTGTTATTTTAACAGTAAAGAGTAAGAGGGAACTGATAACTAGATTATTAGCTTAGAGCAGGGTTGTCCAAACTTTATGGGAACGCGGGCCGCATTCGGCAAGGAAATTAAATCGCGAACCGCAGTACCAGATTTAAAGTACAACACGTACATGTAAATGAGTCTTTATATTTATCATAAAAACATATATTATCATAAAAAAATAATTGGTAAGTAAGAATCAACCCTTAAATATATTTGTGAAAAATATTTAAGGAAGTACGCAAAACGGTACAGTTTACTTAAAATTCAGTGGGATGGGTGTGCGTGCATTTTGGAAGCCAGCTCCTTTGTGTCAATGTCAACTGAGGTTAAGGCTAAACGAAGGCAGGCTTCGAGAGATGTTTGATTAAGTAGATTCCTCTCTTTGGATTTAATCGACTTCATTGCGGAAAATGCTGCTCCACAAAGGTAGGTACTGCCAAACATTGACAGCAAGTGCAATCCAAAACGGCGTAAATTAGAAGAGAAATTTCTTCTTCAGAAAGAAGAGGTCAAAATTGAGTGATTGGCAGTATAGCTTTGCTTAATATAAACTGGTCACTTTGAAAGTCACACAATTCAAGCTGCAAATCTTCATCGGCTTCTGATATAGTTATAGTCAGCGGAGCATATTTTATTAAAAATTGACAGCAAGACAATTGACGACTTGACATGTGACAGCAATGAATAAAAACAAATCAAAACAAACAATTTTGACAGCGCGGTCCAGCTTACGAAAATTCACTCATAATATTGCGTCCCCACAAAGTAAAACTGAAATTGTAAGAATAAATAATATTCCAATTCAAACTTAAATAAAGTTGAGGAAAAAACAACTTTTTTCGAATATAACTCAATAAATGTCTAAATAATACTAATTTTTAAAAGTTTTCTAGAAGAGGCTGCGGGCCGCATGCGGCCCCCGGGATAGACTTTGTACAACCCTGGCTTAGAGCGATTTTCCGTATAGTGACCGAAGTCAAAAAATAAATAAGGATTCTTTCTTCTGGCCGTCCTCTATATAAATGAGTGACGGGATTAATTATAGGCGGAATTATTTTTCTTAATGATCTACCAATAACACCTTGGCGATTGCTAGAGTATTCATGTACACGTCATAATGAATTACATACATACACATAATGTTAATGTACCAACATTTTTATATATACATAGTGAAATTAGCCTTAATAGCAAACAAAATATTAAAGGAGGCTAGAAATCTAATACTGCTTAAATAACAGATTATTGTAGCGTAGCTCAAGAATCGTTTATTATTGTAGTTGCTAATCTTATCCTAACACAGCAGTTTTCACTGATAATAAAACTCCTGAAGGTCGTAAATAGTTCATGGCGCATATTACTGACCTCACTTCAAGCAGTCGTTCTTTAGGAAATAAGGTATCATGAAAAAAAAGAACTTGGAAGTGTGCTTAGTTCACAGTTTCTTTTCTTTGAGGGTCAGTCAAAATTGTCAGAAGTATCATTTTTACTTAAAAGTTTTTTTTTTACCTTGTTATTTGAGATAATATTTTCCCTAGTGAAGTAGCAAATAGAGTAGTATCTTAAGATGAATTAACAAAATTTTTCCTTCAACATTTCGAAACGCTAATTAGCTTTTGAAAATTGAAACTGTCTGTGATTTTCAAAACTCATTGAATCGGAGACAGTTGGAAAAAAATTGGTGCTAAAGCAATAGAATAGTTATGACCTTTCACGATTACTGCGTCAATCCAGTGGTTATATTGTCTATAAATATGGAATCAGGTATGTATGTGTGTGGGTGTCCAGCGATTTTGAATAACAAAACTATCTAATACGTGTAAGTGAACTGAAAACTATCTTTACAGTGCAATTATTCTGGATAAATATCACTATTGAAATATGAATAATTAATTTTACGTTTTTCTGAAAGCTCACCTTGTCAGGTGAGGCACTGCCACTCCTAACTGCAAGTCTCTGCTCGGATTCCTCTTTCTCTAGGCCAGATGGCTTAAATTCTTTATAAGTACCTATCCAGTAAAAGCCCTGTATTTATTTTTCTTTTACCTTCTCTAGTCTTAACTAATTCACTACATTCCTCTGTTATACAAGAGGACTCTGCATTCTGTTTCTCTAGGCTAGATGCTTTAAATTTATGAAGTTCCTATCCAGTCAACAGGTCCTCTATACATCTTTTCATTACCTTCTTTAGTCTAACTAAGTCTCTGCATTCCCCTGTTATATATTCTCCGTACACCTTCCCTTCTTCCAACTAGCGCCTGTTTTTCTTAAATCTTTTTTTCACTCTTCAGTCGGATTTGGCAACGGCTGTTGCCAAACAGAACTTGGGCTTTGATTTGATTGACCAGTCTCGGTGTAGTTAGCGTTTGAAAGCTTCTCCTTTCTAAATATTTACTTGCATCTCTTACTTATTCTTTCTTATCTTCTCAGCTTCCTATTATTATTACTCATCTTTTTACTGTTCATTTTCAGCTGTAATTGATGATGATCTCTTTAACCCAGTCATCATTAGTTTTATAAATACTAAAAGACTTATGCTTATAACCGTTGTTGATGTAGATCATGGAAGCCGACCTCCGCGAGGTCCACCTTAGGGACTTCATGAAGACCGGCTAATTAGCATCATTTGTGAGAATGTTGTTGGACTCTCGCAAGTGAAGAAAGGGCTCCGCGTTAAAAAAAAAATAACCTATTCAGCTTTATCAAATCTTACCACCGCACTGGAGGGCAAAAATGGTTGCTACGGCACTCCTGTGTGCCATATATCTTAAACTATATATACATGCTTAATATGAAAGGACATTATCTATGAAGAAATAGATATTAAATTTAGTTTGATGATATGCAAATTTTGATTGTGAGTCAGGCGAAGCACGTCAGCGATTGGAACTGAAGTATTACAACCATTACTAGTGAGTCTGACAGTTTTCTTCTAAGGAAACCCTTATAATCTTTTTATCAGTTTTAAGAAGATTGAAATTATTGATCAATCTGATATGTTATTAAAATTATTGAGGCCTGAATGTTATCGGAATCGTACGCTCAGCGGCCATACCTGTCATATTGCACACTCCATTGTTGCAACTAAATTTAACTTCAGATTTTAAGTTCTTTAGTGATCTTCTTAAGAGTAGATAGATAAATACCTCACTTTTATAGTTTTAGGTATGATTTAACAAAAATATCAATCCTTTCCAATGTGATTGGCTCGCATTCAGATGTAATGTAATTCAAAGTTTATCCCTCTTCCAGGCAGAGGGTCTGCATTCTTCGAAACAAGTCAAATAGATATTCAATTCATAGTAGTTAAGTAAACAAGTTAAGAGAAAGATATGATTAAACTAATTCAATATTTCGACATCTATAATGGAAAGTACGATACATGAAAAACAAATGATGTTGGGATAAAGCACAGCTCTAAGTTATTACTTTCCCTACATATTGTCTTGTTGAATCGGGATTTAGTCACGTTTCTAAACAATTATCAAAAGCTAGCATTAGACTTAACATTGTGAAAAGAGGTGATCTTCGACTATCATTAACACGATGAAACCAGATATAAGGAAACTCGTCGAGCAGCATCAACAATAGAGATCTCATTAGATAAACATGCCTTTCATTTTTTTTTATTCATACACTTAACTTTAACGCTTTTTTTTAACCAGTTTACATAAATAATGACTCTGTGAATTCAATTGCCTGATGAACTCTGCTCACATTAGGTTGAATAGCATTATCATGAAAGAAATAATTTTATATTGTAATTACATCAGTGTAATTATGATCATTATTATTCACAAGTAAGTTAAGACGAAAAACAGACTTCCTGTTTGAAGTTATCATTGTATGAATATACAGTTGAATGAATAAACTAAATTCTTATACTTTATTAATAGGCCCTCCGTTATTGATGTATACTCGTACCATATAGCAATAAACAAAATTTATTACTGAACAATGTAAACAGAAAACTTTCAAATAAAATAACTATCAAGAAAATTTCAGTTCAAAGAAATTTGTTTGATCTTATAATAAAGTAAAAACCAGTCGTAATGGGGTTGGCCATTCTGTTCTACGACTGTGTTTGTGAACTTCTGGACTCCCTAAAGTTCTTTGCATGCCATAACTAGTCTGCGCTGCTCTTCGTCTAAGAAACATGGTGGAAAATGCCAATTGGATGGGATGTTAGGATATGAAGAAAATCGGAATAATTACTTTATGAAATATGCTGAACTGATTTATGTAACTTTTGAGATATAGCAGAATTATTTGATTGTGACTAGTCACAACCATGACTGACAAAGATTCTACAATATTTTATATTACATAAAAAGCTTTCACATAAACAATATACTTTCACATAAACATAACAATCAATGATCAAACCACAATAAGAAATGGGAAAACAAGACTAAGATCTTTCAACCGTAACAAGCGGTCTTCGTCAGAGTCAAAAACCCAACGTTGTTACGGTTGAAAGATCTTAGTCTTGTTTTCTCATTTCTTATTGTGGTTTGATCATTTATATTACACTTGAGTTAATATTAACATGTGTGTACTGTTGCAGGTACAGATGAAAGGATACCTGTACACAGGTTAGTGGGCATGTTTTGTGTTTATGCATGTAATCATTTGTTTTATGTGTATAGCTTATTACAGTATCAAGCAAAGCAGACATGCAACCATATACACTGTTTAAAATCCTTTTTTACTTCCACTGTTCTTCCCAGACAGATCGTAATCTGTTAGGTCTCTAGAAGAGTGATTATCAACGGTGTCAATAGAATTTCTAGGTGTCTCTGAGTGATTCAGAATAATATATTCCGTCATAAAAACGTAGTCACCGAACACCACCTTACACAATACATTACTTTTTGTGAACGCATCATTATTATGAGTCAGAAGTACCATAATAGCGATTTTCTTCTTAAGAAGAGCTATTATATACGCAGCCTCAAACATATTCGCACTGAGTTTGTTTTACCTATGGCGAGATAACATTTGTTTACCATTCTGAGAAAAAATTCTACAATTTGCAACAACAATATTCTTTCGTTGAAACAGAGTAGACACAAAAAACATTTCAATGGATTGAAGAAGAAATTCAAGCTCCTCTCTAACCCTATCAAACGTTTTAGCCCCAAACACTGAAGAAGACGCCAAGACTCATCAAGATTATATTTCCCTGGGCAGAAGAATGAACAAACTAAACGTATCTCATTTTCTTTATTTCATTAAGAAGCCAGCTGATTTGTTTTAACAATTTCTTTATGATTTGAATTATGCGTTTTTGTTTTGAAAAATTCTATGTTCTTTTTTATCTCTTTATATGTATTCGAGTACAGTAAAGACATGGACGTCTGGGGTTAATAATAGCAGTCTAGAATTAGACCCTTGATTGTGATTCTATGAAAATAAATATTTTGAGAATTTCCCGGGGGGGGGGGGGGGGGGGCAAATCTTACGACCACCCCGGGCGGTAAAAATAGTTGTTACACCACTGTCCCAGGAACTTGGTAACTCAATGAAAACTAATGTCTTTGCTATATAGGGAACTTTTAACATTAAAAATTCGAGCTGTTTAGACTCGAAATTGTAATAAAAAAAACTCCGTTGGGTTAATAGTTTTTTTGTTGGTATTTAGTTTAAATATTTTCTTCTTTTCCCGTTATTTTTTTTTCCATTACTGAAATATGATGTATTCGAATAAAGAACTAGATGCTTCAAACGGAAATTGCAGTTTTGTTTTTGTACGTCTAAGACGAGTAAAATAAAACACAAGTCTTCTATAAACGCAAATCCGTATGCTCCAAGATGATTTGATAGATCATTCCAATAATGATCAGTCAATTTTCAAGACATGGGCTTAAAAGCAGGTATCAAAATTATTAGGAGGTAAATATCTTCGTAAATGTTAACTGTTTTCATTAGATACACCATTTGAGCACCTACTTTACTGAATATAAATAAGACATTTATTCTAAAAGTAGGTATTCATATCATTAATTTTTTTGCTAGCTCCATATTTTATGTACATGATATAGAAAAGAGGTACTAGTTGTATATAAAGAGGTCACACGAATGAAGTATTTTACATGTTAATTTTATTTATTTCCAGACCTTTATACATAATTGGCAACAATACACTGGAATGATGTAATTCAAAACTTGACAAATATCATGCGTCGTGATCCAATTGGTCATATATTCCAATTACAAGCATTTGTCTTTCCCAAAATCCCACATATCACAAGTTACTATATTTATATAATATTTTTATATATTTACATATTATAAAGTATGAAACATAAGAAACTTGATGCAATAAACAATTTCTATTCTTAACAAACTTTCTAAAACAATGTAATAAATGCAATCTCAAATCAAAAAATTAAATGTTTTCAAAAGAAAGTCGCACTGTTGATTTTTGTGCTGTGAAGACGGATGAAATCAAAAGAAATCTTCAATTACGCCATCCTTATGCTCTGGATGATTTGGAATATCGCTGAAACATAAGAATCAGTCAATGTTTATCAATCCATATAGAATTGAAAACCAATTATGATTGTATTCAAGATAAGCACTAACAAGCGTCCTTCATTAGTGTATTCAGCTGTGATTCAATCAAATTGACAATTCTAATAACACGCATGCAAATGACAAGACCTCTATACAATTTGCGTATTTAATACATTAAGCTGAATTATATTTTTAATAATAAAACACTTATTATTAATAAGTTAATTAATATCTTTACAATTGAATAAAGAGATCAAAAACTTTTCCCATTTTCGATTACTTACATAACAAAAATCTGGTCTTAGAATTAAATATTACTTCATTTTTTTATACAGCATACAAAAAATTTTAAATATTGAAGAAGTATTACCTGATCCACATACAACAAAGACGAACAGAGCCAAGAGCCAAGGACCAATGGGATATTTTTCCTCCTGCAATTTCTGAAATCAGAGTATATCCTCTTGAATAGTTCCTATGTAATACATTTAAACTATTCCAGCTTAAAATTTAAAACTTTGTCTCTGCCAATATATTTAAAGGAAAATGTGATTACAACATCAAAGTACAATATCAGTATGGAAAGTAAATTATTAACATTAATTGAGAAATATTCTTCCCACATTATATCTCATATAAATATAATGGAAATTTCATCAAAATAATAAGATTACCACAGTTTCAACTTTTGAAGATTTAACATTGATAATCACTTTTAATAAGGGAAATTATCAGAAGGAATAAGGACTTGATATTCGAAAACACGTAACACTTATCAAGTCATGTGTATAACACACAATACGTAACTGCGTAATTTCCGAAGTTATTTACTAATATGAAATAATGGATGAACCATATATCTGTGAATGTTTCAAGGCATAAATGCTAAAATATAATGCTAACTTTTTTTTTAAATGAATATTCCTTAAACTTGATTACTTCATTTAAAACATCATAATCATCTTGTAATCATTACCGACTAAAAAACACTGAAAAAACTATTCAATTGTCAATACTTTTGAATTCTATTAAAGCCAGATGTTTAAATCTAGACACATTACGAACAAATTTAAAATAATAAATTACCCATATGGACAACAGTGAATTGATAAATCGCTAAAACTCCTTAACAACTGAAATAGAGGCATTGAACAAAGTTTTAACACATTGTCAAACCGCAGTATGAAACTTCAAAAATAACAAAATGCATGTTTACACAAACTATAAATTTAAACTCACCGTTGACTTGGGAACATTCCCTCGTTGGGTGACATTTTTACTGGCTTTTTCATTAGCGTAACGCATTCTTTGTTTTGGAGCCATGGTAACTCAAGAACAATATAGACTCTCTAATAATTCTAAATCAAACACACGGATCGCACACTGTACAAAGACGGAACAGAAGTAAACAAGAATTACAGCATTCCAGCACGACCTTTTTGACGTTTCCAAGACAGACAAGTTGACCAACATAGTAATAAAAAAATTAGCCTATTAATAAAAAAAAATTATTTCTTCTAAATATTAATTGTAATTTAAAATTTTCCAAATACATTTAAACTATTTGGGTAATGGGTAAACTATTTGAGTAAACCGTTTTGTAATGCAAACTTAACTTTATCAGAGGTGTGATAGTTGATAACACGTCAATTAGTGACTGAGGACCTAGATGGGATCTGAATTGTTATTGAAGTTTGAAGTATTTATTTTCGTTTATTAACAATGACAGTATTTAGTAGTCTGAGAGGCTTAGACATAACTTGTCAAGATTATCTGCATCCCTATGACAGTTCATGTTTCCGAACTGCTCGGCTTCTATCTTACGATGCCTTCCTAGAATCTTTAAGAATTTATGTTATGGCTTATTCAGTCAGTATTCCTAGCCATTGAGTTTTCGAATAATATTAATTATTAGTTCATATGTATGATTAAAATTAATATTTTTTTGTACAGTTGGCTTTGATAATAAGAAGAAAAGTGCCATCTTCAAGGGATCTTAAACTGACATTACTTGGAATTCTACAATCAACAGCTTTTCTCACAACAAATGGAACGGGTTTTGTTGTTGCATTGTGTGTCTTGAGGTTAGTTTACAATTTTTCAGAGTCATGGAATATTGTAGTTTATTAACAGGTTTATAGAAAATCAAAAATTTTGTGTTAAATTAACATGTTTGTACTTCTTTTTTGTTTCAGACATGTAATAGGGAATATCAATTTCTTATCAGCTGCTTTTCTTCCCTCCTATATAGCCAGCTTCATTGCTATTTTGGTTGAAAGACCTTCAAGGAGAGGACTTCTCACCCTTTACGTTGCAAATGTCGTTAGTATTTATTGCTTTTTTAGTAAGGTGTATTCTTATTTGGTGAGAAGAGTAGAGCTAATTATTTTATCTTTTGAATTTCGTCTATTATGCTCCAGTCGTGTGATGGTGGTTGATATAAGTTCAAACCATTCTTTAATTCAAATCATTATACCTTAAGAAAAAATGTTACTTTTAACTATTGATGAGATGAATTTCTAATCTTCAGGTCATTGCTTATTTATTATCCCTTCAGTAGTATAGTAGGCTTAAGTAATTTTGTTGTTTAAGAATATATTGTTTTGTTATAGGCAACGGAAACAGTATTTAGAATGCTTGTATACAGAAAACTGCTTAATCCTATTAATTATGTGGAAGTGTTTATTTTCGCATTGTCAGTGGCTCAACTCCTCTATTTCTTCAGAAGCAGCCATGATTCTAGAGATCCTATCTATGCCATTTTCAGGTAAATTATTTAAATTATCTTTTCATTGTTTACCTTACTATAAATAAAGTGAAGTTATCATGAAAGAATTTTTTGTAGAGATTTTAACGGTTTTTTAGATTTCGAGGCTGGGGAAGCGTATTTTGAGGTTTGTTAGATGATATGTGTATGGTTGTGTTCTAAACGTTTTTGAGCAAGATACAGTATTACAATTATACAATTAAATATCTCTATATTAAGCATAATTTAATGGTAGAAATTAAAATTTATATGCATTTGTGGGGAGACTGATACTTAATATTAGTCACACAATTATTGCCTCCTAGTTGTAGTTTTGAAGAATAGTAACGATAAGCCTCTATATTAGGAACGTCCTACATTATTATTTTTATATCTGTAAGATTTTGTTGTGGAAAAACGAAAATCTGCTAATATATCTACAAATACTGTTTTGTTACCATGAATTAGGTTTCTTATTTGAAGATAATTTTTCTGCAAAAGGTTACATACACTACATATTGGCTCAAGTTGTTGGTATTGATATACGATCAATACCAACCATACCATACCATACCAACCTCTAGCTATATGATAGGTATAGTAATAATTATAATTTATGTGCATTTACTCAGACTCGCCAATTGTAGATTATATTAAAGTTAAACTTTGACACAATCAGGCTGGGCCTTAATCAGTTTTATTTTCTGTAATTTTTACGGTTAGTAAAATGTATCCTGTACACGTGTTATTTCATAGAGTGTATACTAAGAGTTGTTATGAATCCCTTATTTAATAATCAGCAAATTTAGAAATAAATCGTAATTTATAATTTATGAAGTGATAATTATTAATATTTAAAGTTGTTATTAAAATTAGTAATTTCTGATCAAGATTATGGGTAAGAATTTATTCATTTTGTACGGACTTTTTATTTAATTTTTTTTAAAGGTGCATTTTATAATTAAGTTTAAACCACAATGGAAAAAGGAAAACAATAGAAATAAATGCTCTAAGGCTTTTCAATGTATGTCATCAGAGAGCGAACAAAGCAGAAACTGAGAAGCTAACATAAAAGTAATGGAGAAGGAAGGTAACAAAGCTCCATTACTTTTATGTTAGCTTCTCAGTTTTTGATTTGTTTGCTCTCTGATGACATACATTGAAAGGCCTCAGAGCATTTATTTCTATTGTTTTCCTTTTTCCATTGTGGTTTAAACTTCATTGATTGCATCACGTGTTTATTTATTGTAATTTTTCTGCATAATTAAATAAATAGAGGTTGAGATGTCTCATACAAGATTTTATTGTTTTTCTGTTTGAAAATTAGATTCCTTGTGGGCAAGTGCGAAGAAGAAGATTATGTAAAACCCGAAGATAGCGTAACTGAAGGCCTCCGGTTGACTCAGTGTAGGAGTAAGTCCGTGTTGTTGAACTGCTGGGTCAAACTGACCAATATGGTGAAACAGTTTGCTTATAACGTCAAGTTAATGCCTGCCCACCCAGCATGTCCTCATCCCAACAGCTGCTGGTACTACGTCTTCGCCGTCAGTATCCTCATAGTCCTTGAACTTTTAAACATCCACCTCAATCGCACTTATTCTTCAAGATTTGTAAATCTACTATCGAATAAATTCTCATAGAATGATAGATATAACTTCTCATATCAAGTTTCCAAGTTCTATAGTTTTTACTTTGATAGTGAAGACTTTTTTTCATAAATATAGCCCAGAGTAAAAATCATAAGATGTTAATCAAACGTTTCTGTCTGGCCCCTCATGCAGTATTTGACAAACCATCTGACAGTTTTCTATCATTCATAGATAAAAATGTTTGGGACCTTCAACTTAAAAGAAGAGCAAACATTCAGTATTTTGATATCATAAAAGACGTAACACATCCTGCCAAAGTTGTACCTCCAACAATATTGTTACCTGTAAGAGTATTTTCTTTTCCTTGGTGTTTTTATATTTTGATAAACCATTTTAGAAATACCAATCTAGTAAACATATTATGTTTTAATAAAATCATTTATTTCAAAATATTGTAACATTTTTAATTTTCATCTCTAATTGTACCCTCAGTTCTTATGTGCATTTACTCAGACTCGCCAATTGTAGATTATATTAAAGTTAAACTTTGACACAATCAGGCTGGGCGTTAATCAGTTTTATTTTCTGTAATTTTTACGGTTAGTATCTCTAAGTTTCCAAAAATATAGTATAAAAGCGTTTTGAACCCTAATCTTCTTCAGTTTTATCTTTTGGAAATGAAATGTGGAGACTAATCGTTTTCTTTTACGAGGAGTTGTACGTTGAACTTTTAATTAAGTAAATAAATAATATTTTAAACTTTAAGAATAACACTTACTAATTCTCAAAATTTTAACTTTAACTCTTAATATTTTCACAGTATAGAGTTCGTCAAATTAACTAATTCTACTAAACCTTTGATTTTTGTATAATACATAACCATTGATTCATTATTTAATTATATATTATAATTAGTTAATTATCGAGTTTTAATTATTTTTTTAACTAATATTAAAATTAACTATGTTTTATAGTATTTTAGGTTAGGTTGCACAATCCCACGAGAGAATACACATTAACCCCTTTCTGATATCGCACAATGAACATTCTACATTAGGAGTCCTAAATTTTGCCTCAAGTATATATATACAGTAGGGATCTTTACCTATACCTGACGTACAGGCTGAGGACAGACTGACTTCACGTACTCTCCAAGGGATGCGTGCTCAGTGATGGCAAAAGTCATTTTTTTACCTCCCTCATGAATAAATCGAGGGCCAAAATGGGTATTGAACCACGGATCTAACAGTCCAAGGGCGAAAACGTTGACACTGGTTTACCCTGGCCTCTTTAATATACAGCGTTTCATTCTAATCAATTTTAAATTATTTTTTCTATTATATTACTTTAATATGAAATTTTAAGATCACTTCGTTGTTGTAATCTAAATATGTTTTGTCTTACCTGGTATATATTCTCTAAATTATTATTTTGTCATTTTCAGGACAGTCCAAGGATGTTTCTTACAGGATATGTATTTCAATTTTGCTTAAAATCATTTTTTCAAATTCGTCGAATCATTCGCAAACCTCAAACACTCAAAACAATATTGTTGAACTTTGATACAATGAGATTGGGCACTCTTGCGGTTTTATTTTCTGTAATTTTTAAGGTTAGTAGCTCTTAATTTCAATGAATTTTTTGTTACTGGAAATATTAAATTCTTTAAATAACAATAGTAATTGCATGTAAACTATATGTTTAAAAAGAATTATGTAATTTATCTTAAAATTGTTACATTTTCTATTCCCGTACCATAAAATAAGTACAGAAAGTTGTGTTATCACACTAGTGTATTCCCATGAATTATTGAAAGAATCATATTATCTTTAGAATAGTGATAATTTGATTAGTGGTCGATAATAATTTTGTAAATTCACCAAATGAATTTGGCATTCAATTTGATTTACGTTGTGTCTAGCAGGTATGTTTTTGTACATAGGTTTTTTGAAACCTCATTTACCAATTGAAGGAAATGTAGCAATACTTTCGAAATATTTTTTAATTCAACTGAATTAATGAGAATTTTATGTTAAGTTGGTTGGTGTTTGAGCGTTATTTTAGTAAATCAGTTTAACTGACTACTTCATCTACTGATAAACATTAGTTCACAATATTCAATGTATATAATAGTCAATTGCAGAAAACCCTGATCTGTGAAGCATTTAACAATTTGAGTGTACGGTTATTCATATTTTGTTGAGGACTTAAGAAAACTTCTTAGAGTAATTCTAGAATTGTTTTTACTTTAATAGGAAGTTCAAATAATGCGTGAACTGACGTTATAATACAAAATGCACTTTATTTAGAAGTTACCCTCTGGGTTCAATTCATTGTATTCTTCTTCCTAATGCACACTCTTATCCCAGTGGTGTTTTCACTTGTTTTAACAAGGTCCTGGTACTGATTCTATGGGGGGTTTTATTCAACGCGTTTCGAACACTTTGTGTTCATCATCATTTATGATGATGAACACAAAGTGTTCGAAACGCGTTGAATAAAACTTCATTTGTGTGGAGACTTTTGTTGGTTTATCCATTTTACCTCAGAAGAAGTCCTGGTACGTTTCTTTTAGAATGTTCTTCAGTTCATTCGAAGCATTTATGTAGGCAATCGTGAAAAATATTCTTACTTTCAATCGTATTTTGAGTTTGGGAAACAATAAGAAATCGCAAGGTCAGGTTAATGAGAGGGCGCTCAGTGGTTGAGTGTTGACCACAAACTCAAGAGTTCTGAAGGCTGAATAGGCTCTGGGACTTAATGATAAAAAAAAAACCAGTCACCACTCCAAATTTCTGGCCTATTGAGAACAATGGCGTCCCTCAAACGTTTCAGAATTTCAACGCAGTAAGACTGGTTCATTGCGGAGTCTTCGGGGAGGTCTTCATACTGAACAACATACTTACCATAGAAGAAAACTGTTTGTATTACCTTGACATTGAATCAAACTTGGTGAGCTTTTTTGGGTCTTGGTGGATCCCCCCCCCCCCCCCCACTGGGTTTGACTTTCGTTTCACTATTACCCATAAACCCTTGACTCATCACCTGTTATGATGCTTGACAAAAAGTTTTCATCTCCTTTTGGACGTTCAAACAGTTCCTGACAAATCTGGAGGTAATGGTTTTTTTTTTCAACACAGAGTGTTGAAGTCGACGTGTAGTTCGTCAATTGGTGTGGAAGGAAGTCCAAAAAAATAATAATAATCATTAATTATTATTCTTTAATATGGGAGTTCCTCAGGTTAAATAGTTCTACCATGGGAATAGCAAAGTTATTGAAACGATCTATATTACATTTTAACCAAAAAGTTTATAGTTTATTGTTATTCACTAAACATACATGTTCTCAATAAACCAGTCCGGTTAAGGGGTAAGCAGAACCTCACATTATTACCTTATCTTTGGTAAGGCTGCGAACCTTTACAAGCTGGGTTGAACTTTTTTTTTCTAACTGTTACCAATTAAATCCTTTGGTGAAAAGTCGTTATTCATTAAATTAAATCAATACTTCAGTCAATTTTAATTAATATACTAAAAAATTGTACAATAAAAAGCATGTGCTTCCTCGCTTTTTGTAGAATACGTAATGTATTTCATTTGTGTGTATGGATATTCAGTTTTGCCGATCTTACATACAACTACAGTAAGTCAGGTAAATATAAATGCTACCTCTTGAATGATTGGGACTTCAATCATTTTAACGATCAATCTATTTTTAACTACATAAAAATATTCCACAAGAAGCATGTTTATCCAAAAAGCATTTGCTCTGTACTCTGAATAATATTACATAAATAACATATAACATTACATAAATAACATTATAAATATTATGTCCTTCCTGAGCAATACTTTATTAGTGTTGTGCTGATATCGGATATGAAAAATATTATGAATCTAACAGCTGCTAATTGAATGGTTAATTTAAGAAATAAAGTAGGTGCATTTACTTTTGAGTCTGACTTCAAAAATTTAGTGTTTCACGAGGTAGTAATATCACCGCACGTCACTTCGATAAATATACTACAGTGAACAACAGTACATAAACAAAATCAGTATCTTAATTGTATATCTGTTTTGATAATTTTGTGTCTTCTTTTTGAAGTAAATTGTACATTTTCATAGTATGCTAAAAATTAAACCGTTTTATAAGTTGTTGTCTAATGCCAATAGGAAAATAATCTTGCCGTTTTGGTTATTTCAAGCAGGGGTTTGTCTTAGTGTCTTTAACTAAAAGATTGCTTTAACAGGGAGTGAGTTGTTCCCTGCGACACCAGTGCAACAGGGATGACCCCATGTTCGCTTTCCCTGCCGGCTTTCTGGCAGGCCTTTCCTTCGTCTTCTTCAGGGACAATACTCTTGCGTTGTATTTCTTCTGGAAAATGCTGAATGTAAGTCATTTCTTAAATTATTAACTTTTTTGTTTTTTTTATTTCAATACTAGAATTAAGAAATTATTGAATATTGATACCAATAGTTACCTTACCTACCCAAGAAAGTAGTTTTAGTTACAGATTAGATTTTACGGCCACTGTTATATTAAAATAGTTGACCTATCTCAATTGATTACTACCATTAGTTCTTTTTTTTGTTTACATTGACTTTTAATTCTAGCAGATATTTGTTAGATTTAAATACACAAAAATGTCTATCTTGGTGTATCGTACTGTTGGCCATTGAACTGTTTGATGGTACGATGACCAATAGGGGCAGGTGACTTTTCACATGTATTTATAGACGGCATCATCTTAATGGTTCAAAGGAGGCATACTTGTAGGTAATTTGCATCCATGAGGTCGTAAAGGGTATATTCAGGTCACGATAGCACTCCCATCCTGGGCAGATGTACGCCAAGAAAATCGCGTCCCCTGGTGATACGGAACTACGGAGTTTTAGATGATGGGCTCAGTATTATTGACCTCCAAGACTGATTGTTAATATTATATTGTTCAGTCAATTGATACAAAATGTTTATAGTTTAAATACCTTATATATACAATTTTACCGCCCCTATTGGGGCCATGCAGCTATATTCACAGGCTGGCAGCATTAGCTTACATATATCCACATGTTCATTGAACCAGGGACTACAGAGGTAGTAACTAACCTTACCTGCAGCTGAGCAGGTTCAGTAGGACCTTAAGAATCCTACTGAATTAAGTACTACTATGGTAGTACTTAAACTGTAAGTCATGTAGGAAGCCGGACCAGCAATAAATACAATTCAGTATTTTTTGAATTTCAGGTCAGTTGACGCACTTTGTCTTTTCTGTTACAGACTAAAGTATAGTATAATGTAAAGTTATTCTATTATGTATGCTAATATATGCATTTATAATATTTTTGTTTTTTTTTATGTTTGTAAAGTTACATAAATTCATAGAGATTTGTTTATAACAATTTTATAGAAAAATTATTATAGGATTTACCTGATGTAATGAATTCTATTATCAAAATTTAAAAGTACTTCATATGCAGTGTTGACCTTTTTCTTGATGTAGTTGTTCGTTCAACTAGTACTAGAGCTGCACATATGAACAAATAATGTGGTCGCTAAACTTGATTTGGGATTAGAATCCATTAATCACTATATCGTTAAACTTGCAGGCTTTCTTATATCCCAGGTTACTTATTCCTATTCTAATCTAATGGTTCCAAGCTCTTTATACGAGCGTTAATTCTCATCAGAATGTGTCATGTCATGACCATCTTCCACTAAATACTAGAAGCAACACGAAACTTTTAATATTCTTTCCTTAATTAACTGGAATACAACTCTTACACAAATAAAAAAAAAGCGAAATTACTATTGTACAAGCCTCTCAGATTTTCCCACTTACGGAAGCGTAATATTTCAAAAGTGGTCTGGAACTGTTAATTATGTCGTGTGCGGATATATTAGTTAGAGCAGAGATTCCGCGGAACCCAGGGGTTCCTTAACGGACTGTCTGGGGTTCAGCGAAAAACATTTAAAGAAAAATTTTTTCTAAATTTTTTTTCTTTAGTGGGTATGGATTTATTTATTCTCTGTTTCTTATGAATCATGAAACCGAATAATACTTATACACATAAGTAGAAGGAGCCAAAATTTTATTCATATTTAGAATGAATTACCAGTCAGTTTTTGGAATATCTGATTCCCGAATTTCTTTATATTGTAAAAATTGCACTTCACACATTGCTGCAATTTCCCACTACCTAATTATATAAAACCGGGTTTTCCTTTTATACTGTCATAAAAACTAAATACCAAAGTAGACTTATTGCTCGGTCTGACTTGAGAATCAAACTTTCAATTATGAAACCAAAAATTATTACAAAACAAACTTTGTGTTAAAGTTGCTAATAATTCTGTTTCATGTGTTATGTAACAAAATCTTTGGTTTTGAATTTTTTTTCGTAAATTACGCATTGCAGTAGTATTACTTTTTAATTGTTTTTAAACATATATATTATTTATAAAAGCATATGAAAATATTTATATTATGATTGTATAAAATCATTAGAATCTGGGGTTCCTGGGAAAGTTACTGAAGCAAAAAGGGTTCTACGTTGAAAACGTTTGAAGAACTCTGGGTTAGAGAATTGGTAGAAAAATTATACTACTTCTGTTTCGGTGGAGAGTGAGTGTCGAAATGTTTTTTTCTACTAATCTGGGGGGGGGGGGGGGGGAGTAATAGAAAAACGTTGAGGAGAAATTTTTAAATTGATGCTTTTTTTTGTTGAAGGTGTTGTATAACAAAGGCTTGGACAAAGGTGTATTTGTTGATTTTCCACTGTCTACTGAACTGTTTTATTCCTTCTGTACGGCCTTACTCTTCCATGCTGCTCTTCTTGAACCAACCAATCTGAGGCGATCCTACTGGCGATTCCTCGATGGACTCTCTGGACACAGGTGCTGAAATCACCTTCACACTTCTTAATAACCCTTGTAGGGTAAAAAGCTAATGAAATAGTCTACACATATAGAAATTTAATCGTATAAACAACGCGATTCGAACGCGTAGTGTTCTTCTGGCATTAACTAAAAAATATAATGTCATCAGAGCGTCAAGACATATCTATAGTACAAAGTAAATATAGTACAAAATAAAATAAAATAAGGAAGAGAGTACGAACCTAATGGTGAGTGTCTGTGGTACGACTGACTGGGAATAGGATGGAAGTTGGTGAGGGTATGGGGTACATCTATTTCGTATTGGAAAGCCGATACATTTCTTTATTTTTTTTCTGTAAAGGTTAGTTAGGACCTTTACATTTGCTCTAAGATTAAGTGTAGAAAACATATTGAAAATATAACACAGAGAGCTATAACGAAATACAAACAACAAATTATTGTTCACACTTCAAAGTCAATGTTATTGTGAACAACATCATGTAATTTACTGTTTATACTCGTATGTAATATTTGTACGTTTTGGTCTGGATCAAATTTTGTGGTTATTGGTGATTATACTTCCATATGTGGAAGTTAGCTTTTTACCCTACAATGAGTAAATACCACATAATAACGGATACACTACTTAGAATTAACAAGCATTATTTATCGTTCGATGTATGTATTATTGTGATATGTTACCATATTATAATGTTTGAACAACATGGATTCATAAATTAAATGAAAAACTTATTTAACTATTTTGATCTGTTTCAGAATTGTCACAATAGATAGAACAACAATAGAAAGCTTCGGGTTCAATTCTCAGAAGTTGTTCCAACAAGTTTTTAACGAAGAGAATAGAGGCAAAAAGACGTTGTAACCAATTGCACGTTGTTACTATCACCTTGGGATTAATTTTGCACTATTAATATATTCTATTTTTTTATAAAACCATTTTGCATAACAAGTGTAATCTACTGATGAAAACTAGTCCTTTTTTATTTTTATAAATTTACCAAGACATAATTTTATTTAGAAAGGAAAGATTTATTTATAACTATAAACATGTAGTTGTCACTGCCTAGAGATTTTCGAAATATTGAAGCAATACTACGTCTAGTGACTTCATTTCTCAGGTCTCAATGTTCTGTGATATAGTAATTAAAATAATTCTTACTCTGACAGAGTGGAACAATTTAATTTTATTCTGTATTTGACTGAAAACTTCCATTTAAGATTCCTTGCGTCTATAAAAATAGAACGACCTTGCATATGCCAAAACCAAAGTTTTCTTTCTCTCTGTAATATATATAATTTATTTGGATTTTAATAATATTCGTTTAATATAATTCCGTAGAGTATAAATTCAATATTAGTAACAACTTAATAAAGTATCCACTTGTTATTTCAAGTTTAAACAACTCTTCCCTCATATATAGAATTTATTCCGCCTATTAAACAATACACCTTACAGATTGTTTGGAAATAGAAGATAAATTAATTTTGTTTCTATTTAATCGAAACGAATAAATAAAGTTCTTATTATTATAAACTTCCGTCATACGTCGTACATCACTAGAGGAGTCGTCGGCCCAGCTTCGCAAAAGCTGCATCATCAAATATGCATGTGTTTAACAAATAAAGTGTAATCTAATTGAAATTTTTTGAACATTCCAATTTTATAAATATGTTATTGTACCTAATTTGTTAATTGATATTTTAAATAATGCTATTTAATATTGAAGTCATATTTTTTTCAGTTACATTATAATTTTATATATATTAGTTGTTTTAATGTAGTTTTCCAGTTTTAATTTGTGGTACTGGAGTCATTTTACAACTTCACTTACCAAACTTATTTTTCCAGTGAGATAAGAAAACTAGATTGTTTTTACGATAATATTATCAAAAGGATTGATGTACACCCCACAATTACACTTGATGGTTTCCGGATATGTCTTTCTGATAAATGTAGTAGTACAGTATAATGTTAGTACATCAGAGGTTTTAGTAGTCTCTTATACCTTAAAGTTTCTTCCTAGCTCGACCAGTTTTGTACCCAGTCTATATTTCAGAGAAAATTAAAGTCAGATAATCCACTGTAAATTCAGTTTGTTTTGGAAAATGGGTAATATTCAAAACTGGTCTAACGAGGAAGACAATAGATGAGATAAAGACATTCTTATTAACTATTAAAATAGATCGAATTTAAGTAGTTTGTTTATTAGTTGAACTAACTAGTATATATATGAGGAGTAAATATGACTAATAATCGTAAAGCTTAGGCAGTTTTATGAGGGTACTTTTCAGCCGGTTATATGCTCTCTGAGGGAGTGGGAAACTTGTTACTTACCACTGTTACAAAATAATAGTTATCATTCTATGTTATTTATTTATTTTGGTTAATTTAGACTTAATATAATACAATTAAACTCCAGTTATTTTACAACTTAATATAACTCTATTTTAGCTTTAATGGGAAGGACTAATATGAAGTACGTATCACATACACTCTATAGATGTTGGCTGTAAGGCTGTAACTGTCATACAAATATTAGATGTTGGTAATTTTATTACAGAATTCAAATATACAGAACGGACAATATAAGAAAAAAAAATGCTTATGATATTTTTATTTAGATAATATTAATTTAATTTTTAAAAACAATTCTTATTTAATGTTTTAATATAAAAAACAAATAAATGTTCATCATCCTGTTGATTAATTTAATTTAAATACTTTACTGTAATAAATAGCCTTTCAGGTTATATTAATTGTTGATTGACTTATTTTTTAAAGAGATGCTAATTTGTAATTATATTTTATTATTTTAAGAGAACGTAACCCATTTCTTCTGAGCCGAGTGTTTTTTTATGAGAGTAACGGCAGTGATTAATTTATAGAGCAGAGACTTTTAATGTGGTATGTCTCTATAATTTGTAATCTTTAAGAGCTGTAACATTTTTTTATCGTTTGCCAATATGATTTGTGTGCTTTATTCATTTTAGTATTTCCAAATTGCCACTAACTCTTATCGCTTCAAAAAAAAAAAAGGATGTTATTCCATTTTTGCAGATAACAAACATAGTTTCTATACTCTGTTTGAGATGTACCGATATGATTACTGTTAGATAAGTCTTAGTTTTTATTTAAATCAAGTGAAATTGTAGATTTGGTGTTCTGTATTGATAACTGAGAAAAGCTGTAGAGATATAAGCGACAAGGAAATGGAACAAAAGGCTGGACAAGGCAAGCTTGGGTGAACAAAGGAGTTTCAGAAGAAATAAGTGACAGTTATCTGGTTGGGGTCACCCTTATAGACGAAGCTTTTACTCTTGCTAACAAAATTAACTTGGATAAGCTACTAATGCTTATAGTATTTGATCTATACTTAGAGGGTATTCAATAGTATTCCTCCTTAACAGTAACCGTCTTTCATACATTATTATTTTACTTCTGTTCAATTTATATCATAATTCCCAAATAGTTGATTATACAGCTACATAATTTATTAATTTTCATTATTTCAGTTTTGTAGGATTCAGGGTATAAAATCTATTGAGGATAATATTTTCAAATTAATATACAAATACTGTAGAATTTGAATTACAAAAATAAATTCATTTTATTCACAACTTCATAAATGTCTAATTATTCTATAAACAAATCATTTATTATACAACTCACTTCAAGACATTCAAGCTAGTGAATTATAACTATAACCACATGTCTATATTCCATAACACATACATTCAAATATTCCAATACTTATATCCATTTTCTATACTATCAATCAAACACATGAACACATCCTCAGTTCATTTTTGGATACATAATATTCGAAACATTAATATATATCTTCCTCATGGTCACCCACTAAAAACATATTTAATGAAACTCCCATTGTTAAAAGTAAAATAGTTATTCTCATTTTAATCCAAATTGAACTATAACCAGTATGTTAGATTATGCTCGTACAATTCATCCTAATTTAAAGTTCCTAGTTAATAAATTAACCAACTTAATTAACATTTATATTTTCCCAGTATGTGGCAAATTTATTTGAATGAATTAATTCGATAATGTTGAATTCTTTTAAATTTTAGTCTAAGTGGGGCCAAGGAATCTTCTATTTTGCAGCTTTAGCTGGCTACGTAGACGGGTTATTAGAGTAGCCTAGCTTCTGGATTATAAAAAGAACATTCCTCTTATCTGTTACCGAACAACTTATTTAAAACAAAATTAGGGAATATTTATTTTTTTTCTTTTTATATCTGTGGTGTGGATCATTGTAAAAATTTAGTTTAATGTGGTTATTTTTATGGGTTCAGTAAGTTTGTTGTGGAAATTGTAATTTTATTACAGTTTTATTGTTTTTGTTTATTTTATAACCAAAACAATTGGTGCTAGTTGTTTACAATAAATATTACCTTGAATTTTATTCTCTTATCCTATTGTCATCAGTTATGATTAACAGTTAATAAAGGACTCATAGCTTATATCTGTGCTACCCATCCAACTTAAGTCATTTTTTACACGATTACAATATAACTCGGTTGACACGATGAAGACTATATCAGCATATACCCGATGGCATAACTTGCCAAAGGTTCTCGTCTTTGTTTGCTTCATGCTCCTGCACTCATGACTGGAGGCTTCGAAAAATCCTTCGTGATGATATTTACAGGCGGGTATTTCTTGGTAGTGCCAAGATTATGATGGATAATCTTCACAGTTAATGGATAATTTACATCCTTACAGTTCTGAATGGCTCAATAGACTGCCTCTAGCTGTAATTGATGACTGTACTATTTCTTGTTCGACTTTATAGGTTAACAACGATTTTAAATTACCATTCGTTTTGTAACTAACTCTAAAATTAAATTTCTTTACTATATTTGCAATTTTTAGGGGAGAAAATTCCCATATAAGGTATAATAATCCAGGTATTTTGCGGGTGATTATAAACTGTTTTGAGGGAAAACAGTATTTAATAGAGTGCTTACTTTCTTTGTTATAAAAAATTTGTTTATTAACTTCATTGAATAACCGTTGTTTGTTACTATGGTTTCTATTTCTTTAGATAAAGGAATAGTAAGCAATCGATGTATAATCGAATGGAAAACACTTAAGTTTGAAAGGAGGAGCATGTATGACTGATACCGTGAAAGTGGGTTTCCGAAAAATGTTGAAATTCAAAGAGTTTTTATGACGAGTTATAGATAAATCTAGAAAATTTAATGATTTCTTTTTTTACAATCCATGAATTTGATCATTCACCATGAATTCATTAATTAATGTTAATAAGCAGTTGAACTGTTTATTTGTCCCATTAAAAAGTACAAAAACATCATCGACATATCTTTACCAAATTAATATTAATTTTGTAAGTATATGGTTGATGTGAAAAGTTATTCTTCGAGGTAACTTAGAAATAGGTCTGCAAAAAATGGAGAAATATTGGAACCCATTGGTGGACCGATATTGCTTTGCTTAAAAAATGGATTATTAAAATGAAAATAATTATGCTCAACGCATACTTTGCTAAGTGTCAGAAGTTCCTTTAGAATAATGTGGTCATTAATAGTTCTCAAAAGTATGTTAGAAATAACTTCAATAAGATCAGGGAGTAGGATGCTTGGAAATAATTTTTTTTTTTCATCAAAACTAACTAGGGTAAGCAATACTGGGCATAACTATTTTTAAATCGTTGATTAGAGTAAAGAGTTATTTATTCAGTTAAAAAATGAGTGAGTTATTGGAAGAGAACATTCACATATTTGGCAATTTCTTGAAGTGGTGAATTGGAAAATAATACGATGGACCTGATTGATATGTTTTTTTTATGTATTTTTGGCAAGAAATATAGAAGAGGAGTGCGAGGATTTGTTGAGAGAAATAGGAAATACTTAGGAAATTAATTTAGGACACGTTTTCAGTGTCTTTCTGAGAGTATCTTGTATTTTGTTTTGGTAGGGTCATTAGGTAAATTTTGGTAGTTTTCTGAACTAAGAAAGATGTTTCTTTTTCAATATAAGAATCTTGTTTCATAATGACTTTTGTATTTCCTTTGTATTTGTTTTCGGCTTTTGTTATAAACTATTTTCTGTGATTTAATGTTTCAAGCTTTTGCTAGTTTTAAAAATTATAAGAATTGCGTGAAGGCGTTAAGAAAGAGGGATGTTTAAAAGCTAAATCATTAGGAATAGAATTAGGCAAATGTGTGTCCAAACTGAGAACTGAGGAAATCATATGTAATTTATTTATTTTTCTAGGAGGGCAGAATTTAAGACTTCTGTTTAAAAGTTCTATTTCCTCCTCGTTACAAAACTATACATCAGTTAATTTTTTTATTCTTTGTTAGAAAGAAGGAACATTACTGCTATCAGTCACTGAAATCATTCTCTAATGTTTCATCCTTTGAAAGAAGATAGGGTTTTTTTGTTCTGTACCTCGGTAGCTATTAGTTTGAATAATTTGTTTTTTGAGATACTCTTTTCGATTTGATAATTTCATTTACTCTACTCCGGATTGTATTATTAACACTGTACCATCTATAGGGGTGTAGGATTTCAGCTTGTTGAATTTGTAATATAGGCGAGCATCTTGAACTTCATAAAATTGTTAATTCACTTTTATCGATTGTATCTTCATTCTATTCAGAGTGTCAAGAACAAAAAAGGATTTATTAGTTGAATACAATGAGATGTATAACATTTGTGGCTATACGATCTTTATTGAATTTGATATTTAGCGTATTCTTGGAACTCATCAGAAATAACTTGAAAAGTAGATTGATTTCTCTTACAGGTTTATTTTATTTACATTTTGAATAAAATAAATCTTTTTATTTGGATAAATAATGGTTAAAATGTTTATTAAATTAATTACGATACAATATGGAGGCCCATACAGTCGTTTCGATTAATGCAGGGGTGTTCAATACGTTGATCGCGATCTACCAGTCTATCACAGAGGTATTATTGGTAGATCGCATGACAATAAAAAAAAAAATAACATTAGCCTATAATTTATATCGTCACTGATTGATATACAGGGCGGCCAGTCAAATGAATTCTGGTTTTTTTTTATACTCAGGTCACTGTGCAACTGCAAAAGTGGCTCTACATTCAGTAAAGCTAATAACTAGTCATTAAGTTGCCTCTTACTCTTTACTTTTAAAATTAAGAAAGGATATAAAAATGACTTGGGGGACTGGATGGGTACAACGGGATGAGAAGGAAGAATAAGAATCAGGATGAGGAGTTCTCAGTAATAAAATTCTTTATTATTATATAATAGTAATTATATAACATTTTGCAAAACACCATGTCACACAAAATCATAGCTTTGACCCAAACTTGAACTTTACCCTCCTACATGCTAACAGAAAGTTTAAAGACATTTCTAATTCGGAAGCTTTCGAAATAAACAAAGCCTTCATTAATAATTCTTCTGCCTTTCTATGTCTTAATGGGCAAATTCCGGGGTGTCAAAAATTTCTAAAACTGTTCCTAGAATCACAAAGAATAAATTAAAAAAGAGAAAAAAACGTTTCTTTTTCTAAATTAGTGTTTCTGGCCTTCTGTATTTCAGTTAACGGTTTTTAAGCATACCCGACTCCTCTGTCACTTTGTCTCCTAAATGCCTCTCCCCACTCTATCGCAGCGGACCTATTTCCTACTAGTTGTTTTCACTGGACCAACCTTCAGCACCACATCCTTGGGTATGTCTTTAATTCTCTTAATTAAATTTTATTATTTCACTCTAATTTTGTAACTGATTAAGTATAATTTGTATTGTAGTGTCTTCCTGATGATGAACACAAAGTGTTCGAAACGTGTTGTTGTTGTTGAATAAAACTTCATTTGTTTGTTTATCCATTTTACCTTAGGATAAGGAGGTATATATGAATTACTTCATACACCATCATAAATTGTAAGCATCCTCAATATATTTCTATATACATTTGATTGGGTAGATCATTGTGACGTGTTCATTTTATGAATAGCTAGAATGCAGAAAATGTATGAGCACCCCTGTATTAATGGAATAGCTTCCGTCCAACTATTGATTAGTCACAAGTACCTCCAGTTCCACCTGTTTATGATAGGAGTAATCCATATGAAGAGGTAAACTTAATGTCAAAGAGGAAACAGGGATTGTAAGTAAGGCAGAAATGCCACATTCGAGAGTTGGTTAAAAAAACATTTCAAGGTGATATAAAAAAAAACATGGTTTTAAATATTTCTCTTTGTAATTATAATCAACAACAAATAACATTACTAGACAAAGTATAAAAAATATTAAAGCTTGTCTTCAATCACACTAGGTCTGCTTCTTTTCTTTCGAGATCCCGAATTTCTAAAATGTCAGATTTGAGACGTAGCTTGATTATTTCCCTCCACATTTCGTCTCTGTGCTCGGGGTTGTCCACGCCTAGTCGTTGCAGTGTACCCTCTCTCATTCTTACTAGAGATCTTCCACTCAATTCGTGCTATAACAAATAATATATTTAATTATTTTTTTATATAACTTGTCAAGTGTAGATGAAGTAAATAAAAAAGGACACCGGTATACATTTATAATCCATTCTTTGCTAATTATTAACTTTTTTAATCCAAAAAAGTCCTCTTACATCGCTCATCAAACAAGTAATTACATAAAAATGCCAAATTGTTTTGAACAAACATAAGCCAAAAAATTTAAGCATAGTTATTTCAATAAATATTTCATAGTAAAATATTTGTATTTTTTACCTATAAAAAGTGAAAACTATAGACATAATGTAGTTTTATTATATTTAATTATACTTCCATAAGAAAATATTTATTGTTGGGGTAATAAATGAGAATTCCGTTTAAGCTACAAGTTACCACTTATTAGTTCTGGGATAAAAATAATTTTGACTAGAAATGATATCAACAATTCCTTAACTTAGTTCTACAAAAGTTAACACTTCAAAAAAAAAATTTGATCTGTTAAACTTAATAAGTTTTGATAAAATAATTTTTATATGTTTTTTACGTTTCATTAAACATACATATTAAAAAATGATTTAAACCTCAGTTTTGAAGTCACCGATCAGATAAATCAAAACACTCAGAGGGGTAAAAACTGTTAATGATTTCAAAAGATTCTTGAATTTATAAATCAAGTAGATAAAATAATGTAATTCTAAATATATTGACATTGAATGAAAAACTGTCAGTTTAAACGGACAAAGAACATCAAATCTCTTAGATAATTCAAAGTTCTGGCACCATGCCGAATTTAGTAGATAAATCCCACAAGGTTCCATGAACTCAATCGTTTATAACAGTTAAGAATTGACTCTTCTCCTTAGCTCGTTTGTTTTCTAAGAATGCGAACAAGAATACTATGTAGAGCCAAAATTGTTAAAAAAAAACCCAGTCTATTTCTTGACCTATAAAATTAAACCAAGAACATATTAGAGACCAGCGCAGGTTGGTCCCAGAAGAATTCTGTATAGAACTATAATTTGGATGTTCGTAACTTCATTTTATATCTCTCGCGTATTTCCAAGAATGACTGATTTACTTACATACAAAAATCGTTCTCCATATAATGGGTAGAAATCAGCACAATGACGTCTTAGCCACTTCTGCACATCTTGAACGGTCCATAGATAAACAGGTTTTGGTCTGGCCGCTCTAGTTTGCTGGGAACAATATAGTACACTTATTTCAGTCAAAGTATACTAACGAAATAGGTTCATCACAACAAGGAATGAACATTATATTTCATATAATTATATGACAAGACACATAATGACCCCAGTACAAACGGAAAACTTTTTAACGATATACTACCTTTGGTTTGTTGTAAGGTGAAGAAGTTTCTTCCACCATCAAAGTAAATACATATCTCCCAAACTTGTGAAACCTACATGAATAAATACTGAATGGTGAACTATTTTCATTCAGTAGAGCCAACATAAAAAAAGTAACTAAGTTTTTATTAAGGAATACTTTTATAATTCATATTTATTATACTGATTTAGTATGACTGATCTGATTACATAAAATGTATTGTTTTGAATTGTGATTGGTAATGGAAAATGATTTTATGTATTCGTGGCTCTTACAGAAACCTAACATTGTTAGTGTTTAGTTCCGTAATCAGGTGTTATCAACTTTGTGTGATCAGTCATTTTCAGTTTGTGTGTATTCGCCACGTTGGAACCGGATTTAATTGTTACTATATATTTTATTTAATCAACTATTTTCGGTATGTGCCCGAAATAACTTTCTAGAACTTATGTTTTTTAACAGGATTCAAATGAATGTTTAAAAGTGATTGTAATAACTTTCTTAGTGCGTCCTGTTGCACATTGTTTACTGTTTTAATTGAATTAATTGAACATATATAGTTTTTTTTTTAGAACTCACCATGAAGGTGAAGGAACTTGACCGAACGGTGAATGTTGCCTGGTCTCCGGGCCATTTCCATCCTATAATTTTGGCTGCTGGTACCGCCGCCCAGCAACTAGATGCATCTTTTAACACATCTGCTTCTCTCGAACTGTATTCATTGAATCTCAATGAACCCGGTCTAGATTTGGAAGTCATGAGTTCCTACCCTTGTCAGAACAGGTATTCTATAAAGCTTAAATTTTTCCGGCAATGTAATAAGCTACTAGTTTTGTCTGACAAAAGGGGTAGTTAACTTAAAATCTGGACCGTATTTAACACCAGTTTTGATTTAGGTTTCACAAATTGGCGTGGGGTGGTTCTGGGAATGGTCCCGGTGTGGTTGTTGGAGGCTGTGATGCTGGAAGAATTCAAATTTACAACGTGACTAAGTTGCTTGAGAAAGAAGAGAGTCTTGTTTCCCATCACGACAGACATTCTGGCCCAGTGAAATCGCTTGATTTCAACCCTTTCCAAGTTAGTACATTTTTTTTTATATAAAGAATACTTCGTTTTGTGTGTGCTAACTTTCTATGATTGAACTAGTCTTGGCTTTCCCCGGTCTTTACAATATTTTATTATCATCACTTTATTGGTATTTCTTTACGTCAGGACTAGGGTTTCATATAATTGGTTAGTATTAGAAGGAACTATGAATATACATCCCTGTCCTTCTAGATTTTGGTTGGACCCCCCGAATTCCTTCATATAATTATGATTGATATTTGCCCTCTTTTATAATTTTACACGGTGGTTGTATTCTGATTATACTGAAATAATTTTCATTAATGAATTGCTACTTCTCAGTAACTGTATGACGTGTCAGTTTTAATTACTTTGTTTCTTGTTTTTTTCTTTCATTTACTCTCCTTATGAAATATAGAGAAGTGAAAGTATTGCATTCGAGTCAAAAAGGCAAAATCAAGTTTTCAACAGGAATATACGTTTTGAGGACCCCTGAGTCCAATAAAAAAATTTTGTAAATTGGCCCAGCTTTGTGAGTATATGAGCAGGATATCCGCAAAACTAAAAGAGCTATCATCACCAGATTTTATATTTAAGTTCCTGCTCTCCCTGTGACGGAATAGGAAGCTCGGCACCAAAATTGCTCTTTTTTATGGTACTGAATATGGAAAAAAATTTTTTGTTTTACTAAAGGTCCTTCCATACGATTTTGATTAAAATCGTTATACTTTTGGCATTTTTAGTTGACATTTCATTAAATCATTTTGTGTCATCTTGGTTGTTGGTGCTAGGTTATGTTAGGTTGCAGTGGCCGTCTCACGAGAGGACACTCATAGGCGTATAGGCTCGGAACCAACGACTTAATGTCCTTTTCAAGGATGACGTATTCAAATTTTTTCTTTACCTCACACTTGAATAAATCTAGGGATAATGTGGGTACCGAACCCTGGATCAACCAGTTCAGAGGCGAGCACTTGAACTATAGGTCTACCCTGAGGTTCATGTTTATCCTTGGCTATTGCTTGATGATTGGGTGAATATTCTGTCTGCGCCATAGAAGATTTTTTTAAACGGTTGGTTTGGACTGTAGTTTCAACTTCAAGCAAAGTATTATCTGATATTGTTGTCCGCATATACTTAATTTTTGCCTGTCGAATGCAGTTGATATTTGTTGGCTAGTGCATTACTAAATGGAATATTCCCCTTATGGGGTGACGTTAGTCTGGTAAATTGGAGTTGAGTTGGCTCTCGAGGTTCTGTTTTTATCACCAAAAAACTTCAAATTCTAAACTATCTTTCGATAGCGATGTCGTATAAGTAAGTAATACTTCTTTGTTAAAAGAAAAAAACTCAAACTTTCGGTAACATCTGAATGACTATATTATTTAATTGCCTGTCCTCAATCAACTTTGTTGTTTAATTACTTAATCAACAGTTATTAATTGATAGTAAGTAGTGTAGGACTAGTATGCAATAAAGTTCTTTTCTCATTTAGTAGCATCCAGTTGCTATCCTAAGTATCGTACACTATAATTAATGCATGTATTTATCACTTCAGGAGTTAGGGACCACTACTGAATTATTGTGCAACTTTAGTTTAAAGGTCTGCTAATCTCCTTAAAGTGTTAATGATTTATAACTGGTTTCTGTAAGATAGTTATTAATAAAGGGAAATTATATAGATTGGAGAAGTTAAAAATTCGAATTCAATGCCTGGGCAAAGAGATTTTGTTGGTTTTCATTTGTTATAGATCAAGTAATAGAAATATTAATCCGTTCTGTCTCAAGTCTTGTTAGTAATCTTCATTTCCTGAGTAAAATTCAAAGTTGTTCCACAAATTATTTTTCATTGTGAATTTGTTTAATGTCAATAAATGAACAACTAAATATTTAAATTTACCAGTTACTGTATTTAGAAAATATTTATAAGACACCGAGAGGACCATCATTTTTGACTTGAACAATATGTTTTGTTATATTGTTCAAAGTGATAAATGGATAAAACTGAAAGTTTGTGATTACTCAGTACAGTGTAAGTTCCTAAGTTAATCCATCTATTTTTGCCATCATATCTTTTATCATGAATTTTTCAAACGGATCTGTGAACATTATAGTAATGCTGAATGATTAAAAAAGTTAATAGGTTATTAGGAGAACGATTATCCACTCATTTCCTCCCGATCATTAAGTTTAATTCCTGTTATGCATCTATTTTTTTAAATTTTACCTCCCGTGTTTTTGACGTCTTGTTCTTTACAGTACAAGCTTATTCAGTTGTCTGTTATAATAATATAATTTCAATTCAATAACTTGTTTATTGTTCATTGCATTAACATAATTGGATAATTTATAGTGTCATCTGTACTTCTTGTATTTTTTTTAATGTTAAATAACCATTAATTATTCACTTGTTAAAAACATTAAGTAGGTTAAAGAAGATATTAAAGCCAATTTATGTTTCAATTATGTTTATTAACATTTTTCTTTATTTAGGCTAATCTACTGGCATCTGGAGCTTCAGAAAGTGAAATTTTCATTTGGGACCTGAACAATACTTCCACTCCCATGACTCCGGGCGCAAAGTCGCAACCTTTTGAAGATGTTGTCTCCTTAGCTTGGAACAGACAAGGTATGTATACTTTATGCTTGGAAACCGAGGTTTAGTTTAATCATTAATTACTATTCTACTATGACTGCCTCACTTGTTAAAATAATAAATTATTTATTGAAGTTCTTTACTAGTAATTCTACACCAAAAAGCTATTTGCAAACCCATAAAGAAGAACATATGGATATGATATGAGCCTTGGAGTATCTAAAATAATCCAAGTGTAGTAATCACTAAAAGCATTCATAATATGAACGAATAGTACCCAAAAGAATTTACTAAAGTTTACAGCAATATTGACTAAATATATTTACGATACTGAATAAAATATTCAATAAATGTAATCTTGACAAAAGTATTCGCTATATTCTGTTTACCCAATGATGACAAAAAGTCTCTTTTATGAAGTGTTTCACTATAACCACATCCAGAATTTATAGTCAGATTAAAGCAGATTTACAAAACAGCATCGTCTATAAAGTCTCCAGTAATATTGACTAAAACTCTCCAACAATATGGAATAAAAGTATTCAAGAATGTTACAATATCCAACAACATTGACAAAAGATCCAACAATATCAACTAAAACAATACAACAGTATTAAATTGAAGTATCCAACAGTTTTGGTTAAAAGTTTAACAAGATTAAATAATTTTTTTAACGATTTTGACTAGAAGTGTTTAACAAAATTGATTTCAAAGTTCCAACTGTAATGTCTGGTAGTACGCAGCAATATTGAGTATTTCCCAACTATATTGAATATCCTATTCACTTATATTGGCTGAAATAATCCAACAGCATTGACATTGAATCCAACAGTGTTAACTAAAAGTACCCAACAGTATTGGTTAAAAATTTAACAAGGTTAGCTATGAGTGTCCAACACAATTGCCTGGAAGTATTCAACAAAATTGTACCATTGATTCAACTTAAAGTGTCCAATAATATGACTAAAAGTATCCAACAAAATTGCCTGAAAGAATACAACAATAGTTACTCGAAGTATCCAACACCATTGACTAAAATTAACTACAATATTGTTATCAATAATACAACAATACCGACCTAAAGTATGTTATACTATTGACTAATAGAATCCAATAATATGGATTAAGAGAATGCAACAATATTGAATAATATCTGACGTTTATAATTAAAATGTATCAACAATATTTCCCATAAGCTTCCAACAATATTGATTAAAATTAATCAACAGTATTTACTATACGAATCCAACGAAATTAACTAGAAGTAGTCTTAACAAGAAATTAACAAGATAAAAATGTTTTAGTTTTGACGAAAAGTAAATATCAATGTGGCAAGAAGTATCCAACTGTAATCACTACAAACATTCATAATATAAACGAATATAGTACCCAAAAGAATTTACTAAAGTTTACAGCAATATTGACTAAATGTATTTACAATACTGAATAAAATATTCAATAAATGCAATCTTGAATAAATGTATTCAACTATGTTGGTTAAAAATATTCAATATTGGCTGAAAGAATCCAACAATATTAACTAAAATATCCAATAAAATTGGGCAAAAATATTGACTAATAATAAGTGACAGTTTTAACTTAAGTTATCTAACAGTATTAATTAAGGAATCAAACTATGACTTTGGGTCCCCTCCTTTTTCTATTATAAGTGTCGAAAAGAATATTCAGTAAAAGAATTGATTTTATTTATTATAATATATATATATCAGTGCTATTATATATTTATATATAATATATATATATATATATATATATATTTATATATATATTAATATATATAAAAAAATTTACATAACAGTAAATAAAAGTCCGCATGACAAATAACAATTAAAATAATGCAGTGAAACATAACAAAACTTTACTAACAAAGCTCTTTTCAAGTATTCAAAACGCCATCTAACGGTCGAAATATGTTTTGATTGAAAGTGAGCTTTGTTACGTGTTATCTGTTTACTTTCACCATTATTTTAATTGTGTTGATATTGATATATATATATAATAATATTGATTCTATATATATTCAACAATATTAACTTTAAGCATTAATAAGAACTTAGGTCTTTAAGGTTTTGACTTGTAATTGAATTAGAGGCAAAATTATACTTTTCAATGTTATTGTCTCTTCTCCACCTAAGAACTATTAATGGTTTTATGTTATGCTTGTTTGTATATTAACATTTTTGAGA
Organism: Hermatobates lingyangjiaoensis; assembly: GCA_026182355.1. Lineage (NCBI taxonomy): Eukaryota > Metazoa > Arthropoda > Insecta > Hemiptera > Hermatobatidae > Hermatobates > Hermatobates lingyangjiaoensis. The sequence goes on from JAPFBL010000253.1 coordinate 9,155,063, forward strand.
ACCGTCGTTAATAGGAATAATAACACTGGCTACTAATGATTAATTGAAGATGAGATTTAGTTACGACCTAAATAACTAGACCGTCATGTCTTTTACTATACTTTAAAAACTAAACAAACAAAAAGTAGATTTAAGAGCACAACGGGGAGGAAACTTCCAACCAAGAGATGATACCTGTATGAACTTGGCTAGTTCCAGGTTGTCATTGCATGATGCAGTTGCTGTGTACTCATTGAATATTTCATAGGGAGGTGGAAAATTAAATGTGAACACCTTTTCATTCGTAATGAAACTCTACAATGGTTAATATATGATCAAACCACAATAAGAAATGGGAAAACAAGACTAAGATCTTTCAACCGTAACAGGCGGATTCGTCAGAGTCAAAAACCCAACTGAAACACTAGATGCAGAAAACATCTGGTGAGGGGTTGAGAAGAGTGGGAGGGAAGAGTGGTCTTTTAAAAGGGTGAAAGTGCAGGAAAGGACTAATGTCCAGAAAGGGATGTTTTGTTTTTGTTTTTTGTTGTTGTTAATATGTCATTAAGATTATATTTTTATATAGACATTATATAGGTATATATAGGGTGTTTTATTTATACAGATATTAGTTTTAATGTTTTGCATTTTTTTTTTCAGTGCAACATATATTAGCATCATCGTTCACAGGGAGGTGTATAGTTTGGGATTTGAGAAAAAATGAACCTATCATTAAACTGACTGATGGCAATTCTAGAGTGAGTATTTCATTAATATGTTTTGATTAATGTGTGAGTTATTCGCTTAAAACTGATCCAATTGAAGGAATCATAAAGTGGTTTTCAGCAGATAGATTGTTTCAGAATAGATAGGTATCGGCAGTTGAAGAGGTTAAGATCCTTGAATTACATTATGTGATCCAGGCATATGCAACCTGCGGCCCTCGGAGATTATCTGGCATACCGTTTTAATATAAAAAATTCCTGTGATTTTTGCTTATTAACAAAAGGAAGGATATTATATATTTGAAGAGAGAGGGAGAGAGAGAGTGCAGCAACAACAAATGCTTTAATTTTTTCACATTTTACAATAATAATAATTTGGAAATTGCGTTGTGATAATTGCTTCATTATAAACAGTAGTTGATAAAAGATGTAAATCTTTTCATTCTTTTTTAGAAGTTTAAAGTGAAAACAGTTATAAAGATCTATAACTATTATTTGAAAATAAAATGTAAGATGTATGCTTGATGTATATTTTCAACAGATTGTTTTTTCAGTTGTTCTATTTTATCAGATTCATCGTTTCTTTGAACCTTTGCAATGAGAAACTTGGAAATGACTGTTTGTAATAGGTAAAATGGCGGACTGTTTGTTGGCACCCAGACGTGGCCACTCAATTGTGTCTAGCATCTGAAGATGACAGTACTCCTGTCATACAATTATGGGACCTTCGCTTTGCCACCTCCCCTCTTAAAAGTTTTCACGGTCACTCCAGGTATTTCAACCTTTTAGTAGTTATAAATCTTTCATCCTCCTATTTTTATTGCTATTTTCATTTAAAATAATGAATGATTTTTAAAATAAATAAAGTATATATTTTTTTCCATCATTATCAAATTTTATTTATCAGTCTATCATAAATAAAATAAAATTTGGGGGGAAACTAGCAATTATTGAGTTGTTCTCATTTGATAAATTGTTTTCCATGACTGATCGTTCATTTATGGTCGTTATTTTCTATAGTTGTGAAATTTCAGAATTTCGTTTCAATTATACCTAGCAGCTGTTTTTTACAATTTTTTACTACTTTCCGACTACTTTATGAAACAAATAGCAGTTGGAAGAAAAATAGATACAACATTATATTTCTTTTATAGGAAGGTTATAATGAGTTAGAGTATTACTTAGAAATAAAAATATTGAGACATTCAATTATTCTACTCAGAGTTTTAAGTTGTTCTTTTTCTTCAAATCCAGTGAACGTTTCTTTGAACCTTCATTCAAATATAAATATCGTAATTTTGAAAACCATGGGCAATATGTGTTAATCAAATTGCCCAGTTAAACACCATTATATATGGACATGGCTCTGATTGGCTGACCGAGATCTATCATTGATCAATGCGTTTTGATATTTCAGAGGAGTGCTCTCGTTGGCGTGGTGTTCCCAGGATTCTGATCTCCTAATAAGCAGTGGTAAAGACAACAGGATTCTCTGTTGGAATCCTAATTCCAATCAATCTGTAAGTATTTTATGTTTTAATTTGATAAACCAACTTGTTATTTCTTATTTAATCAAAGATTTTCTGATAATGCAACATACGAGGTGTGTAAATAAAGTAGTGAGACTGGCAACGTCGCTTTCGATCTGGCAACGCTGGAGACGCGTGGCCTTGAGTAGCGTCAGGTGCACGTGTGATGCGCCTCCAGTATGAATCTGAACTCGCCACAGTCATTTGTTTGTCCGTAGCGTTGGTTTTCGTGAAATGGTTTTTTCTTGAGCGTTTTAAAAATGAGTGACCTCAAAGTTGAGCAGCGGTGTGCAATCAAATTTTGCTTCAGACTTGGACATAATGCAACCGAAACTTTTGAAAAACTTCAGGAGGCCTATGGAGAACGTGTTTTATCAAGGGCACAGGTTTTTCGGTGGTTTAAGGAATTTTCAGAAGGAAGAGAGTCGATTGAAGATGAACCACGAAGCGGAAGGCCTTCAAGTGAAAACACCGATGAAAATGTCAACAGAGTACGGAACCTTGTGCGTTCAGATCGACGCTTGACAGTCAGAATGATCGGGGAACAGTTGGGTCCTTGAAAGACTTCGAAAAAGAGTCCTTCGTGTGCGGCTAAACATCAAAGACAAGTGGGTGTTGCATCACGACAACGCGCCCTGTCACACTGCCATCTCAATAAACGAGTTTTTGGCCAGTAAAAACATTCCTGTTGCTCCTCAGCCTCCTTATTCACCAGACTTGAGTCCTTGTGACTTTTTACTCTTCCCGAGATTGAAAAATCACCTCAAGGGAACTCATTTCGGGACACTACAAAACATACAAACTGCTGTAACCGACCAGCTGAAGGCCATTCCAGAATCCGAGTTCCAGCAATGCTACAATGATTGGAAGGACCGTCTCCAGCGCTGTGTGGCTTCCGAAAGGAACTATTTTGAAGGTGACAATATCACATTGTAATTATATTTGAATAGAAAATTTAAAAAAAATCAGTCTCACTACTTTATTTACACACCTTGTATTTATGCTTTTAAGGTATAAGATCTTTTAAGATATTTATTATTTTATTTAATGTATTAGGTCAATGTAGTGAGATATGATTTTAACAGACCATTGAAGAAAGATACTCTAATAAGTGTACATGATTTCAAAGTACACAAGTCATGTTTCAAACGAAACTATCAGTTTATCTTCGCTTAGTTTGAACTAAAGTAAATGAGATTGTTATCGTAGAGGATCAAATGAAAAGTCCTCATTACAGATAAATTTTGATAAAGTAAATGAAAATTAGAAGGTTTTAACTTGTTATTACGAACTTTCAAGGTAGTCTTTTGTTCCAGCTTATTGTAAGAACGATTTTAAACTACCTTTTTTCATTGTTTGAAAGAGTACCATTGAGCAGTAGATGGACCCCTATTGAAGCCTAAACATCTGGTTTGTCAGGTGTTTTGTTTTCGGGTATCTCATGTGACGAGTAATACATTGGAAAACAATAATCCTTCCTCTCTTTTAAGAGTTGATGAATCTCCGAGAAATAGATATTGCAGATCTTTTCTATAAGCTTGTAGGATGCAAACATGAAAGTTATTTGTCTTGAGGTAATTTAAAGTTAATTCCCGACTAGGGGTACACTTGGGCAACAATGGGGTTTGGGAGATGAATGGGGAATAGTTTCCCGCAGTTCTCCTAAGTTTGTATTTTGAGTGTTTCGATTCCCAGACCTCCTCAGTGTGAACAAGTATGGTGTAAAACTAAATAATCGAAACTCAATCAACGCTATATGGGATAGTTGGAAGTTTATGTAAACGACTTCAACTAGTTAAGTTATATCTTATTTACATGCATATTGTTAATACCACTGAGGTTAGTATGATTTATATTAGAAATAGGTAAAACCGTCATACCTCGTAAGATGAACTTGGAGTTGGAGCGCTTTCGGACGTTGTCCATCTTCGATCGCAACAAACCTACTGCGATCGTAAAAGTAGGTTTGTTGCGATCGAAAATGGACAACGTCCGAAAGCGCTCCAACTCCAAGATCATCTTACGAGGTATGACGGTTTTACCTATTTCTAATATAAATTATATCTTATTTGCATGAACCAAATCTGTAGCAGATAGAGGATAATGTGGGGTAAAATCATTAGGAGGGAGAATAGTTGATGTAAGCCCGATGTTTCTTACTCCAACATTAGTAGGGTTTTAGCCCTATTTTGTTTTTTTTTTTTATTCATTTTGGTACCATATTAACAGGCTAGCTCAGTGTTAACGAACTCGCCTCTGAACTGATAGGTCCGGGGTTTGATACCCACCTGACTCGATTGATTCACGTGGGAGATGAATACATCTGAGCACGTCGTACCTCGAAGAGGACGTTAAACCGTTGGTCCCGAGCCTCTAAGATGTCAAGTAATCGATAAAAATCCATACTCTAAATACACTTGAGTTAGGCAAAATTTAGGACCCCGATTTACAATCAACAGGTAATGTGACTCACCCATTACTAAAATGAGTGCCACGTAATAAATGGGCCACAATTTCCGCCCCCTAGAACAGCACTAAAATGTGAAAGCTTTATAAGTATTCTACTGAGAGTTTTCAGTTGTTTTGTTTTGTCAAATTCAGTGAACATCTCTTTGAACCTTCTTTCAAATATAATTTTGAAAACACTGGGCAAAATGTGTTCATCATTGTTTTCTTCAGTAACTTAAACTGATCTATTAAACCGAGATCTATCGGTAAAGTGTGAGAGTTGGAAAACAAACAAACAAATAAATTACCAAGTTGATGCTATATCGGGTGTCCTAAATTTCAACTTAAGTTTATTAGATTGGATTTCTCATGAGTACCTGACAACGTACAGGTTTTTCATCTCCTGCATGAAATATTTAAGTTCATGAACAAGATTCAAACCTCTAATCTTCAGTATTAACGGTGAACTATCACTAGACCACACTTGTCTTAAGGCTGGAAATATATTCTAGTATAAATCCTCTGGAATTAGTTTTGAGTTGAGGTATATCTTAGTAACCTATTGCCTATCTGTTACAGACAGAAGAGATTCAATGTGAAATAGGTAACACGCAGCAGTGGATCTTCGAGTTAGCCTGGTGTCCCAGAAATCCCAACCTAATAGCAAGCTGTAGTGCTGACAGTCACGCTAGTGTTTACTGTCTGACTGGTTCACAACATCAGGCTGAAACTACTAATAAGGTATGTAGATTTTCTTTTTGTTCGAAACTTTTTCATGTGTTTCTCTCTCAGTAAAATTTTTTTAATCATGAATAACTAATGTGTTGGTATGGTATCATAACAATTTTCATTGATTGGATCTAAAATTCAGGCACATTAAACATGTGTTTTATTTCTAGATTAGAAAAAATGCTCCAGATATTTCATGTACATGTCTAACCACTACAAGTCTTTTGCTATGCAATTTAACATGTTATATTTGCGCAAACTAACTAATAAAGGGTAGGCAACTGCAACTTTTTACGTATTAATATTCCCGTGAATTATGTAAAGAAGTGCACAAATACATTATCCAATAAATTGTATCTTTTTATCACAAATAATATGAATTGCACGTGGTGCATTTTGAACTGAAAATAAACATGGGCAACTATTAATGAGTATTAATATGGCAAACTGTTAATTATTAACATCGTACAGGTTCGGGATCTGTAGCCCTCTGACAGACCCCGTTTTTTACACAAGAGATTATTGAAATTACTTATTCGAAAGTAATAGATGAAAAATTGAGGATTATGGGCAAGATTCGAACATTTTCAGGTACTAACGGCATGATACTGTCAGACGCTTACATTTATTCTTTTTTCTTCTTTATAGTGAAAAATGTCAAAACCCTGCATCATATGTAAGTCTATTTATACAAAAATAATAATAATTCATTAGTTATTATGAGGTGTTTAGTCATTTATTAGTCATCCCCCAACCTTTATAACTATTGATCTAACCAGAAGAGAAGACTAGTTATTCGAAATGCATTATTTATGTTAAATATTAGGAGTTTTGTTAGTATATATTCAAGGGGTTGGAGGAGGAAGAATAGTAAAATATTTTGAATCGGAACTACTTGCCTCAGTCATAGTTAGTTATTTATATCTAGATCTTGTTTGGCTGGCTTTTTGAGATGGTACATCTTGGTGTACCGAACATTTATTTTAATACGCTTATTAAAATAAATAATCTCATCATGATTTTTTATTTACTACACTCTATCCTCAAATTTTCATACTGATAGGGTAAATTTTTATAGATCCGGAAACAGAAAAGTCCGGAAATTGGTAACACTGATAGGTGGTAGCCTAATGGTGTAAAGGGTGGGCGAAGTGGTTGACATCATGCCAAGAAGTACACCATATACATAACCTTACTGAAACTTTCTAATAGGGCTAGGTTATCTCAATTTCATTAACTTTAGCACATTACACATTTAATTTAAGTAAACACTATTATTAAAACATAATAAACTTTATAATGAACAAAAATAAAGTCTAGTCTAACTGTTGACGGCAGGTTAGAACGTACCATAGGATATTTAGCCTATCCTTAACACAGTTTAGTAGGGTTAGACCGGCTGAATACTGTAATGACAGATTTGAATGAAATTGGAGTAGAGTACGCATATGAGAAGGGAGGATATTCTCTGCCTCACCTTGCTTTAAATCACAATCATCCAATACAGGTGAATACATTTAGTTTATGTTTATTATACATTAAAATAATTAATAATAATATTGTTTATGCATAACTAAGATATAGTTTGCTTAAGATAACGAAATTGGAGTAGCCGAGGCTACTGGGTCTCATTCTGCCCTCATTGCGAATTAGCAATACCGGGATGATAATTTATGCTATATAGAAGAAAAAAAAAAACCTGGAACTTGAAAGTACGGTTACTTGAAGTACGGAAAATCGAGGGTCGAATGTATAAGAATATTTCAGGCTTGATTATGTTGTTAAATGGTTTTACTTAATAATTTAAATTATTAATCATAATTTTAAATTATGACTGATTTGTAACTTTGATTGACTAGCCAGCTGACTCTGTGCTTTCAGATAGCTGATTCATTTCCTGGAATGGACCCTTTGAATGTTGAGCAGCCTGCATCAGCGCCCCAGCAAACCGTTGAGTTGACCAAGCCACCCAAATGGATGCGAAAACCAGTAGCAGCTTCATTTGGTGTTAGTACATCTATGTTAACCTACATTACTTGCATTTTCAAAATAGTATATACATCAGTGTTTCCCAAACTTTTTCGAGTGACCGCCCCCTTGGTTCCATAAACCTATAACTTAACACCCTTGAATAATAATCAGATTCCTAGACTAAATAACCAAATGAGTAACATTTTAATAATTCAATTAAAATAATTACTAATAGAATATTTATTTAGAATCCAAGAGATGTATTGTTTTATAGCATATTTATGCAAAAGAATAAATGCACAATAAAAGAAACTTAGGTGAGAATATACTTTTAACATAAAAATGAATTATCAAAACAAATAATTTTAAGAAACTGTTTCCTAGATGTTTACATGTCGTGTTTTCACTTAAATTTAGAAATTATATTGCATGAACATTTTCAATTTATGGAAATAGAATCCCCACTCCTTTTTGCATTAGCGCCCATTTTTTCCTAATTTTCCAAAACACCGCCCACTTTGGGAAACACTGATATAGATAATCAAACTGCCGATTCATTTAATATTTCATTACAGAAGTGAACATAGTTTTAGAGTAGAATTCAAAAGTTAGTGGATAGTGAAGTTTTTTATCCTTAATGGAAGTGAGTGAGTGACCTAAAGGTTCATCGCAACAATTACCTGGAGTGGTCCTCTCTAGTTTTGAGTTCGTTAAATTTTTAAAATTCGATTGCCACATTATTTATTACCATTTTTTGATCGTAAATTAACTTTTTTTTTTTATTATAGCATTTCTGCTTATAAATATATTTAATGATCTAACCACAATATGAAATGGGGAAAAAAGACTAAGATGTTTCAACCGTAACAAGCAGTCTTCTTCAGACTGAAAACCCAACTGATTCAATTGGTTTTTGATTCTGATGAAGACCGCTTGTGACGGTTGAAAGATCTTCGTATTTTTTTCCCATTTTATATTGCGGTTTGATCATTGATTGTTATTTTACCTGTTTATGTGAAATCTTATTATAAATATATTTAATATCAACCTCAAACCACAATGAAAAATTAAGAAATGGAGCTAAGAATTTTTGACCGAATAACTGTTCGTGTACGTGTTACAAGTTGAGTGAAAAACTGTTGTGTCATTTACAAATGTTACATATATATATACACTTTAACACAGAGAAAAGAACACAGAAAGACACTACAGAACTCACTTCGATATTTCGACATCCGTCGTCATCGGGAAGAAGTGCGAAGTAGTCGCGTTGAGAAGCAAACTGCTACTGGCCTCCAGAGTAACTCGTAGAATATGTATATATATATATATATATATCATAACTTAATTAAAAAATATCCCTCTCACTTCGTTTTATAACTGTCTTAGTCTCCTTCTTACTGTAAAGAATATTGCGAAACGTATTTCGCCTTCATAGAGGATGAAGAGTGGTAGAAACCAAAGTGAAAGATGTGTTCAATTAAATTAGAATATACCGGAGAATTTTAAAGTAATTTTAAATTTATATTTTCATTTTTGTGACTTTTATATTCCCTTTTAAACTATTCTTGATGAAGAACTATAGATAGACATATCGAATAGAATAAGAAGTATTTTTCTTTATTTGATCTGTGGCTAATGTGATTTGTAGTTGTTAATGGGTTCATATGGACTGTTTTAATCCTGTGGATTATTTATATATAATAAATTCATGGAAAGTTCGCGCACACAACAATTCATAAAAATCTGGAGTGGCCTACACTCTACTTTACTATAAGTAACTTAATGTCAAATTTCTTGAGTATATAAAACATAACGTCTCATTTAAGCATAACGTAAACATCTAAATGGGATATAATTATTAGCCTTTCATTCCTGAGGTAGTACAGATAGTGATTGAATGATATATCAATATATAACCTTATTTTTGTACATCACACAGCTGATGCAAATAATTTCATTAGTATAACTACAGCAGTAATAACATTTTTGAAAAACCAAAGTGAACATTTCCTGATACGAAATATTCTCCTACAAGAGAACATGGCTTTTGTTCAAATAGCCAGTGGATTTCTTACATCTTTTACTTGACGTCCTTCTACATTGAATATTAAAGTAAAATTTTCAAATTTAAAAAATGAAAATACCCTTACTTGCTCTGAAAAACATCATAAACAGCGAAGAAAATGTTGTTTTAAGGTGATTTATAATTAAAGATGTACGATAATTACATTTATTAATCTCTAAACGAAAGATTTCAATTTTGAATTATCTTTTACATTTTTGGATTTTTATAGAATTATTATACTGGAAATTTTATGGCTTCTTAGTATTTAATAAGATCATTTTCCTTCCCCTTTGTCAAATAACATATATACAATTTTTTTTCTGAGTGAGTGTTATCATTTTCCTGCACAATATTATTCCTCTTACATCTCATATAAGTAAATACACTATTCAAATTGTTCCTTTATAAATATCAATTTTATCTCAGTGGAATCGCTCAAAAAATTTTTAAGTCAATGTAAACAATGTAAAAAAATATAAAAAATTCGACAAGTATAGCAGGTGATCTCTTAGTCTAGGATAAACAAAGGGTTTTTATATCGTTATTGCTCTTTCCCGTAATTGAAACTTCATGAATTTTTTTTTATGAATTCCTAATTTTTTGTTCCAATTTTGGTCAAATTTTCATTATTTTTTAACGAGCCGTTTAGCGTCAAAAAAATATTTTCTAAAAACAGAAATCGTACTGTAACGCCCCATTAGGGAATGTAATTTTGAAAAAAAATATCTCAATTCATTCTACACATAATGTTCTATTTATAGGCATAGTTTTATTCTTGTCCGTCAAACAGTATGGCTTGTATCGCTCTCACAAGGTTTGAGATTGAATTATAAGTCAAAATTTGTACATTTTATTGAAAAAAAAAATATTTCCCGTTGTTTTAAAATTCTGAATATATTTTTCGTTTGTTGCATTTGTAACTTCAAAGATAATGTCAAAATTTCAAAACTCTAGGGTTATCAGTTTAGGAGAAATAAATGGTTTAAGAAAAACGGTTTTTGGCAAAAAAAGTGACCTTCCCATCATGCATAATTCTTCCCAAACAATAGGGATCTTCTTCCCAATGGGGCCCATTTGTGGGTAAAATATCAACTTGATCCATCAAAGATTCTGGACCGTAGCGTGGTAACAAGCAATGCTAACACACTCACCCACCCACCCACCCACACACACACAGACATCATCGAAAAAACTTCATTAAAACGACTTCTGGGACCTCAAAACATGTAATTCCGTCAAAATCTCGAGATCGAATTTTTTCACGATCACTATACTTTACTTATAGTAAAGTAAAAACTCATTATTATATTTCGAATGCAACGTCATCAGTAGGTAGATGCGATCTGTTCCGAAGATCAGCTGGGATGTTCAAGTTGAGTTAGTGGTTCACATCTCTCTGCCTGATGATGAATAGTTAAAAAATGACAGTTTTTTTCATCTCCTGTATGTTTTTTTTTGTACAAACATTTATCATATTTGTCATGTAGACATTTAATTTGTTAAAACTTTGACACATTTAAAAATTTTAGACGCATTAAAGATTTTACAATGGTAGTCTTGTATGTGTTATTTAGTATGTGTTGTATTGAACAAAGTTTTGTTTTTTAGTTAGGAGGCAAGCTGTACAGCTGTGGTCAAGGTCGCGTTGTGACTGTAAGTCAAGTTGTTGGAGAGGCTACTCTTGTTGATAGAGCCAAGACATCGCTAGAGCTCGTGCGTACTGGCCAGGCTCAAGAATTATGTAAGGGTCGTCAAGACCCTCTTTGGAACTACCTCGAGGCTGTCTTTGCTCCTGCGCCCTCTCTCGCTATCGCCTCCCTGCTCGGCTACCCCCAGGTTAGCCCTTTTGCAATAAGCTTTCAATGTTTGATATTAAAATTTATCATTCTCGTTTTCTTGTTTTAGACTCCTAAAACACCTGATGAGCCACAAATAGATGGTATCATTCATCAAATGTCCAACATGACTGAGGTAAGATAAACACAAATCTTACGATTTTGTATCATAATTTTATTAACATTTAAGAAACATGTAATTAAATTAAATCTATAAGCAAGTATTTCAATGCAGAGAATTTGTAAAAAATATAGGGGTTGTGAATTAAACAATTAACAGTCTACCTTACCTTAGACCCTAGAGAACTTTCTAGACGTTACCGTTACTAGTGTTTTTATGGTCAATATATATCAACTGTTGATTGGTTTATATCCAGCTTAATAGTTTATGTAAGGTACCACCCAATTCGATAGGAGAGCGAATTAAGGCAGAGAATAAGAAATATAGCAACAATGCCCCATGCGTACTCCCTTCTTGGTTAATCAGGAACAAATCCTTCTCAGAGATATCTTAATTGTTCTTACCTAATTTAGCACTGAGAAAATGTGCCGAATTATTTATTTTTGAAGTTTTATGTACCATTTGTATTTAAAACTTGCATTGTGGATGAAAACGCAGTGCAGTTAGCCTTACGCTTCAATATTTAGCTTTTATATTCAGCATATTAATTATTGTATTCATATTATGTTTAATTTAAAAACATAACTGAATTAGAGAAAAACAGGGGTGGTCCAAAATTATATGATGTTTTATTTCAATTAGTTGTAATGAGAGTTGGTGAACGTTTAATAATAACTCTCCATGAACTGGACTAAGGTCACAAGATATTGAATCAGTGTTGACCGTCAGATATCTTGATGTTATGGGGAAGGGGAGGTTACAGTGTTTCTTATGGTTCATTTCATTTCAAATGGTGATCGATTTACAAATGTATCGTTCAGTATCAAATGAAATGGATGCCCCACCATCTCTGTTTTGATATGCCAAATAAAAATACAGTCATTCCTCAGTTAATGTGGTTAACATGGACCAGAACCGGCCATTATAAGTGAAAAACCACGAAATAGTGTCACCCTCTCCTTTTTAACACATGCACACTTTTTAATGTATGTATAAATAACAATGAATGGATATGAAACTATATAAGAGCATATGTTATTGTTAGAACATAATATCAAGAAAGGTTGAGACAAAGTAAACTGGGAACTAGAGATCTCCGACTCGATGTGACCACTCTGATTCTATCGAATCTCTCTGAAGTATCTGTTTGTAAAAACATTATACTTTATAATTGATAATGTACTGTTCAATTCTAACATTAATATCAGGACATTCAAGATAGAATTGTTAATGTATTGAGCAGTGACGAAAGTTCTGATATATATATGAATGACCAAACCACAATAAGAAATGGGAAAACAAGACTTAGATCTTTCAACCGTAACTGAGTTGGGTTTTTGACTCTGACGAAGACCGCTTGTTACGGTTGAAAGATCTAAGTCTTGTTTTCCCATTTCTTATTGTGGTTTGGTCATTGATTGTTGTTTCACGTGTTTATGTGAAATCTTTATATATATATATATATATATATATATATATACAATTAAAAGAAACGGTCCAGCGGACTTTTTTAAATAAAATAAATTCAAAACGAAGGAAACATACAGAAAGACACAGACATAACTCACATCGATATTTCGACCATCGTCGCCATCAGGAGGTGTGAAGAGCGAAGAGTCCCGCAGGAAGACTATAGGGCAGCCATGTCTTCCTGCGGGACTCTTCGCTCTTCGCTCTTCACACCTCCTGATGACGACGATGGTCGAACTATCGATGTGAGTTATGTCTGTGTCTTTCTGTATGTTTCCTTCGTTTTGAATTTATTTTATATATATATATATATATATATATATATATATATATATAACAAATTCAATAATATATCAACCGTTGGATAGAATAAATTTTGAATTTTGATCCTGAAAAATTGACCGAATCCCGATTACATTATACACCTTATATATATTATATATATATATATTAACAATGTTTTATATAAAAAACAATATTTTAATATATTGTGTAAACAATAAATTCTTCTGTTTCAGGAGGCCACACATATTCACAGTAACAATGTGAGTTTTGACTTTATACATGTTTACTGTAAATTTTTAAGGGAAAGAAGAACTTTTATATTATTTAAATTTTAGATTGATGTTGACTTTGGTACAAAGGAAGAGGAAACTTTACAACAAAATGACATTAAAAAGCCAGAAATAATTAAACCTATAAAGGACTTCCGTATTCCAACTTCATCAGGTATTGTTTTTTGAAAGGTGGAAGAGCATAATCTGGTGAATTTCTAAAAATATAGTGATGTTTGATAAGAATGTTTTATTATTTGTTAAGATGGCGATGGTGAGATTTGTAAGAACCTCTTACTGGGAGATTTGGATAAAGCTGTGGATGTCTGCCTCAAGGAAGACCGTATGGCTGACGCTCTGGTTCTGGCTATGGTGGCTGGCCCCAAAGTTTTGTCACGCACTCAAAACAAATATTTCTCAAGTTTTGTAAGTGTCAATATGGTTTTTACTTATAAAATCAATATTAATTTACATTTAATATACTGTAAACAAATTCATAATTGAATGGTCACTGTTCGTTTTGAAGGTATAACATTTAAATTGTAAATTCACAACTTGTCTTATTGCACCAAAGACAATAGTCATATTGATGACTCTGGCACCCGTTATATCACTGAAGTTAAGCAACTTTGTATGTGTTTACACTTGGATGGGTGTCACCATTTGCTATAGGTTTGAGTTGTCTATGGTTTATATTGGTGTTGAATCAAATATGAAGCCTCTCTTTCGATCCTTAGTGTTCATCTTCAGGTTACATCTGATTCAGAAACCATTCTCAGGTTTCTCAGAATGTACCAATACATTTCGTACATATTCATATTCGTATAAAATTTAATGGTCTGTAGGAATTAAATAATTCTTATCTAGAGGTACCTCTAATATACCTCTAGATTACAGGCCTTCTTAAACTATGGGTTGCGAGACCCCAAATGGGGTCGCGAGAGATTTTAATGTCAAATATTTAAATACACGATTTTATAACATCTGGATATGTATTTGTGCAGTCACACCACGGGAGTAACACTTCATATAATAAACAAAATTGAACAATTTTTGGCTGACAAAAAAATATCTTTGAATTTGCATTGTAATCCATGATTTTGATTGTAACTATGTTAATCTTCATGAGAAATGTGCTTTTTTTTCGCATTCAGTTCACTATGAAGACGAACATAGTAACCGTTGAAATCATCTGTTTCAATGCGAAAAAAATATTTTTTTTTCAGCGATATTGGACTATTTATGTGTTACATTTAGAACTGAATTTTCTAAAATCGCTGATATGGCGTTAAATGTTCTTCTGCTATTTAACACCACATATTTATGTGAAGTTACTTTCGCAGCTTTAACACATTAAATCCCAATATCGCTCATCGCTAAAAAATGTAGAAGGGTCTTACGTCCAGCAGTGTCAAACATTCAATCAAGATTTAATTGTTAAGCAATAAAAAACAGGCACATACATCTCATTAAATTTATTCCTTTAATTTTAATTTAATACTTACCACTCAGCGACTGCGTGGGAATATATATTTTCATATGTATATGAATATTGTTACCTAATAAATAAATCATCAAAAAATATATATTTGTTTTTCTTTTATATTTATATGGGGTCGCCAGGAAACTCACAATCATAAATGGGGTCGTGAATGAAAAAAGTTTAAGAAGCCCTGCTCTAGAATACTTCTAATTCTTAGAGGTTTCTCAGAATGTACCAATACATTTCGTACATTCTATTTAATTCATATAAAATTTAATGGTCAATAGGAATACCAAAATGTTGATATTTCTTCTTTTTATAGATCGCAGTGTAAGTAAGCAGCAAAAGTGAATTTTTGTAGCCACATATCTATTTTTTTTTCATTGCTCATTGTTTCGTTGCAGAAAAAAGACAGCAGTTCAGAGGAGTTGATCCGAGCGGTAGTTACAGGCGAATGGGAAGGAGTTGTCCGATCATGTCACCTCGACTCCTGGAAAGAGACCCTTGTCGCCATCCTGACGTATGCCCCAGAAGCACACCTTTCTTTTCTTTGTCGTGAGTATTTGAAGCATTTCATTAATGCTATATTCTTGAAAACACATTTTACTTTTGAAAAATAAACTCATTAACATTAATTTGTCATCCAAAGAGAGAAGCTTTTAATTATAAGGAAACAAAGTTTATCTTATCTTTTCTTTATTGTTTATGGGCTAAATAGTGATAATAAATATCAGGAAAAAATGAAATAAGCTAAAAAATTTAAAATCAAAACTTAAATAAATAATCATTATATTCTAATTGTTGGTACCATAGAGGCTACTAGTAACAATTATTGAAGAATGTAACATCATTCACGCAAATTTTCGGCCTTGCCCACTCTTTTCGGCCTTCCAAAATCTACTGAGAGTTTAGCTGGTTCCAGCTATATCAACATCCCTTTCTATAAATTATTTAAAGACTTCCCATTGCTTGAATCTTAAGACTAGTAATTTAAGTGGTTATAAATATATTTAAGTACAATTTAATCCGAATAAATTTAAATGTTGACGGATTAAATAGAATGAAGATAGCAAAAAAACAAGATTTAAAATTAATTATAAAAATAAGAAATACAAATAGAACTATATTTTGATATTGTTATTTTAAGATTTAACTTGTCCTCAAAATTACTACATTAGCATATGATAAAATTGGATTAATAGGTGAAAAACATGTATTTGTTAAGACATAATGGGTAACGTGAAAGATATTAAGTGATTATAGTTACGGATGTGGTCAGGGATAGGTCTTAAGTTGTATTTGTTAAGACATAATGGGTAACATGAAAGATATTACGTGATTATAGTTACGGATGTGGTCAGCGATAGGTCCTAAGTTGTATTTGTTATTCATGTTTTATTAAGATTTCTTGTGTGAATTTGTAAATAGAGCGAGCTTTATTTGGAATATGCAAGGTGTTTAATTGAGGTTATTGTATCCGGGTTATTGAAATAATTTGGTTATTGCCAGAGAAATACCGATCATAATTCAATATTAAAAATACGTTGTCTCAAAAGTTGAAATGTTTATCAAGAGGCCAATTATTTATACAAATATAAACTGATATATAGGTTTTAGTATGTTCTTACCTGTTGAAATACTCACATAATATTCTTTTCTTAATATCAATTTGGGGGTCAGGCTAGCTCAATGGTTACGTGCTCGCCTCCGAACTGATAGGACCGGGTTCGATCCCTACTTGGCCCTCGATTTATTCATGCGAGGAGGTGAATAAATCTGAGCACGTCGTCACTCGGAGAAGGACATTAAACTGTCGGTCCCGAGCCTGTACGATGTCAAGTACTCGTTAAAGAACCCTACTCTAAATACGCTTGAGTTAGGCGAAATTTAGGACTCCCACTGTAGAATCAATCTTCATTGTGTGGTATCACAAAGGGTCAATGCATAGCTTACGTTTGTTTCCTTGTGGGACTGCCACTGCAACCTAACCTAACCTAACCTAATATCAATTCGTCATTCAGACTCGTCTTCTTTTGGTCATATTGGATGAAATCTGTTCTTCATACTGTTGACTAGTGTGCAGTCTTAATTCTTTCTGTTGCCCATATGTATACAATTATTCACTTGTGGTAATGATGTGGAGTGAAGAACTTTGTCTTTTGACAAAAAAAAAGAGAACTTTATAACTCTGAGTAGTCTTAAAGAAGAATACGTGTGCCAATCGTAAAACACTGAAGTTTATTGTCTTATCTGAAAGCTGCGACTAAATTATACTGACTGATGGCTTAGTGGATGCTGATACCAGTGATCCAGAATAGCTCCATATACCATTTCACCACTGGAAAATGCAGTTACGCTCTAGAAGATTATTATTTCGCAGATAACCTTCTAGGAGGATAACTGTTTCATACACAGTGACGATAAGCCCATATGCTCACATGTCTACCTAGTCTTGAGTGAGGATCCGCAACCTCCCTACACGAGGATAACACCATGACTGTGCATAGTTATTTCGCAGATAACCTTCTAGGAAGATAACTATTTCATACACAGTGACGACGATAAGCCCATATGCTCAGATGTCTACCTAGTCTTGGGTGAGGATCCGCAACCTCCCTCCACGAGGATAACACCAAATGACAAAGTCACTAATGACTGTGCATAGTTATTTCGCAGATAACCTCCTAGGAAGATAACTATTTCATACACAGTGACGATAAGCCCATATGCTCAGATGTCTACCT
Organism: Hermatobates lingyangjiaoensis; assembly: GCA_026182355.1. Lineage (NCBI taxonomy): Eukaryota > Metazoa > Arthropoda > Insecta > Hemiptera > Hermatobatidae > Hermatobates > Hermatobates lingyangjiaoensis. The sequence continues at coordinate 9,172,719 of JAPFBL010000253.1, forward strand.
AGTCTTGGGTGAGGATCCGCAACCTCCCTCCACGAGGATAACACCAAATGACAAAGTCACTAATGACTGTGCATAGTTATTTCCATCTCATTCACATTTGGTCTTTGATGTGAGTTTGGGTGATAAACCGGATTAACAGACCCTACTAAATCTACTGCAGTGGCTCTACTGAATCTACTGCAATAGCATAACCTTTCTGTATTTCTTCAATAAGTTCAAAGTTAAAAACCTGATAAAAAAGTAAAAAAATCTGTTTACCAGCGACACTGGACGTAGCTGATAGACGTTTGGTTATCGGGGTCTACCCCACATAAATTTGTCCCTTAATCCCTTGCTGTTGTTTCCACTAAAACATTTTGAACCCTACACCGAGTTTTTAAAATTTATCATAATGTAGGAGGTTCGTTATTTTTTGTTTTGTAAATCACTCTGTCAATTCTGAAGGATATTTAATAAACTAATTAAATTGATCTTCATCGAATTTGAAGGGACCGCCAACATGATTAATATTGTTAAGATAAAATTGAATATTCTTCAAGCATTAAGGCACAATTGAGTCATAAATCTCACCAACAGTTTTAGCAGTTCTTTAATTACTATAGATATATTTCTAGACCTGGTAATTATTACAGATGAAATCTCCGCATAAACAACGCTTTATTCAGATAACAAGTTTCGGGGGTCTGCTAAACTTTGTTGAACCAAGCAACTTTGTAGGTGAACGCAACAACCTTTATCGCTATCAATCCATGTCCTCACGGTCTTAGTTTAGATGACAGACTGCCTCCATCTTATAATCGTCAATTAAATCTGCAACTCTACTCTCATGTTACTTTAGGAGTTTAAGAGGAGGTACATGTTGATCAGATTCAATACTTACGGATATGTTTTTTTAAATTTATTCCTTAACTAGTTATGTTTTATTTATTGTTTATTCTATTTATTGTATTACATATTTTCTTTTTTAAAATATTGTATTTATTTTCCTTTTATCCCTTCCCTCCTTATAGCAACGAAACTGTTTGATATGACAAGACCCTGCTTTCGCTCTTTGCCTGAGGGTAAGCGGGCCACTTTACTTCTGATGATGACAATTGTAAAATAGCGAAATGAGTTTTCTCAGTTCTATATATTCTCTCTATGCAATTTGACGTACATACATACTCTTTAACTGATGTCAACACAGCGTTTGTTGTTTGTACTTTTTGGACATATATAGTAATTCTACTTGTCTATGTACACAGAGGAACTAGGCAAGAGATTGGAAGAAGCGGGTCAGGAACACAGTGGAAATGCTGAAATTTGTTATGTAGCCTCAGGAAGCTTTCCAGCTCTTATTCGCAAACGTATTTCCAAACCTAGTTGTACTTCAAGATGCGTGTTTCTCGATGACCCTCAATTCGATATATACGAAATATTAATGTATATTCAGATAGTGAAGTATAAAAAACCACAAGCAGAAAAGGAAATCAATAGAAATAAATGTTCTGAGGATTTATTTATTACGAGAGCTAACAAAGAAGTTAAAATGATATCACTAGAAGATTTATTTCTATTGTTTTCCTTTTTCCTTGTGGTTTTAATATTCATTTTTGGATGTTTATTTTTTATTTACTATAAGTAAAGTAAGTGATGTAAAAAATTCGATCTCGAGATTTTGACGGAATTACATGTTTTGAGGTCCCAGAAGTCGTTTTATGACCTTGTTAATGTGTTGTGTGTGTGTGGGTGGGTGGGTGTGTGGGTGGGTGGGTGGTGGGGGGTGCGTGTTTACATTGCTTGTTACCACGCTACGGTCCAGAATCTTTGATGGATCAAGTTTGATATTTTACACAAAAATGGGCCCATTTAGACGAAGATCCCTATTGTTTGGGAAGAATTATGCATGATGGGAAAGTCACTTTTTTTGCCAAAAACCGTTTTTTTTAAAACATTTATTTCTCCTAAACTGATAGCCCTAGAATTTTGAAATTTGGACATTATCTTTGAAGTTACAAATGCAACAAACGAAAAATATATTCAGAATTTTAAGACAACAGGAAATATTTTTTTTTCAATAAAATGTAAAAATTTTGACTTATAATTAATTCAATCTCAAACCTTGTGAGAGCGATACAAGCCATACTGTTTGACGGATCAAAATGAAACTATGCCTACAAATAGAACATTATATGGCGAATGAGTTGAGATATTTTTTTTTGAAATTACTTTCGCTAAAGGGGCGTTACAGTACGATTTGTGTTTTCAGAAAATGATTTTTTGACGCTAAACGGCTCGTTAAAAAATAATGAAAATTTGACCAAAAATGAAACAAAAAATTAGCAATTCATAAAAAAAAATCATGAAGTTTCAATTACGGGAAAGAGCAATAACGATATAAGAACTGTTTGTTTATTCTAGACTAAGAGATCACCTGCTATACTTGTCGAATTTTTTGTATTTTTTTACATTGTTTACATTGACTTAGAAATTTTTTGAGCGAATCCACTGAGATAAACTTGATGTTTTAATGGAAAAATGAAAATATATTATTGACTTATAAGAGATGTAAGAGGAATAATATTGTGCAGGTAAATGATAACACTCATTAAAAAAAAATTCGTATATATGTTATTTGACAAAGGGGAAGGAAAATGATCTTATTAAATACTAAGAAGCCATAAAATTCCCAGTATAATAATTCTGTTAAAATCCAAGAAATGTAAAAGATAATTCAAAATGATTAATCTTTCGTTTAGAGATTAATAACTGTAATTATCGTACATCTTTAATTAACAAATCACCTTAAAACAACATTTTCTTCGCTGTTTAAGAAGTTTTTCAGAGAAAAAAAGAGTATTTTACTGTTTCAAATTTGAAAATTTTACATTAATATTCAATGTAGAAGGATGTCAAGTAAACGATGTAAGAAATCTACTGGCTATTTGAACAATAGCCATGTTCTCTTGTAGGATACTATTTCGTTTCAAGAAATGTTCACTTTGGTTTTTCAAAAATGTTATTACTACTGTAGTTATACTAATGAAATTATTTGCAAATAATAAATTATTTGTGATGAACAAAAATAAGCTTATAAATTGATATGTCCTTCAATCACTATCTGTACTACCTCAGGAATGACAGGCTAATAATTATATCTCATTTAGATGTTTATGCTTATGCTTAAATGAGACGTTATGTTTTATATACTCAAGAAATTTGACATTAAGTTACTTATAGTAAAGTAGAGTGTAGGCCACTCCAGATTTTTTCTTCTGTAAATCACTCTGTCAACTTCTTGTAAGGATATCGTGATAAACTAACCTCCTAAATGATCTTCATCGAATTTGAGGACCGCCATGTGATTAATCATTGTAAATGAGACAAATTGATTTTTCAGACCAAGTTAACTGGCACAATTGAGTCATAAATCTCACCAACAGTTTAAGCAGTTCTTTAATTACTATAGATATATTTCTCAGTACCTGTAATGTATTACAGATGAATATCTCAGCATAAACAGTCACTATATATTCAGATAACTTAAGATATCGGGGGTTGCTAAACTTTGTTGAACCATTAGCAACTTATGATAGAACGCATACAATCTTTATCGCTATCTATCCATGTTCTCACGGTCTTAGTTTAGGTGACAGACTGCCTCCATCTTAAAATCCTCAATTAAATCCGCAACTATACTCTCATGTTACTTTAGGAGTGTAAGAGGAGGTACATGTTGATCAGATTCAATACTTACGGATATGTTTTTTTAAATTTATTCCTTAACTAGTTATTGTTTATTCTATTTATTGTATTACATATTTTCTTTTTTTAAATATTGTATTTATTTTTCGTTTTTATTTTTCTTTTATCCCTTCCCTCCTTATAGCAACGAAACTGTTAGATCTGACAAGACCCTGCTTTCGCTCTTTGCCTGAGGGTGAGCAGGTCACTTTTATCCCTGATGATGACAAGAGTAAAATAGCGAAATGAGTTTTATCAGTTCTATGTATTCTCTCTATGAAATTTGACGTACATACATACTCTTTAACTGATGTCAACACAGCGTTTGTTGTTTGTACTTTTTGGACATATATAGTAATTCTACTTGTCTATGTACACAGAGGAACTAGGCAAGAGATTGGAAGAAGCGGGTCAGGAACACAGTGGAAATGCTGAAATTTGTTATGTAGCCTCAGGAAGCTTTCCAGCTCTTATTCGCAAACGTATTTCCAAACCTAGTTGTACTTCAGAGAGCTCGATTCAGGTATGACCCTCAATTCAGATATATACGAAATATAAATGTATATTCAGATAGATGAAGTATAAAAAACCACAAGCAGAAAAGGAAATCAATAGAAATAAATGTTCTGAGGATTTCATTTTATATAATCAGAGAGCTAACAAAGAAGTTAAAATGATATCACAGAAGATTTATTTCTATTGTTTTCCTTTTTCCTTGTGGTTTTATACTTCATTGTTTGCATGTTATGTTTTTTTCTTCTGTCATTTTAACTTTTGTAAAGTCTCGTGAAAAGTAACCTCCTAAACCGTCTTAGCCGCAGTGTGAAACTCAGAAATGAGACAAAGATTTTTAGACCAAGTAACTGGTACTTGTCAAAATAACATGAACAATCAATGAACAATGAAAGATCTTAGTATCATTTATGAATTTCTTGTATATTTGTTTAAATATATTTAATATACAGTCATATATATTATATCTTAAGATATATATAAAATTTACAATATTATAAATTATATAGATCCATAAAAATATTATTTTTTTTATAGTATAAATAATAACATTTATATAAATAATTTATGAAAAATGTGATATATTTAAATGGGAATAAGATTTTTGGGGTAAGTAACTGGTACTCGTTAGAGTGACATGAAGAATTAGTAGCATTAGTCCTATCTTAGTCTCATTTATGAATTTCTTATTGTATTATATAAGTTGCTTTTTAATCGTTTTTTTATCTTGTTATACATATTATATAACAAAATTTAAATGATCTAGAGGATAACGAACAAAATAATATAAAGGAAAGAATACAGAGAGGTTTAAATAAAATTCACTTGGATATTTCAACGTCTATCTTCCTCAGGTGAAGAAGTGCTCCTCTTGAGTGGTACCAGGATACCCAGTCTTATTATTATAATTATGCATGATAGCAAAAACTAGTAATAGTTACACACTAGTCTAGTTCCTATTGAGTGGTGCACTTCTTCTCCTCAAGACGATAAATATCAAAATTCTGAAGAGAGTTTTGTCTGTAACTTTGTATTCTTTTCTTTATGTTATATATATTAAGCATAAACAATTGAGGCATGTGAATACGCGAAGCCACTTCACAGAGTACCCACTTCATAGGACTACCGGATTCCCTTGTAAACTCCATAACTTGTAGCCTAATTGTAAAGTTTTTTGAAATTGGACCAATTATCTGGTGTCAATCTGTGTTGAAATTTGGAAAGTCTGCACTGGTTCCAAGTATAGAAATTCTCCAGCTATGAGTCGAAGCTCTGGTAAAATACAGTTTCGAAGTGGCCATACAAGCAGAAAGTAAATTTGTTTATATTGATAATAACTTCTCAACTATTGATTCTTATAATTCAAAATGGGTTCCTGAGGATTTGGACCAAATAATCAACTACTCCTGTATATAAGTTGACGTTTTCGCTTAAATTTGTCGGCATTTTTAAGGCTTTTTTAAAGGAAAACTATTTAAGTTAGATAAATTTATCTAATAGCATCTTAACAAACACGAAAAATAATTAAAAAAAGGAATATTTTTTACTCTTAAATTGTTTAATTACACGTTGTTTTTTTCGTGTCTGTTATAATGCTGTTAGATAAATGCATCTAACTTAAATAATTTTCCTTCAAAAAACGCCTTGAAATTGCCGAACAATTTTTGACGAAACGTCCAGAGGTAGTTAATTCTTTGGACCCAATCCTCAAGAAACCCATTTTGATTTTTAAACTTGTTTTGTATTGTTTTACGTCTCATTAAATCTTTTGTTAAACTTTAATAAATTCCTAAAAGGTGACTACATATTTGCTTTGGAAATACCATTTTTCTGTCACGATTACAGGACCTTGTTGAGCTGGTCATGGTGGGCCAGGCTGCAGCCATGAGTCGTGGTCAACAAATAGTCAACGATGGAGAGGTGGCCGACTTACTCTCCGACTTTGCTCTCCTCATAGCCTCGCAGGGAGACTTGGAAACTGCTTTGGCCTACATCGCCGACGCACATGGGGTTAGTTCGGACATACTATTGAAAAGTTAATTTCATTCAAACAAACGTTCGGTTAATTGGAAGTTTCAAATAATATTGTCTCCTGTTTGTAAAGTATATGTAGTTGTATATTTTATTTTAATTCTACAGTGAACTCATTATTCCTTCAATATTTTTTGACTTCCTTATGATATCTTCACAAAATTCTTGCAAATTTGACTTTTCATTTTTTTTTTTTGTATATGTAATACTTCCATTTCCCAGGAAAACGCCATGGAGCTGAGGGAGCGGTTGCGTTTTTCTCTTGGAGCCAAAGAAACTATACAGCCTCCACAACCAGCACCAGATCGCCACCATTACCAGTCAGCTGCTTCCAGAAAGTATTCTACTCACTCCCAGGTTACTATGCGAAGGATATAATTCCATTCTATTAGAACTATACTATTTATTTACAAATATGTTTAAATTTTATGAATTCTCCCTTATCATTGGTAGTGATTGATTACACTTCTTAGAAATTCGGGATACAAATACTTGAATTAATACCCCCAATCCTTCGTAGTTGAGGATTTGACTTTTTTTTAAAAAACAAATTTATTAGTTCGAAGTTTACAATATTTGTAAACGTTGATACTATAAATGTCTAAACCACAGCAAAAAATTTAGAAATGAGGCTAAGATTTTTCAATCAAAACAGCTGTTCTTCGTCAGAGTCTCATTCAGACTAAAATAAGTGAAGTAAGATATCGGGTGTTGTATTTAGAAAGTAGAGAGGAAAGAACATAATCTAATGTTTATAGTGTTTGATATATTAAATTAAATTAAAGAGGATATGATAATATTTTCTTGACTATTCCATCATATGTGATCATTTTATATTCAGTCCAATTTACATAATGCAGTTCATTTTTATATGAAAAATAACTGTACTTAGTTCATATCTAATTATGGAGTATTACATAATGGAATACATAGTATTCCATGATGGAGTATATTGTTTGACCCTCAAGTTTAATGATTTGCCAGTCCTGGCCTATGTATATTTTATGACAAAATATAACCAAATTATCCTGGAGTGCATGTTCTAATTCTTTTTTTCACAGGATGGAGGCAATAAATTCAACAAGATGTCTGCATCAGCAGCATATAGGGCAAATTCTGCTTTGACCTCTCAACCACCTGTAGGTGGACAGCCAGGTCTAAATCATCCGTATTCATCTGCAGCAGCTCCAGTAATGGGACCCCCACCTGCTTCAGGGTATGCTACATCTGCAGGTGGGCTTGGATATCCAACTGGAGCATCAGGCATGTCTCCTCCTTCTGCCATGCCTGCCCATCCCTCGGCTGCTAATATCCCTGGTTTCCCTCCAACATCCTCAGCCGGACATCCCCCATCAGGAGCTTTCCCTGGGTTTCCTCCCTCCTCCTCAGCCATGCCAGGACATCCTTCTCCAGCTGTCCAGTCTGCACCACCTCTCCGACCTCCTTCCAGACCACCCTCTCATCCTGCCCCTTTGTCTTCGCACTCGCCCCCTCCTACGCACCCTCCAGGTATTTTATTATTATTAATTTTTAATAAATCTATATTAGCTACTTCTGCAATTAACATTATAACCTAAATCTATGCCAACACTAAAGCCGTGTTTAACACCAGAAATATTTTTTAGGTAATTTATATAATTGGTAAACATTTACTGGTGATGAGTGTCATTGCCCAGCTGATTTGAAAGATTGTTAACTTATAGCGAATAGTAATTTGTTTGAAGTTTTGGGTTTATGCATTGGAACTTTCGACACTACTATATTACTATGACTTATGTATCAATTTATTAGTATATTAGAGAATGAGTGCAACAATTTAGAAATTTTAGTTGTTCTATTTATGCTAATTAAGACAATTGGCTTTGTGTTATGCAAAAATTGTCATAGATCTAAAGGAAAAAAAACAACAAAAAACCAGTATTTTCTTAAGTCTTTGGAAAAAACTTGTTGTTCAGAAAGCAACAAACATTTTAGAGAAAGATTAAGGAATGACTTTAATTTCAAAGTATTATCTTTTCTCTAATAGATTTAGTTTTTGTTTTACTTTGACTGTAATGATTCCTTCAGTGCCATGTATTTATTTTTTTAGGTGGAATGGCTAACAGTGGGGTGCCTGGTAAGAAGTACGTGGTTGACCCATCTGTTGGAGGAGGAGGTGGTTCTCGCGGTAGTATGGGCGGTGGCTTTATGGGAAGTGGTGGGTTTCAAACTAGTTTTCTTGGAGGGCAGCCGACAAGTCAGTTTGGATCACAACAGCAGCCTCTAGGTGCTCCTCAGTTTGGTTCGCAGTCAGTATTGAATTCAACTCAGTTTGGCTCATCTCAGCAAACTGCGTTTAATCCTCAGTCAGCTATGGGACAACCTCAGTTTGGTGTTCAGCAACCAGTGGGCTCAGCGCAGTTTGGAACTTCTCCTCTTGGAGGTCCCCAACCAACTTCAGTACTAAAACCTTCCAGACCACCCTGTCAGTACCACATTTATTTTAAAGTTAATTTTTATACGAGCGATCTGTTAATATATCCACTCACTAATGGACATTTAAATATTACATAAAATTGACTCAATGGCCAACGCAATTACTGCAATAAGAAAGGAAATAGAAAAGTGATCTATACTCTTTTGAAATAACTATGACTTATTTCTAAAATTTCTCTAAAGACTATTTATTTTGCTATATTTTACACTTCTTCAAATATTTTTTATTAATGTACGTATTAGATATGTATAAGCAATTAAGTAAATAATTCTACATACTAAATGAATAAACAAATTCCTACAAAGAAGTAACTATAAACGAAGTCACAAAAAACTAGGAAAGAGTTGAAACATGTTGATAGTAGGAAGTATGTTAGATGCAATAACGAAAATGTTATTCAGGGAGATAGGGAAACTTACTGAGAAGCCAGTTGCTACAAATTATGGTTATATTTTTAATATTATGTACTTTCAGGAAGGACTGCTACCAAAATTTACAACTACATAAATATAAGAGAAACAACAACATGAATCTAACTTTTGTTGTTGAATTCTTCAGAGTAGAACTCTTCTTATCCTGATGAAGACGAAGTCGAAATATTGAAGTGTGTTTTGAAGTTGTTGTTGTTTCTCTGTGTTCTTGTCTTTTCATTGTTTCATAAGTTGCCCTAATGGACAGTTGTATGCACAGTAAGAAATTCAGAAATGGGACTAAGAATTGTGGTTTAAACTTTATAATATATATATATATATATATATATATTATATATCGAATAAAATGAAAGGTCCGTGTGGACAATAAAAACTTTAACACATAGTAAAGAACACAGAAAGTCACTACAGAACTCACTTGGAAATATCGAAGAGAGTTCTGTAGTGACTTTCTGTGTTCTTTCCGATGTGTTAAAGTTTATATATATAATAAATTCAAAACGAAGGAAACACACAGAAAGACACAGACATAACTCACATCGATATTTCGACCATCGCCGTCATCAGGAGGTGTGAAGAGCGAAGAGTCCCGCAGGAAGGCAGGGCGGGATATATATATATATATATCGAATAAAATGAAAGGTCCGTGTGGACAATAAAAACTTTAACACATATTGAATTATTAATGCATAAGTCTGTGTTATGGGGATCGATCATTTTTATACCTTTGTCTTCAACATCTCCGTGGTTTCCATGTGGAAGAAGACCGTTTCTATGGAAGGAACTTCTCCATGTGGAAGACACATATCATGTCTTCAACATGACCTCCGTGGAAATAACCTGCATATACTCGTATTTATCGCATTTTTGGTTAGATCTTTATGTAGTAACTCAACAGGGGTTGATAATTGAGAAAAACACTTTTTATTCCAATGTCTATTTCCTGTAATAATTCACATGAATTAATCTTTTTTTGATTAAACCATTGTTTTGTTTAGCTACTGCATCAGCGCAAAACGCTTCAATTGGTTCTCCAGGTTGGAATGACCCTCCTATTCTTAGCAGTTCTTCAAGAAATCAGGTGAATATTTTCTAAAATTTCTTCTCCTTTACTGCAATAAATCAAGTTAAGATAGTATCATTTGAAATTATTGACTAGATAGTCTAGAAGAACAAGATTGTAGGTTGATTTATACATTGGTTAAATGAAAAATTAAAACTTATTCCATTGATACATACTTATTCTGTCAGATACTATTTATTTTGAATTTAGAAAATGTCTTGATATTAACAAAGTTTTGTTTTGAAACTACGCCTTGCTTTATAATAATACTTTATCCAGATATTTGTGATGAGTTTCCAAGTAAATTCAATTGAAATAAATCCTTTCAGTCCAAGTATCTTATAGTTAAAAATATTAATGTTTTCTAATGGATTGAAGAGCGAGTATTAACTTATATTATTAAATAAATAATTCATATAAATTTGATTGTAAGAAAAATAATATATATGTTAAAATCTTGCATTGATCAAGTGATGGAATAGAATAATTTCTCTTGTATGCACAGTATAAAATGCTTGTTTATAGGATAATACCGACTAAAACAGTTTTTCTTTTGCATTTATGTCAAACAGCCCAGAAGCGTACCTCTGCCATAAGAGTTCCCATTGTCTGGGGAGTGGGATTAAATACAACTTAAACTTTATCGCAGCTTATTGTTTCCTTAAAATGATGCCACATTGATTGAAATTATTTTGCAACTATTTAACGAACATCAGTTTTATTTTGATTCGCATTTTATTTTAAATTATTTGTATGATTTAGTTTACATTATTCTTTAGCTATTTACTTAACATTGCCCCTCTGTCAAGTTAAAGTAGTTTTGATCAATTTGGTTGCCTGCGACTGCATGCGGTGGTCATCTAATTAATTTATCCAACCTTCTAAATAAATAATATATTTTTAAATAGAAAAATCATTTATATTTATATCTTGTTACTATACATTACAGTAATCCCTCACTTTTCGCGGATAATGGGGACCGAAGACATTCGCGAAAAGCGAAAATCCGCGAATAATGGACGCGGCTTTATAAAAGCCTTTAAAGCTCAAACAACGACCTTTCTAACAGAGAAGAGAGTCCTGACCCTACTGAATACTGTACTGTATTGTAAATAAAAATGGAAAAACAAAAAGAAAAAAATAAATAATTCTGAAAAAAGACTAATGTGTAGTGCGTAGATTCACAAGGGCGTAGGTGGCGTGGTAAACTGGAAGTTGGGCGATATGAATTAGCCAATCAGATCAAAAGAAACATCTTTGTTTTTTTTTATTAATTTCAACTTCTATTTTTTTTTATTTTTATTGTTCTGTTGTTGCAATTGATTATGTTTTAATATTTTTCATTAATTTTTAGTCTTTATTGAATATTTTTTTAATAGCTTTTATTAGCTTTTAATTTAATACTGTAGAATATATTTTGACTTAGCAAGTCACTGGTTGTTTGATATCTTTCTTAATCGAACAAGAAGAATCCTGTATATTTTCTTCTCTAATACTAACTACTGTACTTTTTCATTACGAGTTGTATATTTTTATTTTTTACTGCAATTACAGTTTATATTTTTTAATTTTTAATTGAAAATTTCAGGACCCCGCGAAACACTGAACCCGCAAAAACTGAAGCGCGAACTAGCGAGGGATTACTGTATATAGAAATTATAAATCCTTTCTTCATAACAAACTGTTAGCCGGTATCTGTAAGAAATAATCATCCACATGGCCAGTAGAGGAGAAACAATTACCAATGATTACTTTTATTTTTCTGATGCTTTATATGAATTTATTTATTTATATATGGATCAAAATTAGTTTTTTTATTTTTTAACATTAAATAATCCATGCTAAACTATTAAAAACCGATTAATAGTAATAATAATGATAATTAAATCAAACAAGATAGATTGGGTGGCAGTTAAAGAAACTAACATAATGATGGGTAGCTATAGTATGTTTTATAATTTTTTTTAAACTTCTTTATGTCGCAATTAAAAAAAATCCTCCACTATTATACTAACCATTGCACTATTCATCGTACGAGACTGTGGGAATGAGCAACTAATTATTTTTATGATATGGAATATAGAATAATTTGGGCATTTTTAAAATATATGATGGGATGTGGAAATGTTGGGAAATGAGATAGGGACATTCAATTAAATTATTTAATCATGTATATATATATCAATGATCAAACCACAATAAGAAATGGGAAAACAAGACTAAGATCTTTCAAACCGTAACAAGCGTCTTCGTCATTAAAAACCAACTGAACACTAGATGCAGAAATATTGGTGAAATGGAGAAAGTAGTTTTTTTATTTTTTAATTAAGGGTAATCCAGAAAGATAAACCGATTAATAGTAGAAATAATGATAATTAAATCAAACAAGATAATTGTGGCAGTTAAGAAACTAACATAATGATGGTTAGCTATAGTAGTTTTAAATTTTTTTAAACTTCTTTATGTCGCAATTAAAAAAATCCTTAAATTATAATTAAACATCACTATTCATCGTAGAGACATGGATTGTAGCAACTAATTATTTTATGATATGGAATATAGAATAATTTTGGGCATTTTTTAATAGAATAAGGATGTTTTCGATAGTTATTTGGTGTTTTTTATGGTTTAGGATTTCAATTCAAATAGTTGAAACTAACATGTTATTATTATATTTATATACTTTTTCCCAAAATCCCTTTTGGACATTTTCATTTCTTGGTTTCAGCTTAAAACCTCCCCCACTTCAATCTCAGGCAATTTTTTGAAATAGTGTCAGTTGGTATTAACACTTTTAAACCCTACGGTTAAAGATCTTGTTGTTTTCCATTCTTATTGGTTTATCATTGATTTTTAGTTTTATAATTTTATATATATATAGTTGTGCAGTTGGATTTGTCTTTTTGCCTCTCAACTTCCTTTCCTGAAAACGACCGTTAAAAGGGTCGAAATATTGAATGTGAGTCCATTTTCTTTTTTTCATTGGTGTTTCTCAAAGTTTTTAACGTGTATAGTCCATATATATATATATACTATATATATATATATAATATATATATATATATATAGTTTCTACAAGAAATGAAAACGGGAATATTAAATCGGACAGAAAGGAGAGGATAGTAAGATGAATCTGTAGGATAACTCGACTTATGAGAAGGCATTTAAGCAATTAGAAATGGACGGATAAAGTAAATTTTGATAATAAATTGTAATATGGATTACAAACTAATGAGACGAATTCTAAATTCTGGAAGAACGACAGATTTATGAAGAGCAAGGAAAGTATTAGAATCTTTGAAATTATATAAATTTCTTGTCATGAAACAGCATTTTCATACTACTGTTTTTGAAATCAAATACCCACCAACCGGTTATTAAGGTTTTGTTATATATTGCTAATTTGTTTATTATCTTAGTTTCATGTTTTTTCGTATAAATTAAAAAAAATCAACTTATTAATTACTAAACTTTTTTTAGCCTACAAAATGTTTGTAGAACCTTAAGAGGTCAAAGTTGGGACATAGCTCTTTTATAGTCAAACATATTTAATGCTCTTTAGTTGTTTAAATATTAAATTGTTTACTTGTAGCCTGCGTTCTATGGTACTAACTACTACCATGTGAGTAAATAAGTCGGTTTTATTTTGGCTTCTGTATCACTTGCATGTCTAGATGCAGTAGGTAGTGTTGTTTGTAAATAAGTATATATGTGTGAAATGTTAAATATGTGGTGTTTATAACTTATTTGAGTTATATTTTTTTGATGTATCGTAACTACAATTTATTTCTAGGTAAAAAAAAACAAGAATGTTTACCCTGTTAAGTATTTATTGATAAGACTTTAGAATTAGGAAGCGTATGATTGTAGGAATATTTAATTGTCTATACCTACATTGGATCCGTATTTCTCCCGACCCGATGTAGGCTGACATCTGAATAAAAACAGTCACCAAGGTTATCTTGTGGCTAAAATAGAGCTGATACTACGATAGTCAAGAGCGGAAGATCGGGTTGGCCCTACTAAACATGTTTACTTTCTTTCTCATCTTCTGATTAGCGCTAAGCAGTTTGATAAGGAATCCCTAAATACGCATTTCTGCTTACTTATATTAATGTCTTTATGTACATATTGTTCAAAAAGAATTGCCTGATGTCATTGCTCAATATTTTAGTAATAAACACACAGCTTTATTAAGGACTTACGTAAAAAACTATTAAAAAGTATTGGTTATATTATTTTTCTATTAATTTCATTTTCTCACCTACTCATCAGGCAGTGTTGTTTAAGATTACGCACTAAACTTTTTAAAAGTGCTAGTAATATGAATTTAATATTACAAAATTCATTTAAACCTTTAAAAACGGCAGTGTTATTCAAGTTGTACGCGTAGATTTGATAAAAGTTTTGGTTATATAGGTAATTATTTATTTATATTAGTAAAATAATTTCAACGCTTTAAAACACAGTTATTGAAGATTTATCCTTAAAATGTGATGAAATTTCGGGTAGACAAATTTTTTATTGGTAAAATATACTTCCAACTTTCAAAGCAGTTTGTATTTTCGAGATTTCCTCGTAAGCTTTTAAAAGTTTTGTTTATGTTGATTTTTAATTGGTCAAATACTTTCAATGTGCGCATATAGTATATACTAATTTAGTTTTGAGGGAAATGATTTATTGACTAAGTTTTTTATTTAAACATAGTTGCTTATTTATCAATAATAACCATTATGATATTTTGAATACTACATTATTATGTTAATGTAGAAATGTTTGTAATGTAACTTATCATATTGTTGTAGCAAGTTTTTTTTCGTGTTTGATGTGTACCCTGAAGTAGAATGACCAATTACTTGTTTTATATGTCTTTAGATATATTTTTAAACGTTTCTACGTAGTAAGTCACAAATTGAGTTTTTAGAACAGTACTCCATTCTATATTTTAATATGCAATATTTTAATATTGCATTCATGACTTTTCTACGTCTGTTAAGACGTTCTCTAGGTTAGGTCAGGTTGCAGTGGTAGTCCCACAAGGGAACACACATAGGCCGAGCATTGGCCCTTTGTGATACCACACAATGAAGATTGATTCTACAGTGGGAGTCCGAAATTTTGCCTAACTAAACTGTATTTAGATTAGGGATCTTTAAGAGTACCTGACATCGTACAGGCACGGGACCGATGGTTTAATATCTTTCTCTGAGGGACGACGTGCTCAGATTTATTCACCTCCCACATGAATAAATCGAGGGCCAGGTGGGGATCCACCTGAACCCCGGTCCTATCAGTTCAGAGGCGAGTACATTAACCACTGAGCTGACCTGGCCCCTAGACGTTTCTAATAGAATCGAAGAAGCGGCCTGAGAATTTACGCTACTCCCACAATACAGCATTTGCTACCCGATCGAGTGTAACAAGGTCTATTGTAGGTAGGTAACAGATGAAATCGTCTCACATCGGATTGGAGTGGAAGAAATACATGTCCAATGTTGGAACCTTAGAAATTCATGATATGTATTTGAGATGGGAATACTATTTAATGGTAACAGAATACAAAAACCGATTGAATCATGATTCGACTAATTTGTATCTGTGATCAGTTCAGTGAAGCACTTAAGGAGAATTACAACATGACTGCAGTGCATGCAGGCACAAGAAAGTGGAACAAGATAATATTCCACTCAAAAGATTCAACTAAGAAGCCTGCTCAGACTTCAAAGGTATAAAATAGATTGCCGTGTTTTGAAAAAATGAAAGTGGAATTGATGGTGACTCTTAAATTAGACAAAACATTGTAACTATGCATGGTTTGTATCATCGTCGCATTCTCTATTACTGACATACGAGAAATTCATTCATCAGCACCCAATCCATAACGCCTAATAGATTCACCAAAATGGTTAATGTTAGAGCAACTTTAAAAAGAAGGGGAAGTGAGATTCTTGAAACAGATGGCCCAGGGTTTTTTTTTAAATGCAAACACCTCCAAGACAAGAGTCTTGTATATTCTGAAGAATTTTTCGAGTTGTTTAACGATATGTATGTATTATTTTAAGTTCAGTATTAACAAAGATACATAGGTAAATTAAAAAACACTCATTGTAGGGTAAAAAGCTACAATGTACCCAATACCCTAACCCACGTTCATCCTATTCCCAGTCAGTTGTACCACAGACACTAACCCTTAGGTTCGTGGTGTCATTGTATTTTTTATTTACTGTCTGAAGAAGAACACTATGTGTTCGAAACACGTTGTTTATACGATTAAATTTTTATATTTGGAGACAATTTCATTAGCTTTTTACCTTATAATGAGTAAATACCACATAATAACTGATTGCACTACGTTAGAATTAAAAACACTCACTTATACAGTCTCTAATTTTTGGTTTAAACCGTCATCAGGAGAGATAAGAGAGGGAAACCAAGCGCTTTGTGAGCACCACTGTCCTTGATTTCCCTCTCTTCTCCTGATGACAGTTCCAACAAAAAATAAGGGACTGTAAATGTGTGTTTTTAATTTATCTATCTTTGTTTATATTAAACTTTAGTTGTACGTTTAGTTTTATGTTGTTTTTTCGTCGTTAAAGTATATAATATATCTAGTAGAAGATTCACAATAATAAACACGTGATGCAATCAATGCAGTATAAAATCACAAGAAAAAAGAAAAGCGATAGAAATAAATCCTCTGAGACCTTTCAGCTGTAATGTCCTTGTCAAAGATACTGAACGGAAGATTGATTTTCCTTCTTTAGTAACTTTGATGGGGGTCGGGAGATCTAAGTCTAATCTTAGAATTTCTCAGAATGGTATCTACGCATATACATACAAAATCCATTCCAAAGAACTACAAGAACCATAGAACAATAAAATAATTCACAGGTTTCCCAAGTACATGAGCCTTAATTAGCTGATTATAAGTCATTTTTCGGAATTATAGGGTCAAAAGCTAATGAAATGGTCTCCACATATTAAAATTTAATTGTATAAACAACGCGTTTCGAAGACTTAGTTAATGTCTGAAGAAGAACAACACTATGTGTTCGAAACGCGTTGTTTATACGATTAAATTTTTATATGTGGAGACTGTTTCATTAGCTTTTTACCCTACAATGATTAAATACCACATAATAACTGATTACACTACGTTAGAATTTTTCGAAATGAATTATTTTATAGTTGTACATTTTTAGATTGAAGGATATACAGTTCTTCATTGATATTTGTTATTGTCAGAATAATGCATTGATATATTTTATTATAATAGGATTCATTTATTTACTTCATTGCTTGAGTCTTGGTGTGTCAATTGTACTATGGCTTTAACTGTTGTTTTTATTGTATGAAATATCAATTGAATGTTATTTCAGTAAAGTTTACTTTCATTTATTTAGATTTTACAGATTTGTGCTTTTTTTGCATGAAATAATAATTTGTTTGTTTTCTATTTGAATTTAATAATAATTAAATCAATTCATCATGATTTGAAAGAAATTAATCAATTTGTCTTTTCGTAAAATTAAAAAGCTTTTAAATTATAAGAACATTTTATCCCTTTGGTAATTCCTTTACCAGAAACAAGATGGTGACACAGACAAAAATTGATGACAGTGTAACTATTATTATGATGCTATTAAG
This sequence comes from Hermatobates lingyangjiaoensis, assembly GCA_026182355.1. Lineage (NCBI taxonomy): Eukaryota > Metazoa > Arthropoda > Insecta > Hemiptera > Hermatobatidae > Hermatobates > Hermatobates lingyangjiaoensis. The sequence goes on from JAPFBL010000253.1 coordinate 9,190,603, forward strand.
TGGATCAGTATTGTAAATAGTATCAGCAATTCTTCAACAGTATCTCGTGGTATGGACTGTCGCGTCATATCCTCCCCTCGATGGATACAAAATCCACCATGTAGCGACTGTTTATTTCTTTTATTTTATTAATAGATTTTAACATTCTCTAATATTGTGGGATAAAAATCTAATGAAATGATCTCCACATATAAAAATTTAATGGCATAAACAACGCGTTTCGTACACGTAGTGTTCTTCCTCAGGCATTAACTCAAAAATACAATGACACCAGAGAGTAAACTATAGTATACAGTAAATATAGTACAAAATAAAAATAAAATAAAATATGGAAGAGAATACGTACCTAAGGGTACAACTGTACCTAAGGTACAACTGTACCTAAGGTACAACTGTACAACTGTACTAACTGTACCTAAGGGTCTGTGGTACAACTGACAGGGAATAGGATGGACGTGGGTGAGGGAATGGGATACATCTGTTTCACATTAGAAGGCAGGTACATTTCATTATTACTTTTTTTTCCCTAAAGGTTAGGCTGAACCTTTACTTTTACTCTAAGACCAAGTGTAGGAAACATATTGGAAATAATGTTTCAATTATTTTCAGCTCAACTTTCAGTAAGTAAAGGCTTTAGGAACCTTTTAGGAGACCTTTAGGAAAAAAAATAACAATGAAATGTACCTACTTTCTAATATGAAACAGATGTACCCCATACCCTCACCCACGTCCATCCTATTCCCAGTCAGTTGTACCACAGACACTTACCCTTAGGTTCGTATTCTGTTCCATATTTTATTTTGTTTTTATTTTGTACTATATTTACTGTATACTATAGATAACTCTCTGGTGTCATTGTATTTTTGAGTTAATGCCTGAGGCAGAACACTACGTGTTCGAAAGCGTTGTTTATACCATTAAATTTTTATATGTGGAGACCATTTCATTAGCTTTTTACCTACAATGAGTAAATACCACATAATAAGTGTTTGCACTACGTTAGAATTCTCTAATATTAATATTAATAGATTTCTAAAGTCTCTAATAACTTTTCTGTATCGTAAACACAATAAACATTTTAAAAATCATCCTATTTTGTATATTTTCGATTTCATTTAATCTCTATATGAAATATAGACAAATGAAAGTATTACATTCGGATCAAATATTCGAAATTGGTTTTTCAACGGAAATAAACGTTTTAGGTTTTCTGAGCCCAATAATAAAGTTTTGCAAATTTGTCTGTATATATATAGTTTTCGCGCTCCATTCTTCGACGTGGGGAGATCTCTCTCACTTCGTCCTCTCTTCTAGTCTACTCTCCTGATGACGAACAACAGTTCGAAATATTGAATTCTGTAAGTGTTCTTTTTAGTCTCTTTTCTGTGTCGTGGTTTGTGTAATTGAAAGTTATATATATATATATATATATATATAATTGATATAGTTTCTCGACTGAAATATGATCAAATTCGACATAAGGGTTAGTTCGAGGATTTTGGTCATAAGAAACATAGAGCAACTCCTGATGATCAGCCGACGTTTCGCTCAAAAGTTGTTTGAGCATTTTCAGAGAGCTAAGAGAGAACCAAGGATTGATAAACGACGGATGAGTACAAGCAATGATAAATACATCATCGAACACCATTCCAACAGAAAAAAACGGTAACAAATCAATTACTAATTAATATCATAGAACACAAAAAGTATCATAAAATGACCTAGTGAACTATTATTATTATATTAAAAAGAAAAAATTGTACTATAAGGACAAATTTGTCTAGGTTAAACGACAAATGTCTGTTTTTAAATAATATAATAGCATAGGTATTTTATTGATACTTTTGTGTGTTCATATGGGTACTTTAATTGTTGTTTGTGTCGTTGTTTTCTGTTGGATGGTGTTCGATGATGTATTTATCTTGCTTTACTTATGTCGTTTAATAAATTGTTTTTTAGCCTTGAAAATGCCAAACAACTTTTGGCGAAACGTCGGCTGATCATCAGGAGTTGTATGTTTTATGACCAAAATCCTCAATAACCCCTTATGTGAATTTTATATATATATATATATATGAGCAGGATATCAAAAAAACGGAAGCAGCTATTATCACCATATTTCAGATACTAAAATCACTTGATTCTGACTTTTTTTGTTGACATTTATTATATATAGGATTCAATGAGAACTGAAATTTTCCTTTGGATTCAAAAGTTCAAAAGTCTTTTTTTATTATTTTATTTTTGAAATAAAGGAACTTATAAAAGATTTTTATTTACATTGTAACGGATATTAAACAAAATTTATTAAAGTATACATCTCAGTTGATTAAACTGAAAGAGATAAAACGTTTGTTTGAAATGAAATAAGTACTAAAGATACCGTGATACAGGTAGTGCTGCTCTAAGAAATCTGCTACCGATAATAATAATAATTAGAAGTGAGAAAGTCGTCACGACCAACACCAAATTGTTTTAATAATTCGACTATAATTTAATTTAGGTTGTTTGTCGTTTTTTCCAACGCCATATTTAAGGATTTTTACCTTGCTGACCAAGGAGCCGAGATGTGGTTCATTTTTGATTCAGCACTCATTAGATATGAGCAGACAACGTTACTGAGGGTGATAACGGCACATTTTACTACCCATCCAAGCAGGGCTGTGTAGTTGGACCTCTTAGGGCCGACTCCGTCTCCTATTTTTCAACAGCCGACTCCGACTCCGACTCCAGCTCTTTTTTTTTATTATTTAAAAAAAAAGATGACAGGTGGATAATAATAATAACTATTACTTTGTGATCATAATGATAATAATAATTAGCAACTTATAAAAAAAAAAGTGAAATTTCAATTAGCGCAAAGAGAGCAATAAAACTAAATAACTGAATATTCATCCTGGACTAGTGAATCAATCACCTGCTACAATTTTCGGATTAGTTTACATTTACTTACATTGTTTACGTTTACTGAAAAATTTTTTAACAAAATTAACTGAAATAAAATTGATGTTTAGAGGTTTAATGAAATAATTTGAAATGATTTCACTACTTAATACGAAATTTAAGAAGAATAAAATTTTACATTCAAAAAATCTACGCCAATCAAATGTATAATTTCTATGCTTTCCATGTTATGACGGTTTTGTCTAACAAAATACTCTAATCAATCTATATGTTGCACCCTGGAACAAAACTTAATATCGGATGTATATTTTCTTGTGTTTACGAATGGTCTTATCTTTGGGTAATGTTGTAGTATATGGAATGAGCTCTGTTGTTCTATACTACAAAACGGATATTAATTTTAAGCTAATTTCTGGGTGATATTTTTTGTTATATACTTCTGCCATTTTTCAAACAAAATAGGAATATTTGATCTCCAAACGAAACTTTGGCGTTATTACTGCTGATATTATATGTTTCAGTTGTGTGATATACCAAAATAACCGTTTATTTGTATAACTGATTCAATCACTATCTGTACTACCGACAGGAATGAAAGACTAATAAACATCTCCTATTTAGGCATTTATATTATATCTAAATAGGACATTATATAACCAAGGAGTTTGATTTTATATTTACTTATAGTAAAGTTGAGTGTAGACCACTCCAGATTTTTAATTATTAATCATCTGAAACACTGAACAGGTAAGGACAGATATTTTGGATTAAACTAAACTTTTTATGTTGTACCATCAAATGTCCAATGTCTTTCTCCGAAGGGAAAAATTCCTACTTTGACTAATTAATCATGTCTTATCATCCTTTTTCATTTACACAAGTAATTTAAATAGGTGAGGAGTCGTAGTCGGAGTTGGCTGATTTTTTCCGACTCCGACTCCTCAAGGTCGGAAATATGCCCGACTCCGACTCCACAGCCCTGCATCCAAATAGCAGCCACCCCCAATGTGATCTGCCAATAGTCTGCCCAGTACGAAATATCTGCCAAAGTAACTCAAGTTTATTTTCATTGCGAGCTAATTTTGAAACAGTTTAAGTTCATTTTCGCATGCTACATTTTTTACCAACTTATTTTTAGTATCTTTTATTTCTATTTAACAGTATTGTAATATAAATTTTAACATTGGCAGTGAGCATAATTAGCTTTTGGTGCTAGAAATACTAGCCCTAATATTTATTTGCAAAATACATAGAGACAATAAACATTTTTTTAGATACCTCCCTGCTTTAGAGTCCCGTGATATGTTTTAACATGCACTAGTAAGGAAAGTCTGCGATGTATCAAGAAAAGCACATATGGGAATTAAGTCCGAAAGTCCTAAAGTTGTTTTTACTTTGCCGACAGATGATATGTCACACTTCATACTCAACGCATAGGTAAGTACCACTTTTGGTATATCACAAAACTGAAACATATAATATCAGCAGTAATAACGCCAAAGTTTTCGTTTGGAGACCTAAAAGTAACTCCTGGATAGCTAAGGTATTAATTACAATTTATGTCATTAATAAAAATGTATGTTTCTATTGATCTATGATTTTTAAGTATGTTGGTTTGCCAAGAAAGAATGTTTTTATGCACCGAAATGGATTCTTAATACCTTCATTTATTTTTATTCCTAAAATAATTATACAAATTGCCAAACCTTGGGTAAAAAACCAGCATTAACTCCTAATTACGACATTAAATGATAAATTTAGAAAAAAGTATTGATAAAATTATTGAATTTTGTTAGGGATGCCTCCTTTCTGATTATGACGAATCGAGATGCCCAAGTAACCATTAAAAGGTATACCAACGTTGATCTGACCCTCTGAGTCAGTAACAGTTACTGTTATTAGGGCAGTTATCGTGTTATTACTATTAGAGTGAAGAATTTAAGTGCGAAAATAGTTTTTCTTGATTTTGGATTCACCTTTATTTTTTTGCTCCTTGGTGAAATTCTTGGTTAAAAAATATGCATTTTTTTAAAGTTGTTTTTTTTACATGCATATGTAAAATATGCATGTAATATTTACTTCCATATGTAATCGGAGATTAGTTGCGAATGAAGATGGACCAGATCCGAAAGCGCTCCAACATCTCCGATATCAACTTAGAGGTATGACGGTTTTTTCTAATTCTAATATTAATTTATTTTTTTTATTGTTCAAGCTGATCCCCTAGTGGGTGATAACGTCAGCCATTTACCGGCTTTTTGTTTTATCGGTGATTCTACAGATTTTACATTAGGAGTCCTAAATTTTACCTAATTCAGTAAAGTTGTATTAATTATATCGGAAGTTTTTCCGTAAACCTCTTTATTAACTGAAAGTTTTGAAATGATTAGATTTAGAAGTAGCATACAATTTTATTGATGCATGATTTATTAGTGGTAAGAAGGTGAAGAGTTTTTAACTTAGACGAAGGTGAGGTGATGCTTACTATGCGTTGAGTATGAAGTGTGACGTATCATCTGTCGGCAAAGTGAAAACAACTTTAGGACTTAATTCCCATATGTGCTTTTTTTTCGAAGTTATATGATTTAACTTCCAAACATTGATTCATATTGTCATTTTTCTCTGGTGTATGCATTGAGATATTTTACATTTTTAGGTAATTTAGATGTTGATTTAACAGAGCTTTGGGTTTTTGGAGTGTGTTTCAAGATTGAATCGTACTGTTTTGCTCGTTAGTGTGTTATAGTGAGTTTGCTCAAGTGGGTGAGTTGTGCACTCCTTGAGGTGGATGGTATGTAAAAGGCTGATGCAGAAATTTAACTCTGATTTCTTCTGTTAGAACAAGATAGACAGTGGAGTGGCTAAGCCCCCTATAACTCATCCTCTTCTGGGAACGGATCCAAGTAGCGGTGATGGTCGGCCGCCCCGTCATTTTGGAGGTCCAGGTGCCCAGGCTTTCCCTCAAGCCAATCAGATACCTCCACCAAGTCAATACCACCAGACCACTCCTCTAGGTCAGCACCAACAGATGTCTCCCTCTGGCCAGCATCAGCAAATTCCTCCTCCTGGCCAACATCAGCAGGTCTTATCTCCTGGTCAAAATCAGCAAATCCTTCATTCTGGTCAACACCAACAAATGCCTCCTTCAGGTCATCATCAGCAAGCCCTTGCTTCAGGACGGCATCAGCAAGTCCCTTCTTCAGGTCAGCACCAGCAAATTGCTTCTTCAGGGCAGCATCAACAAGTCCCTCCTTCAGGACTACATCAGCAAGTCCCTCCTTTAGGTCAACATCAGCAAGTTCCTCCTTTAGGACAACATCAGCAAGTTCCTCCTTTAGGTCAACATCAAGTTTCACCTTTAGGTCAACATCAAGTTCAGCCTTTAGGTCAACATCAGCAGGTCCCACATTCAGGGAAGCAACATATCCCTTTTTCAGGGCAACGTCCTGATGAAGGAGGGCAACGACCTCCTCATGGTCTAATTCATCAATCACCACCCTCCACGACTCCTCCAAACAGGCCTTCTGCTGCTCCATCACCAGCTCCTAATCAGGTGTTATTTTCTTTGCAAGGAGAAAGCTTTACAAATATCATTTTTTTGTTTTTATGAAATGTTTTTGGATTCAATAACCACTTAAATCAAGAAGAATATTTATAATAATACTGATTATTCAATTTCACCTCACCTACTCAATGCCTTACCAAATTTCAAGATTAATCTAATAATTTCTTGATCTAGATTCTCGACCATTGATTTTTAAAGTTCCAAGCGTGGGTTTCTTGAGGACTTTTGGTCTAAAGAAATTACAATCCACTGTTGTATGTTGACGTTATCATCCGTTACGTTATTATTTTGTAATATTGCTTATCTGTTCAAAATTGTGTTTTGGCATCAATAATTAATAATAAGTAATTATATTTAAATAACACATGATTTCTTTAAAAAAAAAAAACACTGGTTATTTTGTGGTTTGCTTGTTATTTTATTTGGTGTTTTATGGTTTGGTTTATTGTGTTTTTTGTTTTCTGTTGGTTGATATTCCGTAGATATATTTGTTTTCACTACTTATGTCATTAATAAATTGTTTTTTAGCCTTGAAAATGCCAACAAATGTTTTGGTAAAACATCGGCTTATAAACAGGAATGTAATTTCTTTAGATCAAAACTCCTCAAGAAACCCAACCTTGAAACTCTAATAATTTATAGGGAACTTTTTATATATGCTATGTAACCTTATTTTCCTTTGGACTGTTTCTTCGACTTTTATTTTAAGGTAATTTGTAAAAATATCTTCACCATGATGTGTACAATATGATTGCTTATAGGTGAACGGAGGTGGCTATGGAGATCCACCCACTCCCCGGCACATGGCGTCCCAGGGTGGAGGAGAGATACCTCTTCCAGATAACTACAAGCCCGTGCAAGAGTGTCTCGAACTCCTCCGCACTTCTTGTTACAACACTTCAAATAACCCGGTTAGTGTTTTAATAGCACGCGATCACTGTTTAACTAGTCAGTCTTGTTAACACAGCCTAAACCATTAAACTTGAAGCGTAGAATTAAGGTTATTTTTTTTAATAGGTCAGTTTTCATTAAATCACAGGGTTACTTTCTTAATAGAAGTATCATCGATAATCACATTAAATGATTTTTCTATGCCAGCCGACATAACCATGTTGATTACTCGAATTCCCACTAGATCAAGGCATGATGCGTGACATACACGTGCCGTAGTTAACGGCTTCTGAATTATAGAATGGGATCCACATCAGTAGTAAGGACTATAAATATAGGTGTTCTATATTTTTTTTGTTGTTATTTAAAAGTTTTGCAATTCTATATTAATATTAATCTTGTAAGAATATATCCATCAAAATAATAAAATTTAAACCTCGAACATCTTTCTTTTGCTAATTCAATATTTCATAAAATTGTTAGGACTACAGTGAGTATAATGTATATTAGTGAGTATAGTATAAGATACAATGAGTATTAGATAATGTATACTCATCATTCCTGCGTAAATGTTCATCACTCCGGCATTTCCGAGCTATGTCCCTTGTTGCGAGTCCACTGTTCTTAATTTAAAGAGAGTTTATTTTGTAATAACATAAATTAACTATATTTGTGATAAATTAACTATATTAACAATTTTTGACAACTTTGTTTGTCACAGATATTTATGACCAAAGATTTTCGGGCACTACTTATTGCACATTTGTCAATGATTTTTGTTGGCACCACTACAGGCCACATCGTTTGATAATTTGAATAAAATTATATTTTGACTCATAAATATGCCTTGTATAGATTTTCCTGTGTTTTCAGGCAATAAAGCCTGATTTTTAGTTAAATTAGTTAATTTAGTAAATAAATTTGTTACAAAATTATTTTACTAATTGCATCATGGCAAATTCTCTTTTTGGGAAAAATGTTAATTTTACAATATACAAATCATAATGAAATCATACTCAGAAATGACACCTTATGAAAGAATGGGCTAAATACTTTTTTGTTGAAATTATCTTGATGGAAAGAGTGATAATAAAGTGATAGAGATATATGCCAAAAATAACACTTTTTTTAAATTATATATGATCTAATTTTTTTCAGATTTTTTATTCTAAAACTTCACAAGGAAACATAACAGTAAAATGATACCACTCCAATTAAAATTGGATCTTGTTTGGCCATTTCCATACTGCAAACGGATACTTGATTTTTATATTAATAGATAACATTTCTTAAGTTCATTACTTTTTTTTCTTTTTTTTTTTGTTCAGTTTTAGTTTAATTTAAAATCAAAATGGTATTAGTGGTTGATATTCTACATTAAGTAAATTGTGATACGACTTTACAATGTAATAGATCCTATCGCTTTTGATGTCATCCATGGTTGGCCTAGTAGGTAATATATGTTTGAGTCTAGAAAGTAATTTAAAAAAGTATTTAGTTGAAAGTGTAATTTATTTTTACTAATAGTTGATTATTTTTTTTTTAAGAAGTATATATTAATTTTTATCTGCTTTGGTTTCAGCAAGTGAAAAGGAAGTTAGATGATGTTGCCAGAAAACTTGAATTACTTTATGATTCGCTCAGGGAGTCAAGGGTAATAATAACTTATATTCAGCATTTTTCAAAAGTTTTATTAATACACTCTTGAGAACATGTTAGTTCTCAACATGTACTATTTTCTTTTAGAGGACTCTATTCAGTGGCACTTAAATATTAATATAAACAAAAGCACCCATGCAGTTTTTACATTAAAAAAAGGACCATGTCCGAATATCACTATGACTGGCGCTCTCCTTCCAACTGCAGATGTTGTCAGGTACTTGGAGCTCTTCATTGACAAACGCTTGACTTGAATTCCCCATACTCGACTGAAAAGACTTGACCTAAAACGACGCTACTTACTACTGTACAGACTTCTCGTAAAACATTCAAAATTAACACTACACAATAAAGTACTGTTATATAAAACATTACTGCGACCGATCTGGACTTACGGACTTAAACTGTGGGGTTGTGGAAAACCTATTTATAAAATACAATCATTACAATCAAAAATCCTCCGTACTATCACAAATGCTCCTTATTACGTCAAAAACTACACCCTTCATAAAGACCTAAAAATTCCATTCATCCAAAACCTAGCCTCTGATCGTTATAAGTCATTTCACAACAACCTTTCCTCTCATCCAAATCCACTTGTACGAATCCTTGCTTCCCCCTCACGTATCTAGAATCCCCCAAGATGACTCAAGAGAAAATGGCTGAGGGATCTCCTATTACAATAATATACTAAAAAAAAAAAGAAACAAAGTGAAAAGTAGAACCAGTGGGTTCCATTCTTTGCTCATGTGCATCGATGTTGCGTAATCTATTACTACATATGCCTGTTACGCAGAATATGCGTAGTTTATATTTGCTAATAAAGATGTTAAAAAAAAGGACTCAATTCAGATAGGTTGGCATGTATGACGTCAGTTTCAAAAGAAATGTTAGAGGAGTCCAAACTATAATCTGCTTTTTTTTTTTTTTTTAATGGTATAATAGTAAGGTCTAGGAATGTGAACGTCTATAGGGAAAATGCTCAGAGGACAAGGTATCCTGGAATTACGTTCTGAGGAAAAGAACGGCCCTTTGAAAAATGTTCGCTTTCTGGGCAGAGATTAGGTACAGAATAGTGCCACTTTTCTATCTATCGGTGTGACTCAGAAAGATCTTTAGTGGGAATAACTTATCCACATTTTCGCATTATTTTCAAAAGAGCAAACAGAAGATAGGTAAATTTAAGAACATCTATTATAGTTTCATCTATTATAGAAATATATGATATGGACAACCTTGTAGAGGTAACTCTTAGACATTATATGATCGTACAGAAGCATATGCCAGTGTATGACAAATCTTTATATGTGAATGAGCTGTTGTTTCGACCTCTGTTATCAGATGTGTGAAATGCCATCCTGATCGTACCTAACTAGGATTATGTTTAGTTAAAAGACCATTCAACACGCTTGACTGGGTAGAGATCTGGTTAAGATCTAGTTTGATCCAGGGAGAATATCTTTGTACTCCTGGAAGTATTAGTCCTGGTTAAATTAGTCATTAAATTTGCCAATGACTGCCCGCCTGTCTTTTGTGTACCATAGTATTTATTTTTACGGGATAAATTACGTTATTGTTGGTACTGACATGAGCACAATGTGCGTGTGTCTAGACGTAGCCTCTGTGCCGCCCACCTCCGCGGGGTCCACCTTGGACACCCTTTGCTTAGTGGGTTCAGAGCAGAGGGTGACTAAAGGGCGGCATTAAATGAACGTCGGCCTGTTTTGTGTTGTTTCCACTTACAGCGTAGTAGACGAGAGTCTTGGTAACGATTGTAATCAAAACAGGTTAAGATCTATCATGGGTGATCAACGTCTGTCCTAGCTTGTACACTAAGTGACCACTGGGGAAATGTGAACTGAGAAACATATAAAAAAAAACAAAGCACTTAGTTCATTGTTTGAAAAGAACAGAAATCACCTACTGCAAATTCTAGAAGTATAATGGAGTATGGACTAAACATGTTAGACGTACTTGATTGTAACTTACTAGTTCCATTAGGTTTAAAAGACTAACCGGGTTTAACAGTATTCCAGATTTTATTTCATCATTTCGGTCACCATTCAAACCAAAAAGGTAAAACAAATACCTTCAATGAGTCTGATTAGAAATGAGAATTAGCTCAGACAGTTTCATGGAGAGATATGTGTGGTGTTCGGATGCAATTAAAATATAATTAATGTTGTTGTTACAAAATAAATGAAGTAGTAATTAACTATTAAATCAATCATATATATTTTATTTGAGAGAGTTTATTACCAAATTGTGTATAATTTGAGTTGATTAACATCTTGAATTGATGCTTTTTTAAAGCCTATTCAATTACTAAGTGTAATGTGTCTTCATTTTATTGATTTTTCTTACAGATGAGTTGAATAGCAGTCAGTGGTATATTGCTTTTATGTAGCTGTATGTGCAAATTGTTTGGGTATTTTTGATCTAAGTCATTTTATAGAAAATATCACCGTTATAATTGAACTAAGTCCATGTTAAGTAGTACATTTCGGGCAGCTTTATAATAATTAGCAGGTTTATAGTATTTGTACGTGACCTTGGCATCTGTTTTTGTTTTGACAAATTAATCTTCGGTTGATTTGTGTTTCGCAAATATGTTTGTAATGGAACTTGACAGTGGTGACGAACTTATTCTTGATATATAGCTAAAGGGACCTTTATATGTTATCCTATCCATTCGGCTTGTTATTTAAAAAAAAAAAATCTCTAATACAAATTTCCTTTAATATATATGCACCTTGGATGAGTGGACTAACTAGGAGTCTTGAGCAGTTTTAACTCAGTAGTTGTGTAATCAATCACTGCTTGGATTTAGCTGTAATGGGGAGAAAAGAAACCTCGATACAAAAATTTTATGAAAAACCAACCGTGCTTCGAACAGTTCCTGCTTTTTGAGATTTCACTCAGTCATATTAGTAAGTTTTGTTTTCTCGTATTAGCAGTCCAGGTTAGGATTGCAGACATACAATAATGATGAGATTATATGCTGAAGGGAGTTAAATTAAGTTCAAAGGGAAATTCAAGGAAACTTGTCGTTTATCTATTATGATAAAAGCGGATTTATGGTTAAAGCATTGATACCACATGCTCCTAAATCTTAAATTTGGTATCTAAGTTCCTTTTTAGGTTCAAGCTGTGATTACTTGTGACGGATTGTGCGAATTCTTTAGCTTTCTGATATGATTATGTTTACTATAATACATTTTAGCTATGTTTCTATTATGACTTAGATGTAACCTGAAAAAGAACATTAAGTGTCCGAAATGCGATGTCTTCTTCATAAAACTTCTTTATATGGATATTTGTCTTTGATTTTCTTGTTAACACTTTTAAATGTTGATATTTCCTATTCTGAAATTCTTCCATTAAGAAATGTGTCTTGTAATTTGCTCTTGTTGAGCTTTTTTTTCGTTCCTATCTACAGTTGTCGATGGAGACGTTGAACAGTCTAGAAGAGCTGGTAACCCAGATCGAGAATGGTGACTACTCCGGAGCTCTCTCCCTCCACACTCGCCTCATCTCTGGACCTGACTTCTCGCAGATTGCCTCTTTCATGCCAGGCCTCAAGGTCCTTATCCAGTGCGCCATACAACTCAACGTCTTCCTCCACTGAGCTTAGCCTTCTGTACATAACTCGCCTTAACTATTTTATATTGCTTATGTAGCTCCAACACTATTTGTATATTCACTTCAGGTTTATTTTATGTATAAATATATATATACATTTAAGTAAATATTTTGTTGTAATGATTGTTGTTTTTTATTGTTTGTGCAATACAAAGGAAAACCTTATTTTATTTTATCCTGGACGCTGTTCAGTATAAGCTCACTTCAGGATCCAATAAAATTAATTATTACTAACTCGTAAAATCCACATAGTAATTATATTTTAACCCTACAGTTCCTCATCAATTTATTGTGATATTTCGATAACGAAAAAAACTGGTGAAAAAACACCTGATTAATTCTTATGGGTTGTACTCTCCATGAATTGAACATAAATAAAATCTCTACTAATTCTAGATATTAAAAATTAAAGACAACTAACTAAGAAGACTTTGTGAAGTATCAAAAAAAAATTATCTATTAGTAAATTTTGTATCATTAGTTGTTTTTTTTTATATTTTTATTTGATCGGAATGATTTTAATAAACAGTTGTAATTAATTAATCGGATTAATTAATCAGTTGACAAATAAGTATGAACTAAAGAGTTTCCATATATATATAAATATAGATTTCACATAAACATGTGAAATAACAATCAATGATCAAACCACAATAAGAAATGGCAAAACAAGACTAAGATCTTTCAACCGTAACAAGCGGTCTTCGTCAGTTGGTTTTTGACTCTGACGAAGACCGCTTGTTACGGTTGAAAGATCTTAGTCTTGTTTTCCCATTTCTTATTGTGGTTTGATCATATATATATATATATATATATATATATATATATATATATATATATATATATATATATATATATATAATTCTATCTTTTTTCGACCACAAAAATTACAGCAAACAGCAGAGGTTATTGAGGGATGGTCAAACAAACAAACAAACACTTCACTTACGCCAACGTTTCGCTATATTTTTATAGCATCATCAATGCTGTATAAATAACAAGATATACGTCCGACAGATAGAACGGATAGAATTTACTTTAATCTTAGTAAACTTTATTGCAATATTATAAACGCTTAGCTTTTCTGGACAACCTGTTATAACCTGTCGTATAACCTGTCTTATCAGTTTTGTAATATTTACTACTGTTTTCGTTGTGTGTATCTGTCGGACGTATATCTTGTTATTTATACAGCCCTGATGATGCTATAAAAATATAGCGAAACGTTGGCGTAAGTGAATGTTGTTTGTGTAGACCAACCCTCAATAACCTCTGCTGTTCGCTATATATATATATATATATATATATTGGTCTTGAATTTTTAAAAAGTAATCTGTTTACAATTTGAAAAATTCTATTTTAATGTTATAGTAAAGTTATGTGTCTTAATTTGTAATTTGTTTCTGTTCAACCGGTTTTAGTGCACGCTCAGCATTCACATCCAACAAAAATATTCTATTTGTATTAATACTAGTGAGGGATTAACCTTCCGTTCTATCATTAATAACCTCTACGTTATTAAATAAACATATTGTTTTTATTTATTTTAATTAATTTCATTGTATTATTAAAATATTGGACTGTTTATCCAAGTAGTGACACATACATTGTTTTCTTATCAAATTGGAAAAAACTACCTTTCAAATATTATTTATTATAAAAATTTCATTTTTAACCAACTTCTTAGTGGGGCGTTGAGTTATTTCTTCATAAAAGATAATTGAAATTAGTTTATTCTTGTCCTTTTCAATTAGTGACTCTCCAGATCAGGGGTATTCAAATTAGACAGCGGTTAATTATTAATCCTTTTACATTTAATGGAAATAAACATGAAAATTGCTTGAATCTACTGATAATTTGAGTTTAAAAAGGATTAGAAAAATGTAAGTCAGTGTTAAAATATTGTTTTAAATGCTCTAACGTGAACATCTTGACTAAATTAGTTGGATCCAAGTCTCAAGCACAAGTTTTTAAATCATAACCCTAAATTCGTTATGGTTGCACTATTTAATTTTAGGAAATTTGTAGTAAGAAATAATGATAATTTAAGTTTCTCAAATATCCAATTTATTTCAACTATTATATGTTCATATTCAGACTACAATTTTTTTTGTTAAATAAAGTTTTCATTCTAATGTAGTGCAATCAGTTATTATGTGGTATTTACTCATTGTAGGGTAAAAATCTAATGAAATGGTCTCCACATATAAAAATTTAATGATATAAACAACGCGTTTCGAACACGTTGTGTTCTTCCTCAGGCATTAACTAAAAAATACAATGACACCAGAGAGTTATCTATAGTACAAAGTAAATAAGTACAAAAATTAAGTACATTAAATAATTTTTGTACTTATTTACTTTGTACTATAGATAACTCTTTGGTGCCATTGTATTTTTTAGTTAATGCCTGAGGAAGAACACTACGTGTTCGAAACGCGTTGTTTATATCATTAAATTTTTATATGTGGAGACCATTTCATTAGATTTTTACCCTACAATGAAATAAAGTTTTATCTATTGTTGAATAAATAACGAATTTGGAATTGAACTTTTGGTAATTAGTAATTTAAACTGTCAACTTGTAAAAGATATCTGGGTTTCCATTCTATAACGGATTGTTCTTAACAAGATTTTATTGACTGTTGAAAAAAGTTTAATTGTTCATGGGATATTAATATAAAATTAAGAACATTATTTGAAAAAAAGAGGAACAAAATTTATAGTTTGAAGATTACCACTTATAGTTTGGATATTTAAGGAGCTATAATATCTTTATTTCACAAATATTTTTTGTGAAAAAAATAAAAAAAATTTCATCTCGTTGAAGGTGAGACGAAAGACTGGGCTTTTAGATGTGTTGACTCTATTTGGCCCTTAATGAAATAGTTTGAACCCCTGATCTAGTGACACAGCTATCTATCCAAATGAAAAAAATAATGAGAAGAATTTGTAATAAATTAACAAGGAAAAAATAAAGTATTTAACTATTAATTGGTAATTCTATTTTGATAGCTTTTTAATCCGATTGAATTTTAGTTTAGGATACCATCGTAATCTAAGAGGTTTGTTTACTTAATTTAAACTCATGATTTTGTTTATCTAAAATGGTACTATTTTACAATAAGTCGTAATTCTATCTAATTATAATTGTTGAGTAATATATTATTAATGCTACATTATGTTGTACAACATAAAAAAAAGTATATTTTATTATTATTCATTATGGCAATTATATAGTGTCATTACTGTATTAAAACTATTGTAATTATGAAATACATTATTTTAAGTCATTCTGCTTCATGAATATATTTAAGAAGTCTGATAATTATATAACAGTTTTGTTGCATAAATATTAAGGTTATAAAATACGTAAATTATTGTATTTGTTAAACTGATGATTTTTGTAATAGAGATTTAAATTTATTATTCAGTGGTTTTATAATGGGTTGTTTGATGCTTTGAAAAAAGTTCTAGAAATATTTCTCTAAAGGAAGTTTCTATGGGAAGTCAATGTTTATTAATCAGTTTAGTGTTCTACTTTGTGACAGGACTAAACTCTATAGAAATATATCTAAACTATAGAAATCGGGTCACTATTTCAATTTCTCATGATCAAATTAATAATGTTTAAATATATTTATTTTCCATAAATTATAGATTTTTTTTTTTAGTTTATTGATTTCGTACCTTTTATCGTACTTCAAAAAAACGTTGTGTGGGTAAATAAAATAAATAGTTCCAACATTTTCAATGTAAGTGTACAGGAATACCTTGATTAAAGATGTTAATTTACTCTAAAAATCTTTGATTTATTCAAAAACAAGAACGCGTTTCAGAACGTTGTTGTTATTGAATAAAACTTCATTTGTGTGGAGACTTTTGTTTGTTTATCCATTTTACCTCAGAATGAGTAAATACTACACTATTACAGATTACACAGCTAATGATTTATAGAAAGAAGTTCAAAGTGCTGAATTTTCAACATAACTCAAAAATCTTCAATAGTAGTGAAAACGTAACTCACTGAAACTTAGAGTAGTGCGAAAAATAAAATAAAACTAAAATGTATGAACTCTTTCGCATCAACTTCTTATCTTCTTAACATGGAAAAGTATTTTTGTTAACCTTATGGGAAGTTAGATTTAATTTATTTGATTTTACCTTCTTTCAGTGGTTTATTGTTTCGTTTATAGTTCATTATTTTTTATTTAACAAAGTTTGAATTGCTTTTTGATTAATAACTTTTAGTGTAAAACCCGTAGAACAATATTTAAAATAAATCCTCCTGAAAAATATATGGATTGGCAGACTTGAAAGGCGAGATTTTACTCATTTGTAGAAAACAATATATAACTGCAAGAAGTTTATTGATATTCTCTTAATTATTGGCACAGCCATTATGTGAGAATCTAGATAACCGTCCAGGAACTATGATCAAACAAATTTTCGCGTCTGAAAAAGTTTAGGGAACTACACTTAGGAAATACTGCAAAAGTAATTTTGCAAAGTTAATTTGCGCTGAGTGAAATTTCTGTAAGACAATTAACAAACGCAAAAAAAATTAATTCAAATTCATCTACTAATATTAGTAGAACATTCTTAAAAAAATCATGAAAGGGTACAAAAATAGAAACATCAAAGATATTACTTTGTTTCATGTTTACGAATTTAAAAGTAAAACATTCTTATTAACCTCATTGAAAATCGGTTTTTTTTAATAGTTTTTTTTTCTTCTTCTTATATTATGCAATTACAAAAATTCCATTTGAAGATTATTCAATGCAAAAGTTTTTCTTATTAACCTCATTGAAAATCGGCTTTTTTTTAATAGTTTTTTTTCTTCTTCTTATATTATGCAATCACAAAAATTCCATTTCAAGATTATTCAATGCAAAAGTTTTTCTTATTAACCTCATTGAAAATCGGCTTTTTTTTTAATAGTTTTTTTTCTTCTTCTTATATTATGCAATCACAAAAATTTTATTTGAAGATTATTCAATGCAAAAGTTTTTCTTATTAACCTCATTGAAAATCGGCTTTTTTTTAATAGTTTTTTTTTCTTCTTCTTATATTATGCAATCACAAAAATTCCATTTGAAGATTATTCAATGCAAAAGTTTTTCTTATTAACCTCATTGAAAATCGGCTTTTTTTTAATAGTTTTTTTTCTTCTTCTTATATTATGCAATCACAAAAATTCCATTTCAAGATTATTCAATGCAAAAGTTTTTCTTATTGACCTCATTGAAAATCGGCTTTTTTTTAATAGTTTTTTTTCTTCTTCTTATATTATGCAATCACAAAAATTCCATTTGAAGATTATTCAATGCAAAAGTTTTTCTTATTAACCTCATTGAAAATCGGCTTTTTTTTAATAGTTTTTTTTCTTCTTCTTATATTATGCAATCACAAAAATTCCATTTCAAGATTATTCAATGCAAAAGTTATTTTTTTTGTTATTTTTCATAATCGTATACGATATAACATCTGAGAAAACGCCACCATTAATTTAGATGGTTTTAATTAAATCATCTGAATTAATAGTGTCGAAATTACCGTCCTTTGGTGTTACCAAATATGGTAACTACCAATGTAGTATTATTTTATTGGGGTAATATTAGGGTATAATTTTTTCCACTCCGATAATAGTGAGTGAAATCATACTAACTGAAAGTTCTTACTGTAATTTCTAACCATATTGTGTCGGTACTTTACGTCCTACAACATCCGTTTTTGTGTTGTTGCACTAACCTGTGTATTCCTGTACTACGAACATTTGAATTATTAGTAAGAGATATTCATCCACGTATATAGGTAATTTGTTTTGTACATCAGGCCTCTAACAAATAATTCTCAATCCCCCAGATTTAATTTGTCATGTAAATTTTATTGTATAATTAACAGCAAAATGTCTTAAGTAAAAAAGAAGTTTATTTAAGTTAGCTGTTTGAACTAATAGTGTCAATTTATGATGTAGACTATATATATATAATATATATATATATATATATATAAACTCAAAAATTGTTATTGACCTCTTCTATTCTATTCACTGTTTTGTTATTGAGGGCTAGGTCAAATAAAAGAAAATAAACTCCTTTCTAGGCCGACGTTACGTCGTTAATATATATATATATACGACGTTACGTATATATATATACGTAACGTCGGCCTAGAAAGGAGTTTATTTTCTTTTATTTGACCTAGCCCTCAATAACAAAACAGTGAATATATATATATATAACTAAAGAAGATGAATCGGGATGCGATCAGTTTCTTCCACTTCCAATCAAACTCTCATTGCCGACGTTTCGATTTTATTCAAAATCTTTTTCAAAGGCTAAACTAGGAATATTTGAAAATGAACGAACTATTACAAATTGCATTACTAAAACTAAACATTACTAAAAAGTTTTAGTAATGTAATTTGTAATAGTTCGTTCTTTTTCAAATATTCCTAGTTTTGCCTTTGAAAAAGATTTTGAATAAAATCGAAACGTCAGCAATGAGAATTTGATTGGAAGTGGAAGAAACTGACCGCATCCCCATTTATCCTTTTTAGTTATATATCTGTCCCACGGTCGACAATTCATTACTTTTTGTATATATATATATATATATATATATATATATATATATATATAAATGAAAAAAGACAACAAATAGAAGAAGCGAGAAAACTTACTGGGTCTATATTTCGAACTGAAGTTCGTCGTCAGGGAGAAGAAGGGAAGAGGAAGAGGCACGTGCGTCCACTCGCACAAGCAGAGGGCTACTGGGGGCTCCAGGCGGCGGTCACCAGTTGTAGTAGCTCGAGGCGCTGCAGGCTAATCCCCCGTGAACGACACCATTCCACCACGAGCGGACACGCGTACCGTATAAGTCGGTACGCGTGTTGGCTCGTGGTGGAATGGTGTCGTTCACGGGGGATTAGCCTGCAGCGCCTCGAGCTACTACAACTGGTGACCGCCGCCTGGAGCCCCCAGTAGCCCTCTGCTTGTGCGAGTGGACGCACGTGCCTCTTCCTCTTCCCTTCTTCTCCCTGACGACGAACTTCAGTTCGAAATATCGACCCAGTAAGTTTTCTAGCTTCTTCTATTTGTTGTCTTTTTTCATTTATATATCTGTCCGGTTTGGACCGCTTTAATATTTTGATTTTATATATATATATATATATATATATATATATAACAATTAAAAGAAACGGTCCAGCGGACTTTTTCAAATAAAATAAATTCAAAACGAAGGAAACACACAGAAAGACACAGACATAACTCACATCGATATTTCGATCATCGTCGTCATCAGGAGGTGACAGTCACCGCCCTGCCTTCCTGCGGGACTCTTCGCTCTTCACACCTCCTGATGACGACGATGGTCGAAATATCGATGTGAGTTATGTCTGTGTGTTTCCTTCGTTTTGAATTTATTTTATATATATATATATATATTTCGGGAACTCGGAACTGACCGAGTCCCGATAAACTTTAGTTTTGTTTCTATTCCACAGTCGATACTTTTATCAATATATATATATATAATTAATTGGCATATTAAGGTGGTACGGTTACTAAGGCCTCCTAATGTCAGAAATACAAAACTAGAATAACAAAGATTTAAGAAATTAAACTCATGATTCTGTGACCTGAAGCAAACAAACAACCGTCCAAGTTACCCAGGTGCCCAATAAAGTAGATAAATATTTATACTGTTAGTAAACTTTAATTCCTGTTAACCAATTAAAATTTAGTTAATATTAAACACATAATATACCGCCTTACCTCTTACATTGCTGCCGTAGCTCTCTGACCGGTTTCGGGTGTCATCCATCTTCAACACGAACTTCTACCTCAACACCGAGAGCTACGGCAGCAATGTGCGAGGTAAGACGGTATATTATGTGTTTAATATTAATAATACTAACCTCTATGGTAATGATGAAATGCATAAAATTTAGTTGTCTTATCCCTGGAGGTATGATGTGTTTCTGAGACTTCTGACTTTTCTTCCAATAAATTCAAATGTATCTACGTCATGTTTTGAAATCATTAAATGTTTAGTCAATTAATTGTTGATACTATTTTTCAACTTTATTGGCTTAGTTACTTCAAGAAATTAATAGATGAAAAAAGAAATTCTATTACTCCATGAATCAATACTTGTTTTAAATATGAGGTAAATATTTCTGCTGGATAATAAAAAAACCATTGAACTCTATTAATGTTGTAATGATGATTCAAATAAAGAGATGATATCATTATTATAAATTAGAAATAGTGAATTATCATTTGTTGATAATCTTAAATATGGAAATTAATCAAAAGAAAAATGCTCATAAAATGTTTTCTTACAAATATTTATGAATTCTTGATATGTAATTTTAGACGAACTTAATGCATTAAACATTAAACAGTGTATCTGAAATGGTAATTTTAGGTTTATTTTAAGTAAAGTTCCCTGTTTATTTAATATCCTGGATGGTTAAATAAGAAAGATCAATGCAATTTTGAACAATTAGAATCTCAATAACCACATGTGGTCTTTCTTCTATTAAGAAAATACGTTTCTTATTTCAAATACTAAAGTTACCTAAAAGATAATTTCGTCAACAGATATTTCATTATATTTCTGAAAAGCCTTACCAACTTTTCTTTGACTTTTCAGTAAGTAATTTTATAATCTATTACAAAAGTAATTACTACTTAATTTTTCCATCGATGACATTAATCCATCGCAGTGAATACCTGCAATAATTCTAATCTGAAAAATGTATACATTAATTTGTTTATGTTTTTGTATTGATAAAACAACATTTGTGGCTATTGTAATAATTATGAACTGCTTTTTCATAGTTTGAACGTAATTTAATTATAAGTATTCCTGAAAGTATTTCGTTTACTAAAGTATGGTTTATTATTAAATATGTGTTTTTATTTAGGTTATTACATAATATGTCAACATGGAATTTTGGAGAATTAAAGTAGCTCGAACATCTACCGTATACAGTAATTAGATAGAAGAAGGTGAGAGAGAGATAATTATTTAAATAAGGATAGAGAATGAGAGGGAATAATTGAAATAGTGAGAGAGTGACTGAGCTGTAGGTAGTAGGAGTGAGTGACAACTATGTAAACAGATTTAGATAAAGAAATAGTGAGATCTCCAACCACTATTCAATAACTCTTTTATAAAACGATATGATTTAAGCATTAATAACACTAAAAGAAATAAAATTTATGTATCAAATAAATGTCTTTAGTAGTAAAGAAAATAACTATAAGTTTGATTAATTTTATGTTGATATAAAAAACACCTTTTTTGTGAAAAAAAAGTTGTATATGATATTTTTATTAATTATATATATACATAACTAATAATACATATGAATTAGTGTAGAAATGTTAAATTCGAGTTAAAAAGGATAAATATTGTTGATAAAATGATCCTCATAAAATTGGCTATAACGACGTACAACTAATAACGGTTCTAATAACGACTAAGATGTTCAAAACCCTATTGTGCAAATAAAATTAATTTATCTACCTTCAGTATGAAAGGTTTTCACCTGCATTTAAATCACACAAAATGAAGACTAATGTCTCACAATTTTCAGTTATATATCAAATAAGAAATGGCGTCAAAAAACTGTTTTCTTTCTTAAGGAATACATTAATTTCTTTGTTGAGATTTTCATTAACTTCCTATTCCTTTCAGTTTTTTATATTTACTTACATTATTAAATTTTTCAAATGTACTATATTCAACAATATAAGTTATTTTTTAAGTGCTGCGTATCATTGTCAAAATTATATAGGTCTAAATTTTAAATCATTTTTGTAAATATCTTACTGTTTTGAACAATTTAAACAATTATGTTTATTATGTTTTTCTTTGCAGTATTCACGATTGGTGGTTTTAGTGAATTTATTTAATGCTAAGTGCCTTACAAATGTGGACATATTATATATAATGACTGAATAGTGAATAACTGTAAATATGTTTTACTTTTATTTCCTAAATTATCATTAGGGTGGTATTTCATTATATTTAAAATAAATATCTTGATTGATGGAAATAATTAAGGAATATATCAATCATGTTAAAAGTTATTTGTATTTTTCCTTCCTAAATTTGAACTTAACCCAGTGATTCCCAGAGTGTGAGCCGTGCTATCGTCATAAGGGCGCCGCGAAATATGCGCCATTTCTGAAACATCTAAGGTCCAGCCGGTCTTAGTTGGCAGGAAAAAATAACAGCTATGGAAACTAAAAATTAATTAAGAAGATCTTAATGATTGATTTCCCTTGTTGCACCAGTTTTTAACCTCCAGTGAAATCAGTTTGTCTTGCAATTTAAAATCTCTTTTGGAACATCATCTATCCCAGCTTATCAAATGGTTCGAAAAATACTTCGAAGCAGATAACATTGAAAAATTTACTTGGATTCAAGACCCATTTAGAGCCAAAGCTCCATCAGAATTTACCCTTACAGAAGAAGAATCTCTTATTGAGTTGTCTTGCGATACAATATTGAAGTTAAAATTTGTTAGCATGGAACTTTCTGATTTTTTTACATCAATAAAAGATATAACTACCCACTATTTAGTAGCAAAGCCCTAAGAATATGAGAGTCGCTATTTCCAATTTTATTCCAAGATTTGAGAAGTTGTGCAGTGAACATCAAGCCCATCCATCCCATTAATAATTTCAAATTATTAAACGATGTTCAATAAATTGTGAATTTAAAGCTCGTGTTTAATTTATTTTTCAATTAACCTAACCTTAACGAACTAAGAAGTAGATTTCCAAATCCTTAAAAAGTCAAAAATTAAAAAAATCGGACGTACCTATGAAGAGAGCCGCGGAAAAAAATCGTAAGTGTTATGGGAGCCGCAAACCGAAAAAGATTGGGAACCTCTGACTTAACCACTGGAGTAGTTACTAACATAGACATAACCAACATGAGGTGTCGGGACGTTTGCTATGTAATCAAATCGATTTTAAATAAACTATTATGAATTCATTAGTTGTGCAATCTGTTATAGTGTGGTATTTACTCATGTTAGGAAAAGTATTTTATAGGCAAAGAAGTTTAAATAATTAGATGATAATTTCGAATTATGTAAATTAGAAATTTGTCTCTTGCATTAGTGCCTATCATTTATTGGAAGAAAATTGTTCAAAATTCGTTAACAATATGTGGTACTCATCCTGAAACATTATTGTTGGAACGTGTTTTCTTTAAACAACTATTTGTGAAAACTTTTTTACTTTTACAAGTTCCAGTATCGGAACACCCACAATTACTAACTTAGGAATCTAGTTAAGTACTCTACGGGGAAATTAAATTGTATTAGAAATAAATTTCTCTTAATTGTATGTTTTTATATAAATGGCTCATTTTTGATTCTGCACTCATTACTTATGGGCGAACCGAGCGACCTTTCTGGTAAGTCATCCTCCGATGTAATAACCAAGCCCAAGTCGTGACCTAGAGGAAGGATATTTAACATGACTATGACCGTTGGTTCTCTCATAAATGCATATAATACTAGTAAAAAGTGTAATGTTTTCAAAGCCCACGTGTACAGACCTTTTACTTTCTGTGCTGTTATAGAGGTGAAAAAGTATCTCATTTGTTATTTCATATTATTCCAAATATTATGATTATTTGTCTTAATATCAAATTATTAAATTATTATTATTATCGAAATATTATTATTTTTTTGTTATGATATTGCCACAAAATTAGGTTAACGGCATCGACAGTACTCAACTTTATATTTTGATACTTTATTGAAGTAGGGACTCTTACAAGAATACTTGAAATGTCATCATTTTGTCTGCGGACCGACTGCTTTCACAAATTGAGGATTATGACGAAGATTGTAACCAAAGAATCTTTAGTACAAATTGTAAGCATTCTAATACTAGATTACTCTTAATTCCACAAAGAAAAAGCTGTACTATTGTGCGTCAGTGTGTGGGATTACACGTGTGGTGCGTGCAATATTTCAAAACTCCACTGCACCGGTTTTTATTCTGTCGATTTGCGTCACCACTGTTCTCAGTGATCCAGAGTATCCTGTGGATTTGAAACCAGCCAAAATGTCTATGTACAAAAACTGTAAGAAATCCTCCGGTTTCGTACGTAGGATTTTTACAAAATCCTCCCTGTTTTCTCATTTCTGTTTGTATTATTATTGTTATTATTATTTGGGGATGACTATAGCACTGCGTCTTAAAAACTATTGTACTTCCCCCCTTCTGTACTAAAGTACCCCAGCAGTTAGCTTCAACGCCTCCTAGAAGCTCAGCACTTTTGCTGGGTCCAGCGGTAAAAGTTTTTTTGTTTTTGTTGAGTGTCCCGAAGCACCTACCTCTATGCAGCAAAGTTGCCAACACAACAAAAACCAACAACAAGTCAGTCAGTCAGAAGGTGCAACAGTGTTTCTTCCTCCTTTTTGCATAATCTGCATAAGTCATCATTGATAATGCCCATTCAGGCTCAGTATGTTTCGGGAGAAAGTTACTTCCTTTCTCCTTCTTTGGACAGTCTTCTTCATGTCCTTAGGTTCACTTGTGGGAGGTTGGCTCCCACTAGTTAGCGCTTTTGGATACTCTGCGCTTCCGGAGGATTGTCTCCGGACTTCTTACTCCTTAGTATCATACAGAGGAGAATCCCTAAAGCTCTGTCGGTGGTGTTTTGTTCGCTCCAGTAGAGCACCGGAGTAAGACTATTTACTCAAACGGGTCGCCTGGTATTCTTGAGGTTCCGTTTGTAATACAGTAACTCCTGTATCATCCATCCTTCGGCGGGGATTGCATAACGCCTTATATTAGGGCTGGGATAATAGAACCGGATCTGGGAAGTTGGAAGGATGTGAAACGAAGGTGGCCAGGCCCAGCCCCTGGTTACCTTATCCTCCTCTTTCGTTTGTCCTTGCATATATTAGGTTAACAGGTAACCTCGCGAAGGCCAAATGTCGGCCTTACTATTACAGTAATGTCTAGCCTCTATTAGAGGCTAGTGGTCATATAAAAACACCCAAATAATTTTGTTCAACTTCATTCATCATTAGTATACTAAAAATACAAGATATTGTGTTCATAACTTTAAAAGAGTAAGTTTTACAGCTAATCGTTTTAAGTTTTACAAACAACATTGTTTCAGAGGACTCCTGCTTTGTACAATTCTTACAGATTACGTTAAATTATAAAATATTGTGTAACAAAATATACTAGTCAATATATTTTTTTAAATATTAAAAAAATTG
This sequence comes from Hermatobates lingyangjiaoensis, assembly GCA_026182355.1. Lineage (NCBI taxonomy): Eukaryota > Metazoa > Arthropoda > Insecta > Hemiptera > Hermatobatidae > Hermatobates > Hermatobates lingyangjiaoensis. Next base: position 9,216,543 of record JAPFBL010000253.1, read on the forward strand.
GAATGAAAAAGACAGGTCTGTGAATAGACATGAAGAATAATATAAATTGTTTTAGACAATAGTGTAAACCTCAATTTCCTTCAAATTTAACCAAATTTTATATTTAAAAAAATGCTATTTTTAACCATTTGTTAATTATTATTTCTGAATTTTGTTTTAGAACCTACTTAGGACAAATATATACGGAAAGCGGTAGGATACACACATGGACTCGGGGTATGGAGAAGGTTTGTAAATGATAAGGTTATAATAAGTAACCTTCTGATGAAGGTGTAATGGCAATGAATTGAATATTTAAAATGAATTTGCAATAAACCTTGTGTATATTTACTGAGCTATCTTTAATGTTTTGTTGTATACATCATTAGTCTTAATTATGGAAGAAGAAATTGAAAACCAAAAGGAGGAAGGCTTGGAGGAAGTAGAACATGATCTCATAAAAGGTACATTTTGAGCTCTCTTTGGTTTGTTGAAATTTTGCATAGTCGTCTAATATTTTATTGTATCTTTAGATGCTGTACTGGAATTGACGAATTCAAAGTTTAATGCTGAGCTGATTGACCTCCCTATGGGAAACATAAGAAAAAGTGTTTCGGAATCCTTAACTGCTCCCTTTGAAGGGAAATCTATGTCTAGAAAGGCATTTGAAAAGCGTAACTGGATAGAAAAGAAAAGCCAACAAAATTTAACCAAAGATGATGGTAGTTCTGTAGATGATGAGTTTTCTGAAGAAGAAAGGCTAAGTGAAGAAGGAGGGGAAGAAGAAGAAGAAGATTCTGATAATTTGTATATACAACTTTTTGTATTTTAATACTTTTGGACTGAGTAAAATTAATCTTTAAAATGATTAATTCAGGTTTTGCATATAATAAAACTGAACCTTACTTTCAAAATGTTTATAATAAATAGTTTTCATTGTTTATTAATTCTTTAGTTAAATTATTGGGCTCCCATTATTGCTGCTTGTCTTCTGTAGATTTGTTATATTTCTAGTTCTAGCGATGACTCAGCAGTTGAGAGTGATAATTTGAGTGAAGGAAGTGATTTGGGTGACGATATTAACCTTAGTGGATCAAAGTTGACTGAACCCGATAAAAGTTCTGGGCAAGTGAACATTTTTTCGGAACGATCTAGAAATCCACAAGTGGATATTAATAAGGGAAATTCCATCAGGAATCAATTAGGTATTGCTTTGTCCTATTTTTTATTATACCATATTATATATAGCATACTACACATTAGGTATGCAGTAAATATAACATCTACTTATATTTACTATATCTACTAAACTACAAGTAAAAGAATATTGCAATTATTATTGTGATAATAAATTGTTTTATGCTGAAATAATAAAAGTACAATTAAATTTTGTAAATGAAGTAGTCAGACTACTTTATACCACCAATTGACACACTTAGAAGTCTTCGGGGTTTGGATGTGCTGAATATCTTAGGTCTTAGATGGAGGGTGGTCAGTTCCGTTCACACTTTTCTTGATCAGGTCGTAAAGCAATAGAACACGTTAGGTGTTAAGGTAATGGGACAATTGGGTGACAATACAGTTTAACTCCTTCTGGCGAATTTATTACTGATGGTTTAATTTCTATGCGGTTATACCTAAATTTCCCAGTTTAATAGAACATCTGTAAGATTTATGAAAAAAATGACGACTACTTAAGGTCCTTTCTGAGGGACGACGTAATCAGATTAAGAAGAAAACATCTCTTTCACTTCTTCTTTTCTGTCGAAATATTGTAGTGTATCTTGTCGGTGTTTTTCTGTTTTCCTTTGTGGTTGATTGATTATGGACTGTTTCATTTTGTTGATGTATAACGATGCAGAAAAAATGCTTCTGTAATCATTTTTCGAACCTAATTCGTCATCAGGATAAGATTGGAAAAGAAGTGAAAGATATGTTTTCTTCTTAATTTAATTACGTCGTCTCTCAGAAAGGATGTTAAACAGTCGGTCCAAAGCCCGTACTATGTCAGGTACTCCTTAAAGATCTCTACTCTAAAAATATTTGAGTTAGACACAATTTAGAATCGCAATGTAGAATCAACGAGTAATGTGTCTCTCCCAATATTAAAATGGGTTACAAATAATTAATGAGCCACAATTTCCGCCTCTAGAATAGCACTAGAAGGTGAAAAAGAGCCGTATAAGTGTGTTTGTTGGAAAACAAAACATGTTTTCTCCTAATATTCATACATTGATTACTTTCTCGTAAGTGCTTTTGTTGTGTTATGTTGCAATTAATAAGTAAGTTTGTTCGAGTATTTTAGGTAAAACTGGCATCAAAATTAGCATTCCCAGATTTAATAACAAAGTGTTACATAGCCACTTCGATTGCTTTTGCTTTTGTAGACCAGCTGTACCAATACGTATTATAGTGATGCAGATGGTTTATAAAAGGTAAAGAAGATGTGGTTATGTAAGACTAGGTTACTGATTCTCTCTGTCACAAAACAGCTTAATTGATCAATATTGTATAAATTTTATTTTTAAACATATGTTATAACATATTTTTTTTTATTTAGTTATATGGGAAAATCTCATTGAGAGCAGAATAAAATTACACAAAGCTCTACAGTTAAGCAACTCATTTTATCAAAAAGAAGAATATGAAGAATTCAGATCTGCTCTAACTGAAGAACATTTAGCTGAAGTCACTGATGTTCAGAACGCTGTAAGAATCCTTCTTCAATCTGCCCTATCCTTGCAGGTAACTTTGTTGTATTGATTGTTTTATTTAGTTGAACTATTGTTATACAACTCTATGTTAGACCCACAAAAACTAAAGTGAAATTATCGTAGAGATACCAATTATTACTAAATAACAGTTAAAGTTTTTTTTTTTGACCTTATACAGAATTACGAATGTGTCAGAAAAAATGTACGTATTCTTCTGCACAATGCATATTTTCATTATTTAAAAAGAAATTATTTTTTTCCTTAACTTTCTCTGGCGTACGAAAATAAAAAAAAATATTTAAAAAACCCTTAGTTGATCTTGATAACTGATACTTGAATTTGTAACTTTTGTAGAAATTATTTTTAACTCTAAGAAGAAGTAGTGATGAGTGTCTCAAGAATCAATTATATTAATTTTCCCTAAAGGAAATTTCAGGAAAGTTTCCATTTTCGTATATGCTTGAAATAGTCTTTTATTATCCTAATATATAAGTATTGATGAGTGTCTCAAGAATCAATTATATTAATTTTCCCTAAAGGAAATTTCAGGAAAGTTTCCATTTTCGTATATGCTTGAAATAGTCTTTTATTATCCTAATATATAAGTATTGATGAGTGTCTCAAGAATCAATTATATTAATTTTCCCTAAAGGAAATTTCAGGAAAGTTTCCATTTTCGTATATGCTTGAAATAGTCTTTTATTATCCTAATATATAAGTATTGATGAGTGTCTCAAGAATCAATTATATTAATTTTCCCTAAAGGAAATTTCAGGAAAGTTTCCATTTTCGTATATGCTTGAAATAGTCTTTTATTATCCTAATATATAAGTATTGATGAGTGTCTCAAGAATCAATTATATTAATTTTCCCTAAAGGAAATTTCAGGAAAGTTTCCATTTTCGTATATGCTTGAAATAGTCTTTTATTATCCTAATATATAAGTATTGATAAAAGTATCGACCGTAAATTAGAAACAAGAAAAAATTTGTTATCAAGACTCGGTCAGTTCTTAAGATTCAAATTGAACTCTCATTCTGAATGTTTTGGTTTTTATTTAAAACCTTTTTCATAGGCAGAAATATAAAATTTTGAAACAGAAAGAAAAACTTATGTGTTACATTAGATTATTTTTTTTTAAAAAAAAAATGTCTAATGTAATACATAAGTCTTTGTTTCAATATTTTTAGTTCTGCCTATGAAAAAGGTTTTATATAAAATCCAAAACGTTGATAAATGAGAGTTTAATTTGAACCTAAAGAACTGAACGAGTTCTGATAAAAAAAAATATGTTGCTAGTTTAATAAGATAATGAAAATAGTAATTACCATTAATCTTTATCATATGTTGTGTGGACCTATTAGTTGTTAGTCAAAATTTGTTGTTCATTGCTAACACAAATTTTGACATTTATTGTCCTCCTACAACACATGAGATGTCCGATTTATGATAGCGATATATCTGATTTATTATAGTTAAATGGTGTTGAATTGTATGGTTTTGTAGTTTTCAGTAAACTACAGCGGTTAGCTAGTTTACTAGCTAACCAGTAAACTTCAGGTTAGTTAGCGGAGGAAAGAGGTATCAGGGGAGACATTTTGGTATCAGTTGTCAATATTAGCAATATTATATTGTCATTACATTGACATGCCATATGTCAGGTTAAATATATGTCAAGTCAAATGTTATCTAATACTAAAACATATAGTAGGATTGATAGTCGTTGCGTGAAAGTTCAAAAGCTCCAAGTCCAAACTCCGTATACAGAGTTTGACAGAAAAGTTTGTCATTTTTTCATTTCGGAAAAGTTTATAAATCTTCAAATATTCCGTCTACCACTTTCAGTTTTAGTGTTAGTGGTTTTTATAATGACAGATTCCCTCCTTAAAAAAACTCGTAATTTCACTTTTGATCCAACAACCTTCAAAGAATCAAGATAAGTTCTCATACCTAATGTAAAACATAAAAAGAGTACATGCATATTGTTAGTGCCACAGAGGTTAGTAAATAAGATATTATTATCAACCGTCATACCTCGTCTATCGCTGGTGAAGTCGCCCGACCGGTTTTGAAATGGCTGCATCAGTCCCATTGATTATGCAGCCATTGCGAAACCGGTAGGGCGACTTCACCAGCGATAGACGAGGTATGATGGTTGGTAATAATATCTTATAAAAAGAATAGGTAAAATACAATAGAACAAAACTGGTTGTATCACATAATATTTTTTGAACATCACCCAATTATAATGATATTTTTATAATATTTTATTCATTCATTTGATTTGCAGGAGGCTTTATTGAAATCATGTCCTGAATACTCATCTGAAGGGTTAGTACAAATTTTTTTAAAGTTATCTTTATTTCATTTTTTCGTTTTAATTTTCTGAATTCCTTTGAAATTAAGTACAATTTTTAAACTTATAATTCGATCTATAATTATGTCTAAAAAGAATTTTATTTCTTTTTAATTCAATTCCATTTATCTATTGAAATCCAGTTTTATATTCATATGATTTTATTGAAAACAAAAGGTATTATTAGATTGGTAGAAATATCAAGGAATGCACAATGGATAATGTAACAGAGTAATTAAAAAAAAACTAAAAAAAATGATAAACTAAAAACAAATATCTGAACCGTTGATTTAAAAAAAAAAATTATAAATTATTATTATTATTTCTATTATTAAAAATGCTAACTAGTATTCAGATAGTTATTAGTTTTATATATATATCAGATAATTTATATATATTAATATTATATATATATATATATATAATATATATATATATATATATATCAAATAGTTCATATTCAGATTCTATTGAGGCCTAGATGCGGTTAAGGATTTTGATATTTGAGAACATTGGATATCTGAGAATGGTTTTTGAAAAATATGGTTCACTTTCCTTGAGTTTTTTCTTTTTATTAATAATAGAAAAAATCTAACAAGGAAAATAACATTTTAATTTTCAGAACTGAAGGAAATGAGAATGTAATAAAGGCTGAGGAAAGCTTTGTTTTGGAAAATGAAAACCATACTTCTTTAGAAAATGGAGGAATAAAGAGAAAGAAAAGTGTTGATGACTTAGAAGAAAAAGTAGGAAAATTACAAAACCAGTTTAAATCATTTAGAGATTCCATTATCCAGAATTGGAACGATAAGACGAGACTATCTGCTGGAAAGGGAGGAGTGTCAAAATTTGCCATATTGGAACAATCAACTTTGAAGCAAATAGAACAGATTTTAGTCGACAAGGAGAGACTTTTGAAGAGAACAAGAACTAAAAGGTCTAAATATGAAATACTGACGACAAAGGAGAAAGAGGAAACTATCTTAGGCGATCAGAAGGAATTAGTCAGTAAACGAGTAAGAAAAATCTGTCCTTTTGTTTTAGTTTTGTACGACAAATAAATTTTGGTGGTAATTACGCAAAGAAAGGTATATTTAATCGTTGTAATTTTCAGAACGTTGAGTTGGATCCAGAAATATTTGACGATGATGATTTCTACCACGTTCTTTTGAAAGATTTCATTGATAGAAAGACTAGTGATATCACTGATCCAACTCAATTGGGAAGGTAGTATCTTGTAAATTATTTCAATTATTCGATTAAAAATTGTTTTTATTCAGGTACGCTAAACGCATACTATAAAGTATTATGTACAATTTAAAGTTTGAATCAATTAACCATTTAGTACTCGAAAATTGAAAACTGGATGCATGGGATATAATTAGTAAATTTATATGTAACGATGAAAACTGTGGCATGACTACTTCATAGGAGAGTATCAATTGTTTCTTTGATAAATAATTTCCTACTTTCAAGAATAACTAACCAGTATGTTAATTATGAAAAATAAAATGTACATAACTTAGAATTTCATAACTAAGCTAAAAGAGGTGACATAACATTTCAGATGTCAATTATTTCTTAGGTAAAGACTTTGTTATCTTTTCAAATATAAAAATATATATATATGAATTAAATACCACAATAAACAATATATATATATATATATTAATTAAAATGCTCTAAGGCCTTTCGTTACAACATCATCAGAGAGCTAAATGAAACAACCAAAAAATAAAATAACAAGTTAACCTGGTTGATTGAAGTCTTCAGGATTGCTGGCATCCCTGTCTGAATTTAATGTTCCTAAACTTGAAGGAGTCTTTTTAAATAAAAGAAATAAGTAAGCAGATCAAGACTTCTTCAAGTTTAGGAACATTAAATTCAGACAGGGATGCCAGCAATCCTGAAGACTTCAATCAACCAGGTTAACTTGTTATTTTATTTTTTGGTTTTTCATTTAGCTCTCTGATGATGTTGTAACGAAGGCCTTAGAACATTTTAATTAATATATATTGTGGCATTTAATTCATATATTATATCAAGAGTTACTATTAATTATTAATTTTTATAAATATATATATATGCAGAAAAATCACAATAAATAAACACGTGATGCAATCAATGAATCCTATATTAAACCATAATGGAAAAAGGAAAAAAATAGAAAAAAATGCTCTGAGGCCTTTCAATGTATGTCATCAGAAAGCAAACAAAGTAAAAACTGAGAAGCTAACATAAAAGTAATGGACAAGGAAACAGCTCTTTTGGTTACCTTCCTTTTCCATTACTTTTTTGTTAGCTTCTCAGTTTTTACTTTGTTTGCTCTCTGATGACATACATTGAAAGGCCTCAGAGCTTTTTTTTCTATTGTTTTCCTTTTTTCCATTGTGGTTTAAACTTCATATATTAATATATATATATATAAATTTAACTATTACAAATACTTTTTATTTTTAAGATTCATCCATGCTTAAATTGAATATTTTTAACATTTTCTTTTCCAGACAATGGACAAAGTTACAAAAGTTGCGAAACAAGATGAAAAGAAAAGTTGATACAAGAGCGACGAAAGGTCGTCGATTGAGGTTTACTGTTCATCAGAAATTAGTTAACTTCATGGCTCCTGAGCCGTATTCGCGATGGGAAGAGGGTGTTGAAACAGATGTCTTTCGGTCTTTGTTTGGAGCGGCTCTTTATAATTCCAAATCACCTCATCCAACTATGTAAATAATTATATGAAGTTTGTTAATATGAAAGAGGTTAGTGTAAATGAAATCATATTCACTGGATTGTTCTTACCTCTTATGTTGTAGCGTAGAAGACAACAAACGTGGTAAGATGATTTCATTTATATAAATAACTGTTTACTAAAAAATTAATGTAAAGTTGCAGAATATATATTTTTACAAAAGATCTTTAATTAAGAATTATATAAATCACTTGTTGTTACATGTTATTCATATTTTAGTTCAAGGGTGAGTCCCATCACCGGTTGGATTATACTCTTTAAGTTATAAAAATTATCTTATTTAAATTATTGAAGCAAGGATCTTTACTCGGATAATACTATCCGAACCCTTTCTCAAAGGTCTTATTTTAGTTCACCGAATAAAGAATACAATTATGAACTACAACTGTGAAGTAATCACCCCTGAAAGAGGCAGGGGTGATTCTCAGGTTAGTCATTCCTCTGGGGAGAACCACTCTTCCATATAACGAAGCTGAAAATATCAAGTCTAATTCACAGAAGCATTTGCAGGAAGTATTAGGGGAAAGATCTCTACAACCGTAGGTAGTCTTCGCTTAGATCTGTCTATAACTCAAGTAGAATTCAGAACATGAGCTGTGCAAACCTCATGATTGGAATGAGAGAAAGAAAAAGCAAGTCTCCTTTGTTTTTCTCTTCCTAGGTTTGTTCTTCTCTTTATTACGTAAGTCGAAATAGGAAACTGAATTGTGTCATTTCTCCTATGTGTTTTTTCTGGAAGTAGTCAATGACTTTTGAGTGATCTTTTAAAATAAACTGCTTTTTATGTCATCACTATAATAACGGAATCTCGAAAATCAGTATATTGAAATAAAACATTTAATTCATTAGTTGTGCAATCCGTAATTGTGTGGTATTTACTCATTCTGAGGTAAAACAGATAAACAAACAAGTCTCCACACAAATGAAGTTTTATTCAACAACAACAACAACAACGCGTTTCGAACACTTAGTGTTCATTATCAGGAAGACACTACAGTACAAATTATATCTAATCAGTTACAAAATTACAATAATATAAAAGTTACAATAATTCTCTTAATTGAATTTTTTTTATTATTTCACTCTAATTTTGTAACTGATTAGATATAATTTGTATTGTAGTGTCTTCCTGATGATGAACACAAGGTGTTCGAAGCGCATTATTGTTGTTGAATAAAACTTCATTTGTGTGGAAACTTTTGTTTGTTTATCCATTTTACCTAAGAAAACATTTAATATTGAGCAGCAAATAAAATAACCTATCATATCAGTGAAAAAGGAATAACACCTGATATTCCTCAGTGCTGCCATTTGACACCACAGTACATAACATTTCTGTTATGCCATTACATATATAATATTACTCTGGGCAATGTAAATCGGCAGAAAAGAAGATAAGACTGTTTTATAGAACTTTAGGCTGGTAACGAAAGAATAGATAGCAGTTTAATACGAATAATTATGGTAAACTTTCTGTAAATAAAAAAATCATGAAATAACAGTTGTCATAATTTTATTTAACTTGGTTTATAAAACATCTTTTTTAAATTATTTTAACAATTATACAGTCATTATGGAATCGAATACTGCTTTCACTCTCAAATCTCCCATTTCGAATTTATTTAAAATTATCTTTCTAAATCATTCTTAAGAGATTAGTTCCTTTATACAGCATTCTCTTAGTTGAACACAAATGAGGTAAGTCACGTACTAAGCTTAGTACGTGGAAGAGGCCCAGAGTGGAGTCATTGGTTGAGGATTTTGAAGGTAAGACATCACCACAGCTGATATAGATAACCTGAAACCAAATGATTGAATTGATTTAGTGCTTAATATTGAGCAAGGGTGAGTTGTATAATAACCCGTACAATTATTGGCTATAATAAAATGTATTTCTTTGTATGCTAAATTGCATTGTATTTCTTTGTTCAGTTTTAGGCAGAACTTAAGGTTTTCATTTTTAGCAACCTTATATTGAGCCTTTTTTGAAAGTGGCCTAATTCATTTTCCAAAAAAATTTAGCTAGCTATTTAAAATAATTTACATTTTTACGTATAATCTTTCACCTTTTGCAGCAAATAATGTAAAAACAACTTTGATATTTAATTACTAAGTTTTTTAAAATCATTAAAATTAGTTGATTTTTTAAAAAATAAAATGACAATTTTTCATTATTTTGTAAAGCAAACCCTTAAATATCTCGATTTTAAATAAAATGGAAATTAGGGCACTTTCAAAATATAATGATCGAGCTCATATTTGATCTTTTCATTCATTCCTCTATATACATTACAAATATCAATTCGTACTAAATATTTAAAAGAATATTTCCTTTTTGATATACAATACAATAATTTTGCATCACTTTATCATTCGATAAGTAAACACTGTCGAGAAAGACCAAGTCCTTTGGGTAGTGCAGTTTCATTCAATTTTCTCATAAAATTCCATTTATATATCATTACTTATGATTTTTTTTTTTAAAAAAAAAAAAATGGAAATTTTTCCATTGATTTCTGATACAAGCAATCTGCCATAAGAGTTAATTTTAAAATAAAAATGGTAGTAAATCAAGGGCATTGTTACATGAAGTATTGTCTGTGATAGATTGCAATCGAGACACTTATTTCGAGTACCAAAAAACACCAGTTAGCATTCTTTACGTACTTTTCGGTAGTGATAGGTGACGGAAACAGGCCATTTGTTTTATTAGCCTCATATGTGTCTATTAAGTTTTCTTTTTCTCGTCGTATAAATCGAGAGATACGAAATAATTGGTTTCCAATAAATTTTGATAAACAAGAGGAAATATTGTTGATAACTTAACTATAATAAGGTCAATATTTGAGTTAATAAAATATTTAGTGGAAGATTGGTGCAGATATGCTATTTATTTTTCTTTCTATTTCTAATTAATATTTTTATTGTAATAACAAGCATTAAGTTAAATAACAACTATTTAAGTGCAAAACTATTCAACAATTTCCTAGAGCATAATAATAATATGTTTTTAGTGTTTTATGTAACCAATTTTGGTAAAATCTTACTTATCCTTGGCAAAAATGCACCCAAAACCTAAAACAGCTGGTCAGGAAATATACAAATTATAAAAAACATCTACTAAACAACGTGAAGTAAGTTATTACAGAAAACTTGAACGTGAAATATAACCTCAGATTCAGCACACTACAACTTTCGAAGGATTCTTTAACAGTGACCTAATTAAAACATGCCAGTGAGAAAAATTCTTATCTCCTATATGTTTCAAAAGAAATTTATAAAATTGATGTACGTTCAATGAATTTCAGAGTTCCCTCTTAATTTTATAACAAGTATGTTATGATATATATTTATCTTTTTTTAACATCCTCTAAATGTACGCTATGACAAAACACTAAATGTACCAGTCTAAAATATTCACGGAAGTGACTATAAAGTAAGGATTTTACATTAAATTAACTATCCAAGTTTATAACTATTATATAAATATGAAGTTATACAAAACTTACATAAAACTGCTGATTATCTGTTTGGCTTCTTCATTAACTCTTGAATTTGCAAAACTGATACAGGAACAGTACAATGCAACCCAGGCGCACCACTTAAGCTAAAATAAAAAACATTTCATTGTAAACAGATTTGTAGTATTGATATTTAGTTAGAACCATTATAATTTAGATATAATGATAGTTAAGTAGTCCCAAAGTCGTAACAAAAACACTCACTCTCATCATAAGACCACACATACTCAAAAGCATGCCAAGAATGTTCATATAATCTGGTGTAAGATCATCAGGATTACCTCCTCCCTGAGGATTGGGAACAGGGGGCTTGTACCTAGAAATATTAACAAATTAAGTATTGTTTAGGTATATGATGCTTGTACAAATTAAAAATACAGTACTAAAAGCTATGCTGAACCTTTTTTCTCTATCTGGTCTCCTGGGATCGCTACCAAAGTTAAAAGTATACATAATTTAATTTGAATTAACAGGAAATATTGCTAATAACCTTTCAGCGTGGAGGTTACAGGAATGCTACATGCTATCGAACAGGGTTGCAATAAGTTATTTTATATGTCCTTTTTTTAATAAAGTAATGTACTTTTCTTGTTGAAAAAATAACTTTTTTTTTCATTTATTATATAACAAAATGTCTTTCATTTAAATTCTAAATGTTCTATTCAATCCAGGTTGTAGTTAAAATCTTTAATAATTGTTGTCAATATAATTAAACAATGTTATTTAGTTACAAAAATGCAATTGTCATATAACTTTTTTGATCAACATTACTCTCTCTCAACCTCTTCACTTTCATTACCAAAGTTTTACAATTTATGATTCCCATTTTATGAAGATCCTACATTTAATAAATGAAAATATATGATATCGTTGATTGATTTTTTGATAATTGTGCAACATAAATCTGAAATTATAGCTAATGAATAGATGATAGGAAAGTTATTAAGAGCTAAAAACTAATTAAAACCTAAAAATATTTTGTCTGATAAACTGTATGAACAACAGTTGTAAACTGCTTAGCTGTTGCTTACTGTTAAGTGCAGTACACATGGTCGGTCATCTTTATGTCCAACCTTCCATAGCAGTGAGACTCTGTAAAATGTTGAGAGTTCAAAACTACGAACTATGGTTGTAATTGCAAAAGGCCATCTGAACTGTATTCTAATATTGCCGATTGTCCTATAAAAGTTTTCGATTATAGCACGGTGTGGTGGGTTGTGTACATGGCCAGTATCCGTAAGTAGAAGGTCCGCTGATTGAGCTCCTGCCCGATATGTTTTTGAAGACTTCTTTTTCGCTGCAGTGGTATAACTTTGGCTTTAGCTGCTTTTTGGAATGCTGTGTTCTTGAGCTGGCTCCAGCGTGTGGAAAGTCCGGCTTGGTAGTGAGCTTGCTTGAGGACTAACGATTTCTACTCCCTTTCTTTTTCTGACTAACACTTGTTTTTTTTTAAAAAATTTCTTGCCCTTCAGTAGGATTTGGCAGTTTTTGTTGTTCATCAGGTCTAAGATTTATTCTGACATAGTTTGCCTGGGGCCCGTTATGGCTGACTTAGGTTTGTTTGGCCGGTCTCGGTATGGTCTCTGACTTCTTCCCTAACTTACCTCTTTGCTATCTCTCAACTCTCTATTAACTGTTACCTTGTATTTTCCCCTTTCATTTTCCCCCTATAATCCTTGATGGCCCCTTTCATCAACTTCGAGACTAACTGGCATAAGTTTTAAAGCTTTCTTTGATGTAGGTCGTAGAAGCCCGACTCCGCGAGGTCCACCTTGGGTACTTCACGATGAGAGAACGGTTTCATTCGTGAGAGGACGGTTGGTTTCTCGTGACGTGGGGAAAGCGCTCCACGTTATAAAACATAAACCTATTCTTTATCATGTTAGTGCCGAGAGGCCAAGGAACATGAATAAATCAAAACAGGTCTCGGTATGGCTAGCATCCGTATGCTTCTCTCTTCTTCTCTTGATACGTTTTTCTTTTATCTCTCACTCTTTCTTTTACTTACCCATTCTTTCCAATCTCTCTTAATTTCCTGTTATCTATTCTTCTTCTTATTTCCTTTTTATTTTCACCTGTAATTCTTGATGATCTCTTTCACAAAGTAACCATCAGTCTCATTAAGACCAAGAGGATAATGTCTATAACTGTTGTTGATTTGATCGTGGAAGCCCGCCTCTACTAAGTCCACCATGAGCACCTCACGAGGACTGTCTCATTTTTTCTTTTTTGAGGTTGTGGTTGGTCTTTCGTGATGAAGCCAAAGGGATGCTCGTTAAAAACATTAACCTAGTCTGATTAAAACAATGTGTAATCGAAAAGCGAGGAACATGAATACATCTAAAAAGGTTATAGATTCCCATGCAGCATGTGTTTAACCGTCTTAAAGGTCACTGCTGTGGTCTAGGGCTCATTGGAAATGGTTTTTTGTTTTTTAGAAGACCACTAGTTTTTTTATTTTATTGTGACTAACAGGATACTATATTGGATGCAAGTCGTAATTTACATTTGAGATACAATAATAAAAATAGTTTATGATTATAGTACTATAGATTGTACTTATTGCTGTGTGGTAGTAATAAGTTTACAGTTCTAATACTATCCTATAAAAGTTTTCAATTATCGCCACTGATCGTCCTATTCCTACCCGTCACCACTGATCCCCCCCGATGTGCCATCACCTTGTCGTGGTGGGGGGGGGCTTAACATGCCTGGGTACTCGTTCCCTCTTGGTATAAACTAAGAAAGGCACAGCCGCAAAAAAAAAAAATATTTTTGAGATCGACGTCCAGGAGTGCTCACATATTTTCTGAATGTGAGCTACTTATAAAATGAACGAATCACAATGATCGACTCACTGTATTTATTTAGAAATATATTGAACATTCTTGCAATTTATGATGAAGTATCTAATATCTCATCGTGAAAAAAACCTCTTCCCAATTCATATGAAAGTGAAATGTCTTTTTTCTTCTTTCCCGATCCAGTCATCCCACTCTTTCTTAATTTTAAAAGAAAAAATTAAAAGTAAAGAGTGAGAGACAAGTTAATTACTAGATTATTAGCTTTACTGAACATAGATCCACTTTTGCCGTTGCACAGTGACTTAACTATAGAAAAAAAAAACAGAATTCATTGTAATGGCCGCCCTGCATATCAATCAGGGACGGGATGAAATAGAGGCTGATGTTAATTTTTTTAATATCTTGTGATCTGTCAATAATACCTTGGTGATCGACGTATTGAGAACCCCTTATCTAGTCTATTGCAAACCATTATTAATTTACAGGTCAGCTGTATTCGAACGGCAGCAGGAAAATACAATAAAAAAATATTTGCTTTCCAACCTTGTAAATCCATCAGAAATTAGCGATTAAACCTCCCAAGGGAATTGGCTCAACGATCAACATGAATGAATATTAATTTATACTTGCACCTTATGCTTCAATTTACCTTAAATATTAATTAGTGATAGATCCATGAGTCATGTTAATGACAATAAATAATTTTTTTCATGTTTAACTTTGAACATCAGAAAAGTGTACTTGCACCTTACAGGGAATTACTACTCTGTAGGCAATTTTGGGGGAAAATTTTCAGGTATTCAAATATTGTGGAAAAGTCTCTTCAAAATGAGATTTGTAAATTAAAGTTTAATAGCTGTCAGAGTATTAATGGCCGATAAACTCAAGGAAAATTCCACTTTTATTCCATGAATATCCACAAGATTATTAAAGTTTTGCAGATTTTATTTTAATCATATTTTTAGCTCTAATATTCTAGAATGAAAAAGAGATAAAATAAACATTCTAAGTATTGATATTATCAGTTAATTAATAAAATGGTTAAATTATCATCAAGAATGAAGAAATTTGGAAAAAAAATAATTTATGAATGAATGAATTAATTCTTAATGGTTTAATTCAAACTGTAATTTATATGATAATAGTATTAAATTGAAATAAGTTATGCCTAGAAAGAAGTAAGCGTAATTGCTCGTATGGAATGAGTCTAGGGTTGCTTCAGTTATAAATGATAAATGTACATCATATAGAAAAAGAGAACCAGATACTTACAAAGTTTTATTATAACTTGTAATATAGAACCCACATCAGTGGGTTCTATCAATGACCAATTTAAAAGGAAATTTTATATAATTTTTCTATTTAATTCAACGCTCGGACGTATAGCTACAATAGCACGTCTTTTGTGCTATTTAAAGTCTTGCTCATTTCAGATTCAGAACTCATTAACAATGGATGAGCCACATTTCCGACTTTCCAGGCTATTCAGTGTTGCCGCTTTCCTGATGGTCTCAGGTTACCACTGATCCCCCCCGATGTGCCTTCACCTTGTCGTGGTGGGGGGGCTTAACATGCCTGGGTGGTTGTTCCCAGCATGAACTAAGAAAGGCACAACCGTGAGAGTGGTTAACCTCCGTTAACCTTCGGGTATGAAAAGTCTACTCGATCATATGCTGGCTGGGGGAACTGTTCGTATATACCAGTATTATGTGGCAAACACCTGTCTTTTTCAAGACTTTTTCTTGGGGGGTGCGATAGGTCGAGTTGTTGTGCCCCTCTATCAGTGTCCTCGGATGTACTGTCCGCTAGTTCGGGCTTTGGCCTAGGGAGCTACACGTCCCTACAGTCTTGTGCGGCTAGTGCCTGTATTTGTCAAGATTTCTTTTGTCACTTTGGTGGCACATCAGGGGCTTTACCTGCTGTTTGTATTCTGTGTTCTTGAGCTAGCAACCAAAGATGGTCTTGGTATGGTTGCATTGATATTCTTCTTTTTTCTTCTCCTGATACTTTTTTCTTTTATTCTTTTTCTTACATACCTATTCTTTCTTATATTTCTCAATTTTCTATTCCTAACTGTTCGTATTTCCTTTTCATTTATAACCTGTAAAGCTTGACAATCTCTTTCACCAGATAACTA
Source organism: Hermatobates lingyangjiaoensis (assembly GCA_026182355.1). Classification (NCBI taxonomy): domain Eukaryota; kingdom Metazoa; phylum Arthropoda; class Insecta; order Hemiptera; family Hermatobatidae; genus Hermatobates; species Hermatobates lingyangjiaoensis. The sequence continues at coordinate 9,232,806 of JAPFBL010000253.1, forward strand.
TCAATCTTATTGTTGTTCATGGTTGTACAATTTATTACATATTTCATTTATTTGAGTCTTTTTGCTACATCTTCAGCTTTAGTTAGCCTTATGAACGGTGAAACGGTAATTTCAATTTCTTCAGTTAATGTTATCAATCGGTTATTGTTATTATTTTTGGTGTTTACAAAAGTTTCTCATCCCATATTCTTCCTATCGCAGGGGTTTTAGAAAGTAACACGTTAATCCAGGTACGACCGTTATAATAATCAATTGTGTAATTTTCCAATAATAGTGCAAAGTTAATTGCTTATTATATAATAATTTTAAATATTATTATATTTTAATCACATAATAAACGAGTGCAAGCATTGGCTAGAGATCAGTCATATATCATCCTTTAATAAGATGTTTATTGGTTATAAAGTGTTTTGATGTTTTTTATAATACTAAATCTATATTGAAATAACAATTTCTTATAAGATTATCTGAAAGCAGTGTCTGGAAATCTGTCATAACTTAACATAAAAGACTTGTAAATAATGAGATGATAGAAGGGACAATTGTGTTTCTTTGATACAATCCAAAGGATATTTCAGTCTTTCCCTATTGCTTATGATTCCTTTATCATTTTTCTAACTTGAATATTGGTTTAACCTTGAAATCGGAATATTTTGTTCTGGTTTTATTATTAAATAGTTCTGGCGTCGTCTCCTTTCAAATAAACAATGAATTTTGCAATTATAAGTGCAATTGGCAAATTGTTTGAAACAATTGGTAAAATATTGGAAATTGCTTTGCTTCTGAATGATAAATTCAATAATAGAAAGAAACACGTAACATTATCATCTATTTAAATAATATGATTTAGCAAATAAATTGCTAATTATAAAATCATACAAGTAATAATGATAACTAAAAAGTTATATTTACGATATTATTAATGAAAACATTAAATGCAATACAGTTATAATTGATACAAAGAGATGAGTAATCAGAGTAATTCGCTTCTGTTGATGCAGAAAACTTCAAAATGAGTTTCTGCTAGTGTTTTCTGCTGTTATCTTAAATTCTTCTTTGAATTTAGTCAGTTTATTTGCCGTTTCCGCCTGCCATTATAAGTATATGTGGTATCTCATATCACATTTTTCCTATCGCTGAGGTTTTGGAATGCAACACAATAATCCAGCAAAATTAAGCACAGCTGAGTTTTTTTATATGATCTGAGATAGTTTTAATTATAATAAATATATAGCAAATTTATTGATAAAACAAGTACAATATTTTTTAAATGACTGTTTTCAATTAGTCTAGTTAGAAGAAGAGAAATGGATGATACTGGAGTGTTATTTTATAGTAATATAAACAGGGAAAATTGTAAGTTTCGTTCTAAAAATAATGCATCTAAAAAAAGGTTTAGAAAAATTAGCACTAAATTAATTTCAAATATTATAAATTATTTCAGTTAATTTTTTTTATTTATAGGAGTAATTTAGATAACCTGAATGGTTATATATTTTTCAAAATTTATTATATTCGACCAAAGCTTATTTCGTTCGATGATCAATATTATCTTAATTTTTTAAAAAAAATTGCTTCTAGTAAATCACTTATTGTTATCTCTAATATATTAATAATATTAGGAAACACGAATTATCTACCCCTAGAAGTCTGAATAATTCCAACCGTAATTCGCGTATTACTAAACTAAACTATTGGAAAAGTACAGCTCTCATGCTGACTCTGAGTCAATATTAATCTCTTTTGGATGGTTATCCAAAATATTTGGATAAGATAATTATTTGGATCATAATTATATTAGTAATCTATTGTGAGTAAAGCATAGAGATCATGAATAAAGAAGATAATTTTCATATTTTGAAAGGTATAAATGTTTTAGACCCCCTGAATTCATTCTTTGATATTTTGAGAATGATGTTTTGATATCCCGGGTTGTCTAGTTGTTTGGATAACTTCCGTTGGTAGATAATCGTTTTTCTTAATTTTATTACAATATTAGAGATAATAAATAAATGATTTGTCAGAGTAATTTTTTTTTAAAAATTAACATAATATTGAATATCAAACGAAATAAGTTACTCATTCTGAGGTAAAATGGATAAACAAACAAAAGTCTTCACACAAATGAAGTTTTATAAATATATAAAATATTTTATATATTTATATATATTTTATAAATAAAACTTCATTTGTGTGGAGACTTTTGTTTGTTTATCCATTTTACCTCATAATGAGTAAATACCACACAATTACAGATTACACAACTAATGATTGAAATAAGTTACAGTCGAGTATAATAAATTATAAAAAAAAAATTATAATCATTCAGGTTATCCAAATTACTGTCATAAAAATAAATAAATATTTTGAATATTTACTTTGAAAAGGTTGAAAGGAAAAAGTTAGATTAGGTTAGGTTGGTAGTGGTAGTCCCATGCACGAACACACATAGAACAAACATTGGCCCTTTGCAATTCCACATAATGAACATTATGCATTGGGAGTTTTAAATTTCGCATACCTCATGTATATTTGATTTAGGAATCTTTTACGAGTACTTGAGATCGTGCAGGATCGGGACCGACGGCTTAATATCCTCTCCGAGGGACGACATGCTAAATTTATTCACTTCCACTTAGGTATTGAACCCTATGCTATCAGTCCAGAGGCGAGCACGTAAGCTACTGTGCTACCCTGAACCCTCGAAACGTAAAAGATAAATAAAAGTTTAACACATATATGTTCTTGACTATACATATGTCTAATTGTTGTTACCTTCGCAATCAACGGATTTAGCGAATACTGTTGGTCATGTATAAACTGTCTGTACCATGGGTAAAGAGCTCAGGTGAACCGTAGTACAACTCCTCATTACTTATTGATATCAAAGAGGTAAGTCTTGGGCGAAGGTGACCGCTGCTCAGAATATTTCAATCACACTCATCACGAGGGCATCACCAAATGTCTGCACGCCTACGAATGGGGTAACTTCAATGCTTGCCGTACCGAGATATACCTGTGTTGACCTTTATACGCACCAAGCCATATTTCAGGCCATATCGTTTTTAAATCAAGTCAGGTTGTCATTCTACGATTTGCCCTTTAGCCGTCCAATGTTCCACATGGCGACGCCCAAGGTGGACCACGCGGAGGCGGGCAACTCGATACTATACGCGCAACAGTATTTTTACAGGGAAACGGTTACACTGGGTACGAATGATATTTCGGTGCAAAAGGAAGATCCCATGTAACATAATTATGTCCGACGTAGTCGGGCTTACCTTAATCTTGCGTCTAATTGTACATTATAAATGTAACATTTTTTTACATTAAACTATAGGTAATGTCCTAGGGTGATTTAATCCTATTTATGGTGTGAATATAGCTCAGGAACGCCGGGAGGTTGACTTTTTCTAGTACTCTACCGTATTAGTTGGACAGGGTAGAGCCCAAAAACATCTCCTCTCTGTATCTCTCCCTGTCGTATCTTGGGCAGGCTTCGAGGACCGAGATATACCAGTATTTAATTTCGATTCTGCTGATACACCAAGCCCAGAAGAACCCCACTACTGTATGGGCTTAGTTAGTCACTATCTAAACCTCTCCATTGAGCCGGTATTGCGTGACACGTGTGACGTAGCGATGAGATAGCCATAGACACTTGAGCAGTTAGAAACATCTGAATCCTTAGCCCTGAATATCTGCATTTACCCGAAATTGATAAATTTGCTTCAATTTGCTTTATCACTGGATTTATTAAAAGTAGTAGATATATAAGCTAAGGCTAAGACCTCATCCATAATATACCACGAGGCTAGGGATTTAATTGCTGTTTACCTGATTGTCAATATATTTTTCTCTAATATCCTAAAAATTAAGTCATTCCCGTCGAGAAGAGTTACAGTTCACTAGTCTAATAAACAATGGTCACAATTAAAGACCAAATAGTCTTTTATTTTTCAACAACAATTAAAAAAAAATCTATGTTTGAAGTATTGTCTATTGTTTCTAACCCAAGAGGGTCATTTTCCAGAAGATCTCCAGAATTCGTTTATAGAATGAAAAAATCCAAGCACTTGTGTATATATATATTTTGACGAATGTATCTTGCTTAAGAAAATGTCTCTATTTTGGCAAATACAGACGAGGATTTTGGTTGAAGAAAAGCCATGCTTTGACAAGAGCTGGGTGACTTTTGTGATTAGAGAGGTCGAGATGACTTGGAAAGAGCACTAGAGTTCTTTGCTTATACCAAAGGTACCTTCACTCAACCAGGCACTTCGTTAAAGATGGAAATAATGATGTCTCCACTGGAGTAGTCTCTATGAGGAAGTTTGTTTTAATTAAAAAATTCCTACAAGGTAAGTTGATTTGTTTTTACATGATTCGAATGAGATATTTTATCAATGGGGCTCCAAAGTCAAGTGGCCCCTCTGTGACATTTTTTTAAGGATGAAAGATGAAGGACTGCAAATAAGCTTGATCAATAATTTTTTTCTTTTACAAGCAAAATATTTTTTTTTGTTTACTTGTCAATTGTGAATGGAACACATATACGTAATAAAAACATAAAGTATCGCAGGCCAATAACATTTAAATATACAGATTAGTCTACAAGGTTTATCGTCGGCTAGATTGATATATTTTTCCATCGTAACAAGCGGTATTTGTCAGAGTCAAATCTCAGTTGAGATTTTGAAAGATCTTAGATACTGAAAAAGTTTGCAAGATCTTAGATTTTGAAAAAAGGTTAAAAGTTAATTGCGATTTGGACGTTAATTTTTATTTCACGTATTTATTGTAAAATCTTGGTATTGGTATATTTCTGTTATATCAGAAATATTATAACATAACAGAATATGTTTTTATTTATACACTTCGATTTAGTTGTATTTTCTTTTCTTAAACATATAAATATATTTAATAATACCCTTTTAGAACACTACTACTTTTGAACACTCATTAAGAACTTAAGTTCACTTAGAACTTAAGAACATCTTTTATGACTCTTCGGCAGTCTGGATTTCCTTACTTAGCTTACAGTTAGAAAAGTTTAGAGAAAACTTTAAAGAAATGTCCCACATTATTGTACTCGTAAGTTGAAGTAAACTTTGTATTTATTTTGAAGCAAAATGCTGCTTATAAAATAGTTTAATGGAATCCAAAATAGATTAAGTTTATTCAACTTACCTTTGTGTTGTTCGTCAAGCTGGTATTATTGTTTAAATTTTCAGTATGTATTCTCATACTTAGCGTCACAAATACTCTGTTACTTTCTTTAATTTATCACCACTTTTTTAAATTTTGTTATCAAATCAATAACTAGTGGAGACAACATATTCCTAGCTATATAAGACTGTATATTTCAGATGAAGAGCAAATGAAACTACTTCAGTCGAAAGTTTGTAAAGTGTCAGTTCTTTGTAACAAATAAATGCCTTTCTCTTTTTCCATAAATTAACTTTGATATATTTTGACTGTTCTATCAGAAGTTTCAGTCATTTTGTATAAACTCATTTTAGTCTAATTTTTTTTTCTTTTTCCCCTTATTGAAAATTTAAGCATGAAGATGTCTCAAGCATAAGTTTCCTTTTAAAAGATGAAATGGAAAAGCAAAGAACACCTGGGCTGCATCAATCATGAATGTTTGGATCTCTACGTTACATTCATTAGCATCAGTCGGCAACACTGATTAATGACCTCTCACCGCGGGGCTTCATCGCTAATCCAATCACGTTCGCTACTTTAACGCAACCCTTTGCCAGCATGTCGAAAACATCAGGCTAAACATTCAGCTTCTAACCAACAAATTACTCCCTTCCTAACTAAATAATGACTATCACATAATGAGAAAATATTTCTATTTAACACTTCTTTATAAAAATCAAACTGGTCTTTTTTTTTAATTATGGAAAGGTAGACAACCGCAGCTTATTATTTGAACTAGATATAATAATAATTAGTTTATTCTGAGGTAAAATGGATAAACCAACAAAAGTCTCCACACAAATGAAGTTTTATTCAACGCGTTTCGAACACTTTGTGTTCATCATCAGGAAGACACTATAATACAAATTATATCTAACTAGTTACAAAAATTAGAGTGAAATAATAAAATTCAATTAAGAGAATTCAAGACATACCCAAGGATGTGGTACTGACGGGTTGGTCCAGTGAACACAACTAGTAGGAAACAGATCCGTTGCGAAAGAGTGGGGATAGGCATTTAGGAGATAAGGGACAAAGGCTTCGGGTATGCTTGAAAACCTTTAACTGAAATACAGAAGGCCAGAACCACTAATTTAGAGGAAAGAAACCCTTTTTTTTTTTTATATATTTATTTATTTTTTAATTTTGTTGGTTTATCCATTTTACCTCAGAATGAGTAAATACCACACAATTACGGATTTCACAACTAATGATTTAAATAATTAGTTTAACACTTTTTCTTTATATAAAGTACTGGTATACAGATTTGTACAGTATCTGCCATAAATTTTAAGGAATTGCAATTTGTTAGTAGTAAACAATAAAATAAAAACGAATATAATATATACCTACAGATAAAGGCTATAAATAAATTTTTTGTTTGAATTTTTGAGAAGAATAATGTTACTATAATTAAATTATAGGTCTTAATTTTAGCAATGCAATCAACTGCAAATAAGCCTAGCATTATTAAATCTTAATGTAAACAAAACTTAACATAAAACTATCGATTTGCATTTTTTTTACAACTTTTTTGATATTTTTACGAATTAGATGACTTTGCAAACAAGATTGTTTGAAAAAAAATTTAAGTTGACTGTGTTTTTAGGTTTTTTGCTGAAATCATATGTATAAACTTTTTTTTTTTTGAATATTTTGCTATCAGTTATTTATAAACTGTATTGCTTATAACTTTTAAATTTTTAAAATTATACATGAATTAAAAAGTTATCAACATAGAGCTTTGTAAACGTAATGTCGATTTGGTTAATTAGTAGAAAGGCAAAGACTGGAAAATAATACCCGTTAAAGTGATCAAAAAAATAAACAACTTATTATCCAATAATTTTTCAAAATTATGCATCGACTAATTTTTTGAATTTTTGTTTTACAGAAGTTTGACTATGAAAATTTACAAACATATAAGACCCTGCCCTTCAAGCTAGATATTATTGGCGCATTTCTATAGATTAAAAGGACACACAAACACCTTATTTCACACTTATTGATTAATTGATACTACTTGACTGGAAAAAGAGGTAAGTTTGATTTATTCCTCTTAAAGTAGAGATACTTTTACTTTTGCTTACTTTTCTAATGACTTTTCCTATTTTTTCATTTTTTGTATAGATTTTTTGACACTATTAATTTGGAATGGACTAAAAACCAACTTTATTTTAAGTAAATCCATTATTAAAATTTGTTTAGAATGAATATAGCTGATTCATTTTATGGGGTGCCTACAATATACTATCTGTTATATTGAAAATTTGATTGTAATAGTTTTTTTTTTAGAGCAGTTGGTAAACGGTTTAGTGTGTTGCTTCTGATTGACTGTACTTAATTATGAGAGCACCAAAACTTTATTATAAGTTGACCCACAGTATTAAACAATGTCATTTAACAAATCAAATTTGTTAATCTTGAAATCAGAATATCCACTAAAACTAAAAAGTTATATTTATAACACGCATTGAAATATATAAAAAACTAATACCTACCCTAGATGGAAAAAACATTAATAATAATTGAATATATGATATTTTTGGTTTCAAATACTGATGTGTGTATTTTTGTATTTCTGTAATATAGAGAATTTAAATTGGATTTCAGATGAATTGGAGCTCATAAAAATTGAATTATCAATTTAAGTCTAATATTATTCATCTAATAATTAAAATTCTATTTATAAATTTAGTATAATAAACATTAATTTAGAAAATAATACTTTTTAGTAATTACTACTAATTCGGAAATGTGGTTTGTTCATAACTAAAATGAGGGAAAAATAACAAATGAGCCATATTTTTTGTCACTAAAATATTGATAAAGTTGAAAGTGGCAGTTGGAAGCTGTAACTGCTAATTATCCTACAGTTCTTATTATACTTATACTTATAGTATTATTATTATTACTTATACTTACAGTACAAAAAGCAAATGAATGTAACATTATCAATTTTTAAACTGAAAAAAAAGAATATGAAACCTGTTTGGTAGAACACTTGCTTAATGAAGCAAGTGTTCTACCGAACACTTCAGGTATGAAGTGAATGAAGTGTACTCTTCATTCGCCAACCAAAAAAATATTAGAATTAGTAATAATACATTCCGTCATACCTCGTAGAGACTTTACGAGGTATGACGGAATGTATTATTATTAATTCTAATATTACTAACCTCAGTGGAACTAACCCATTAACTATATTCAAAAAAATATTCTTCACAAGAACATTCTATATAGGTTCCATTTAACGATACACTCAGTGAAATTAATCATAGGTTCATTGAATAATAAATTAAAAATTTATGTAACACATTTTACAAAAAGTGTTTTGTAACCATTAACACTTGCATTACTGCTTGGTTAATAATAAAATGTAAACAATTGGTACACTTTAATATTTCACTTTTTAAGGTTTTTGTGATTTTGAAAACTGATATGGTTTCACAAAGGACATGTCTATATACTTATAAAAACTATAATGTTCGCGTTTAAATGTTTTCACAAGCTCTAAACTGAATAAAATATTAAGACATTCTGTGGGAATCGAACCCATGCCCTTGGCATTGGACGTCCAATTAGCGTCACCGTCTGCTCCACGGGAGATTTTGTAAAATAAGCTTCCAAAACGTGATATAAATGACGTCAAAGAATTAAATAATAGTTTTTCGACCTGAATTATAATTATTTAATACATCAAAAATGATGTTTATTATAGTTAACAGAAGTTTTAGAAATTATCAAATTAATATAAGTAATATTAGCAGTACAAAATTATGTCCATAATCAAAAGACACTGTCATAATGCCTATATTTTCTTCTTTTGATATATATGTTTCAATAAAAATGATAGAGTAAGGCTCCCGATACATCGGAAGGTACAGAAAAGTTCTTAATAAAATTAATTCTCTATAGATTACGGAGTTCAGGACTAATTTCATTGGCTGTAGTCTCTCAGGAATTGACAACTTCTTCCAGTTGCTAAGAGAGGAACTGATGATGATATCTATAATGCTTGATATTAATGCTCAGTCTTACTTCTAGCGCAAATTTATTAAATTTCATTTAACTAGCAATATTGAGAATTCAAGAAGGAGATGAAAATCGGTGTTCAAACACAGACCGACAGACAAGGAAATGGACAGACCAACACTTCATTATATAAATATGAATATACTTGATAAAAAAAATAATAAAAGAGAAAGGAACGTAACTTTTTACGTTATCAAATATACGGTCTTAGCCTAGATGACTTGAATAGTATTTAGTTTCTGAACTAAATTTTCTTCAAATATGAATTGTTTCAAGTAGTTTTCATTGATAACCTGATTTTAAAAACTAATTTACTTCCAATAAATTACAATTTTGACTATTTAAATTTCAGTTTAATAATTACGACTATAGGTGAAACTGAATAATTGATTTTTAGTGTTTTATTCTCTCCAACTTAATGGAAAATTATAACACGTTAATGATATAATTATTAAGTAATTAGAACTAATTATAATTAGTAATATTAAGATACTTCTGTAATATATTTTAAATTCTTAGAATGACCAGGAAAGTGGAAATATAATAGTGCAGATTTTAACATAAAGGACGATAAAATACTTTTATCATATTTCAATATAGGACCATAATAATTGGAATAGTTTCACACCAAGAGGTATGTTGTCGAGTTTCATTAAGCTATGTCAAAGAGTGTGGCCTGTAAGGTATTTAAAATATTTTAATTATATATCCAACCCCATCACGCTGTATCCACAGACACACACAAACGCTCACACGTAGTCATATGTTCGCAAAATTTTAAAATCTGAAATTTGATGTAAGGACTGTCAAAATATATAAATGATCATTATAATGTTGATAATTTTACCGTAAAGTAAAATGAAAATATTCTGAGATATGACTGAAGAAAATGATATGCAAGTACAGTGGTTGGAGTATGTTTAACAGTGTGAATGAAGGTGCCATGAAAACTGAATCTGTTTAACGATTGTTTAGGGAACATTAAAAGAATTGCGGTAAACTCAAAAGTTTTGTATGTAATTAGCTAGCAGGGAATTATGTGTTTTTAACTCCCTGCTAAAGCCTTATCATTTGGCTGGCCAAATTGAAAATTAACAGTAGGGTAGTTTTTTCCCTTCTTCCGGGAGAGTAGAGGCTTCCTTCTGGTTGAGATAGGCACAGTAGTAACGTATGGAAATTATCTAATAGGAGGTGTTCTTGGCAAGGCATTAGTCAGTGCCAAGACCTGCAAAAACTCCCCTTTGCACCAGCTAGGGGTATTTTTTTCTCTCTCTATTTAGATTTACGCCCGGGCAAGGTAATTGGTGGCTCCCCCAGTTCACCCTTTCTTATCTCATGCCAAAACAGACGCACCAAAAACTTACGGCTGTTTTAACAAGGAAAAAAATAGCTCTTTTGTCTCTTTCGCTCAATTGAACTACACTTATGTAAAAAGACACAAATGTGTCAATAATCCATCTTTCAAATAACTCAAAAGTTCTAATAATGAATCAAATTACTACAGGAAGTACTAATGCTTGGAATAACGATTACTACTGGTACGTGTTTAGTAACATACAGTACCGAAAAATCGAAGGTACTAAGTTTTCTATGTTTGAGACTGTTAATGCTTCACTCTGCTATCAAGTCTTGCTGCTTCATTAACACTAATATGCCTTCATCGTTGATCACTTTGATGCACAGATATTTAAAAAAGAGCAGAGAAAAATTAAAATTAAAAATTTAAAGAACAGCAGAGAAAACCTGTTATTTGTTTTTATTGAATTCCTGAAGTAGTTTTCTATCTAGATTTTTAAATACCTACTTCATTTCATCAAAATATAAAACAATCACAAAATTTAATTGTCACTTATTTTTTTTGAAAAAAAAAATCAAAAAGAATTTAACCTCTAAGCAACCATTTAGCCTGAAAGAAACATTGTCTGAAAGAATGAATGTACCAAAACGCCCCTTTGTTAAATGTAATTTTGAAAAAAAAATCCCTCACCTCAATCCTTCGCATTGATAATGTAATATCAATGATGTTTTGATGTCATTTTTTGAAATTCATATAGGTTTACTTGTTTTTATAAATTATGTATGAAAACAAACTAAAAGAGGCTAAGAAAGGTGGCAAACGAATTTAAAAGAAATTAAATATAGTTAATGGGATAGTTCCACTGAGGTTAGTAATATTAAAATTAGTAATAATACAATCCGTCATACCTCGTAAAGTCTTCGAAAAGCTCGACCGGTTTCGGGTCCGTCTGGATCCCATCTTCAAGAGCACCTAACTGACTGAATTTCTGTGAACTTCACAGTCAGTTAGGTGCTCTTGAAGATGGGATCCAGACGGACCCGAAACCGGTCGAGCTTTTCGAAGACTTTACGAGGTATGACGGATTGTATTATTACTAATTCTAATTAAAAGAAATTGCTAAGATTCAATCTCCGTATCATAAGAGAGTAACGTCTGTTATTTTGCTAAATGCTTTTCCTGTTAACATAGTACTCTTATTGCTTTTCTAAGTAGTAAGTAATGAACAGTTTAATTTGATTTAATTCAGTATTTCCACTAATTCAAATATGACGTACATAACACCGTGTAGTCCGGTAAATTTTGACCAACGACCAACGATATTTTCGGTGCATTGCTGCTCCTTGGGGCAGTCTGTCTTGTCTGTTTGTATTACTTTAATTGTTCAGTTCTATCGGGTAGGTCGGTATGTTAGTTTCTGTCCTGTTTGTGGTATGTTTCGTGGTGATATGGTCTTAAGAGTCTACAATCATCAGTTATCGTGAATTTGGTGATCTGATTAGTCGGAGGTGGATTGGTTTCAGGAAATTTGAGGTAAAGGTGTTCTTACTAGCAGGTTAGAGTGTACGGGAAGTTTTCTGTCTTCATTGATAGTCAGACGCCTAATGTAAGTTTCTATTGTTTAACATATTAAATAGTCCAGTTAATATTAGTTCATATTATTGTAACATTAATATCAGTAATATTAATAGGTATTAATAACTATTATTTGTACAATAATTGTTATTTTTAGTATATTCTAATTTAGTGAACTTGCTAATATCAGCATATCAAAGTTTATGAAATAGATTAAATTACTGAAATATGAAACCAGTCAGTTTTGAAGTGTCCTGTTTATCTCTAGACCACATTACTACAGGCTTTTATGTTAATTTCGTATTCTGCATGTCTAAATGAAATCATAAAATCGATAGTTAACTTATTTGTATTAAAGTCATCTTGCCTAAAGTGTACTCATACGTTATTCTTAGTATTAAAACAATATTGTTTAATACTATTTGTGTTCCCATATACCGAACAACAACTTTGTTGCTCATATTGCATTTCCTTTGTGGGTACAAAGTCTGACAAATAATTTTTTTTTTCTTGATCTACTAGAAATTTGACCACACTATTTAGATTAAGGTCGCTCTGCTTTTGGCTTTTTAGGTAATATTTAATATTTACAGTGTATGACATACGTTAAATAGCCTTTCAGGGAAACGTGGGAAAAATTGTTCTAAAATAGGAAAAAACTATACTTTAAAAGTGCTCAATGTTGAAAGGGATATTGTATTAAACAGAGACAAAAATATATAAATGATATATTCTAAATTTGATTCTACTTGATATAACAGATAGATAAAAGCACAGTGTTCCACATTTATTGTAAATGATGAGCTGGCATCGTATCCTAATGACCTTTTTTTCCCCAGAACTCCTGATGCGCAATGTTGAAAGGTTTGTTCTTCATAAATAATGTATACACTAAAAATTGTAATAAATACATTGCATTTATTTCATTTTACTAAATTTAATAATGGTAAAGTAGTTATTATTGCAATTAACGATTTCTAGTTAAGATTGTAGGTAATACAGTGGATGCCGCTTAATGTAGTCACTGATAATGTTATCAATCGGTTAATATTATCTGAATTCCTGATCCTCGCCCCAACATGCAATATATGTTACTAATACACCGCTTATTGTAATCAGTACATGGGTTATTGTTATCAATTTTTGTCCAAACCTGGGACTTCAGGTCAATCTCGAGATAGATATTAAAGGAAACAAACCATTTTTTTGGTCAAAAAAACTAATCTGCTCGAGGCCTTGCATTTGTTAGCCTTGTCGTGGTATTATTTTTTTGAGAAGAAACAATTCAAAACTATTTCAAGAAAGGTCGTTTCTTGTGTAACATTAAAACCGCAACAGTAGAGAACATTATTACTAAAAAACCAAATGACATGACTCTAACGAAGTGGATAGCAGAGGACAATAACCTCTAGGTGGCTGAAAAGTTAACAGAGAGTGACGTCTGTGATGCTGTTACACAGGCTGGGGGAATAAAGTAGGCAGTGACGATGAAACAGAGGATGATCAACCAGCAGTGATCATTCCAACAAATAAGGAAATGTGGGAAGCCTTTCGCGTGTTTCGGGCTTGGATTGCAAAACAGGTCTTCTGAATATGAACTTCATTATGACTACGAGTCCTTTATAAATGATTTACTGCGAGAAGACATGGAGTAGACAAAGTTGGACGATTTTCTAAATAAATAACTTATTGTATTACATCTGCTTTACTATTTATTACATATTTTATTTGAGTTTTTTTTTGCTACACCTGCAGCTTAGCCTCACGAACGGTAAAATGGCAATTTCTATTTTATTGGTTATTGTTATCACTTTTGGTGTTTACAAAAATGAATACATTGAGCGGCGTCTACTGTATTTATATATCTTAAATATAAATATTTAAGTAAAAAGTGTATATTCCTAATAAAGTGAATGATTCATATGGTTTCTACAACTAAATTTGATAAATTTATTTTTATGATTAGTATGTACATATTAGTATCTAATCATTAATATGAATATTGCTCTTGAGTTCTAAGTTTCGTTCTCAGGGTAATGTCCTTGAATACTGAGAAAAATAATTGCAAGTTTAGATAACCTTATATCTGCAATTTATGATACCAAGGCTTTTCGATTTCGCTTGATACGAGACATATGGAATTGATGTGAGCCAATGTTCAGATGTGTGCCATTTATTTAGTGCCCACCTTTAAGAGGTCCACCTAAAGCTCCTCAGAGAAGTGGGTGAACATAGGATGTAGAAAGATTAAGACATATCGCCGGACTGGTTTGTTTTTTGAGGTTTAACCGGAAGACAGGAAGAAAAAAAAAACAAAATATGACCTTACATTACAAAAAAAAATTATATATACTTACATACATTCAATGATCAAACCACAATAAGAAATGGGAAAAAGAGACTGAGATCTTTCATTCGTAACAAGCGGTTTTCGTCAGATTCAAAAACCCAACTGAAACACTAGATGCAGTATCATCATGCTGAGAGGTTAGAGGAGTGGGAGGGAAGTGGTATTTTAAAAGGGTGTAAAGTGCAGGAAAGGACAATAGTCCAGCGAGGGTTGTTTGGGGAAACAAAGGAGTACAGTAAGAAAAAGTAAAAAACCGATCCGCTAACTGTCAACCCTCTTAGAAGAGGCCATTATCCTCGTTAAGACTGAGTTAAGTTTGAACAAACCGTTACTAATGTTTATAACATTTAATCTATTAAATTTAATCAGAGAGGATTCGATAATATTTCTTAACAACACCGATTTTTCATAGGTAATAAATTTAGTTCCGTTCCAATAAATATAATGATTTTCATTATTTGTATGCAAGAATAAGGTGCTACTTTTTTCTTATCTACTTTCATTGTATTCGTGTTATTTTACACATGTCTTTAATGAATTACCAGTTTGGCCAATATAAATCTTATGGCAATTGTTGCACGGAATTTTATATATACCACCGGACCAGTTCCCTGGGAGGGTTTTTTATTAACATATTGCCTACGTTATTACGTTTAGAAAGTACAATGTCAGGTACTCGTTAAATATCCCTACTCTAAATATACTTGAGTTAAGCAAAATTTAGGACTCCCACTGAAGAATCAATCTTCATTGTGTGGTATCACAAAGGGCTGAATGCTCGGCATACGTGTGTTCCTTGTGGCACTGCCACTGCAACCTAACCTAACCTAACTTACGTTTAGAAAACACTATATTAAAGTCAAGTTTGATTTTAAAATCATTGATTGTTATTTCACGTGTTTATTGTGAAATCTTGTTACTATATATTCGTATAAGAAGGTAGCAATTTTACGCGTAAGCATATTTCATTAAAATACACAGCAGCCTCTGTCTCTGCGTTAACGATCTTTAACTTGGTCTGCTCCCATTTTCTAACAACTTTACGGAGAGCTGGAGTTAACTTCCAGATCATTTGCTCAAGTGTCATACTATTTAACACTAGCCCACCGTAAAGTACCTGAAAATTGGAGTAGACCAGCTTAAAGGTTGTTAACGCAGAGGCTGCGGTATATTTGAATGAAATATATTTACTATACTGTATGTAAAAAATCCTTACAAAGAATAATATATCATCATGAGGAGTATGGAGGGAACAAAGCTTATTGAACTTTGTGGAGATAAAAACTTTTTATAACATTCTTAAACATTAATATGATTTTCAGTTATGCTATTCTTTTAATATACTTGAGCGAAAAGGGGAGATCCAATCATTTAAAAACATCCTTTATAATATCTAGAACTCGATCAAATAATTGCTAAATCAATTGCTGATGGAAAAAGAATTGATTTGGTCTGAAAGGTCGCTGCCATTGCTCATTGCCGTTCTCCTGTCTAACAATGGCTTGGAGGAGCCCCCATAATGGCCATTCCTTGCTTCTTCCACTGATTGAATTTCCCGACACTTCGACCCTCTAATTAGCCCTTCTTTTATCCAATCCCACATCTTTCTCAATATCTTGCTTTATGACAATTCTTTTTTTTTTTATTCCCTTCATTGAACCAATTTACTTACATTTATAACAATATATGGGATTTGAATAAATCACTCATAACTAAATAAGATATAATCTGCTGCAGTAGTAATTCAACTTACTCTATTAATTATATACTTCGAATACAATTTATTAATTATTGACTTTGTACTCGATTTATAATCAATAAAATTATCAGTTTTAACCAAAATTCCGAATGTATCATTTATAATTGAAAAATTCATTTTAAAAGAGATTGAAAAATAGTTGTGTTGAACTTTTATCGCAAAGGGGAATTTTTTCATTTCTGCAAATGAACTAGAACATTAGAACATTTCAATTTTAATGAACTATTGAATTTTAAGGGTGTAAACAACGGAAATTTTTTGAAAAGTTACTATGAATTAATTTATCATAAAAAGTAAATGTATATATATATCTGTGATAGCTACATTCTTTCATATTAACTATGCAAAATCTGTATTGGCCAGCACTGAACTTTACTGCAAGCAAACGTAATATCAAACTCGTTGGCAATGAATTTAGTATTAGTTTTATTTTAATGTGGCTATCGAGTAACCTACTTGGTGGCTATGTGATTTATCATCAGTGTTGTGGCACCAAACCATGTCTACCCTACAGTGTTCCCCTTTGTCGTTTCTAACATTATATTTAGATTTTAAGTTCTTTAATGAATTTTACAACCATCCTTCAAGATGCATCTTGCACTTATTGCTTTTGAGTGTTGTTAACAATCTTTATCCACTTATAGCTGATTGTCTCACATTCTTAGCTTTACTCAGAGGTTTCCTCTGAGTGTAGAAAGCGTCAAAAGTTCTTCATCTGATGTTAATTTCAGCTTCCATATGTAGTAGTAAAGAGAAAAATATTGTATATATATATTTATATTTTCTCCTTTAAGATTTATTATTTAATTTAAAAATTAATTTTCAGTTGAAATTAGCTAATTAGACTGAAATAAAACTGATTTTTTTAATCAATTTTTATCTAATTTTTTCTTATAAATTCATTGAAAGCAACCTTGAGGATTCTATAGGGGATGTTGCGTGTAAGGACCAAAATTATGTAGAAAGGTTTGCTTTGATCAAACCAATTTCAATCGGTACAATGCTTCATTCTGCTGCATACCTATGTGTCTAGGGTTCATATCAAACTTAACTTTTTTTTTTTTTATTTGGTTAAATTCTGTAGAGAGTTTCGACATTTCTACACTAATTTTGAATTAATAACCATGAATTAATTTTAGTGCCACCTGACTGTATGATAAAATATATATTCACTGTCAAGTTTGGCATAGATGATTGTGGTTTACCTCCCTGATCTGTCTGTCGTATGTTACCATTTGTTCAGTTATACCAAAGCGGTTTCGCTATTAAGTTTGAACTTGATGTAGTATTACAATGAAGATCATTGTTTTCGAAATCAGTATGATTTCAATTCAGATAATCATTCATAATAACTTAGAAGCCCATATCAATTTTTTTTTTGAGAGTCATTGTATCTGGAAATATATAAATTAATCTATTAAAGTTTGATTGTATTAAATTTTATCTCACATAAAAAAGCATTTTCATTGAAAACAGTCCGGGAGACTGAAAAATATCTGAGAACGTGAAATTTAATAGGTTTTTCAAATTGGATGTAGAGCTGGTATCAAGCCTCCTTATAGATCACAGGAGTCCAGAGAAATAGTGTATATATGCGGTTAAGACTCCAAATTCTACTCGTAAAGCAAATTCAAAGAATCTCATACAGCAAAGGTTACATTTGTGGCCTTACTAACTGTATTCTTTACATTTCCAGTTCAGCCTTTCACTTAAAGAGATAATGTATTTTTAAACCTTTGGTAATTTCACTTTATTATTTTTAATGGAAAGGCCTTTTGACATCTACTTTTTTTGTTCTTTTTAGTATAATGACCTTTTTAGTTCGATATAATAAATACTGTACCTTCCTACTTTATCGATCTTCCAACAATTTGGAGAGCATGTATTTTATATTATTCTGAAGAAGAACATTTTCTATTATAGTATTAGAATTAAATCTTCATAGATATCATATTAACTCATTAAAATATCTGAAAATTTATTTTGTTAAACATTTAAATAATAATGATGTTTGGCTAGATTCAGACAAACCTACCATCAACTTTACTATAAGTAAACATAATATCAAACTAACTAACCATAAATAATATCAAACTCGTAGATAATCAAGTTAATAATTTCCTTTTTTTTAACGTTTTTTTTTTCGTCGTAGGATGTGGAAAAATCTGTTCATCAGATCCCTTAGCAAGACGTCTTGCTTAGGGTATGTGGGGTTGGGGGTCCCGACCCACTAAAAAACCACATCCTATTTCCTGGCAATACCCGACACGGAAACCGTTTGCACATTACTTCATGCCGGTGCCTCAGTCCTCCTGAATAGGATTCACCTTCTTGTCCCCATTCGTTCACCTATGAATAATCATTGCCCTTGCCTCACACCACTTTCGTTCTTCTTATGACGGAGAACCGCCTCTACAAAGTTTGCAGCTTTTGACCAATTATGTTAATTTTGGAGCATCTTTTGAACTATGGCCTCTGGAGTGACCTCACTCAGTGATGCTATTAATTCCTAGCGCAGCACTCCCCATTTAGCACAGAAGAAGAAGGTATGCTCTGCATCGTCGTTTTCCCCCGAGCTACAGTGCTTACATTGAGGGCAATCAACTTTACCCATCCTGTGTAAATATTTCTCAAAATTCCCATGGCCAGTCAGCATCTGAGTTAAGTGGAATCCAATCTCCCCATGCTTCCGGCCCAACCATTTGGGGAGGTCCTGGATGAGCCTCGCAGTCCACCTGCCCCTTAACTCTTGCTCCCATCTCTCTTTCCATTTCCTCAGGGTTATTGTACTGGCTTGCCGTGGCTATTATCTAGCTACGTTTTTTTAACGTAGCTATACTCATTTTATCAATAATAAAATATTTAAATTTATGACCTAGAATAATCTGATATGTTATTATTGTAATTATTATTATTATGAAATTGAGAGATTGAGTCTCATCAGACATGTGCATACTGGGACTATATTTGTTCTATTGTATTTTCCCTTGCCGTTTCTAAAATTAACCTTAGGATTATAACTTAGGATTATATAAACCTTTTACGGTCTGAAGGCTCCACAACACACTCCAGCTACTCAAGGATGCTAGTGATGAATGCATGAAGAAAAAAAAAAACAGATAAAAGTTGGCTAATACAAAGGGGGTGGTCTAATTATGTCTAAAATCTAATTTCAACTGAAATTAAATTTATAGAGAAAATAATAAATCTTCAAAGAAAAGGATTTAAAAATTATGTATAATACCTAACCCGACATTGTCCTCTTAACTACTACTAAATCAAACTGCAATTAACTTTAGATGAAGAATACAGACTCTGTTTAAAAGGGGTGGAAACCTTTGAACTCATTATCTGTGAATGTAAGTTAATCGTCTTTACAGGATAAAGAATTTTCCAAATGATTCCTAAAACCAATAGAAGTGAGAGATATTTCTACAAGAACAATTAAAATTTTATGAAAAAATTAAAATATTAAGTTGACTTTAGAAACGACGAAGGGAATTATAATAGGACAGTTATGTATGCGGTGCACACGATTACGATGTTATGCAGGCGCTAGTTTATTAAAAATAACTTGTCATATAGTTTGAGAACAATGATTACTATTTCGTTATAACTAATACAATGGATACAACCATATTAAAAGAAAGAAAATATGAAATTGATTGTCCATGCATTTGATAATATTTTACCAGAAAGTTTGGTTAAGTCTGATTACATCTACTTGGTACTCACATTCAAATAATACGAATTACTCTAAGATATTTCAACAAAAACAACTGATCTTCATAAGAGTTTTAACCGAACTGAAACAAGTCAAATTTCTTGTTGTATTGAAAAGAGAGGAAGGCAAGGAAGTATTTTAAATGTCGTAATAAACAAGCAAAGAAAACAAAATCCTGGAAGGTCATGGTAAACAAAGGAGTTTAGAAAAAACCTAAGTAAAACACTATCTGATAGTTGTCAACACTGACAGACAAGTCTTTGCTCTGGTTAATACTGAGTTTAATTTGAATAAACCATTAATGATGTTTATACCATTTCATATATTGAATTTAATTAATGAAAACTAGAATGAATCTCTACAATATTGATCTTTTTTCAGATCTTGTTTAATTTATATAATGTTTTTATTTAAAAAAGACACAACTCTGTTTATCTCTAACTAGGGAATATTGATGTTGTTTGACAAAAAATTTTAAAGATTTAAAAGTCTGAATTATGTGTATATTATGCCAATACTCACACAAATTTTGTAAATACTACTATTATCTAATTATCTAGAAGCGTTTTTAATTAAAAAATTATTTACGTTATTACCATTTGAAAAAAATTAATCTCAAGGTTGCGGGTAAGTGCAGAAAGTGATAAAGACAAATGATACTGTAAAACTATGACCTTTGACATTAAATGGATTTCTGTTACACTGTTCGATAACGTTTTTTAGTCCCCTTTAAAACTTTTTCAGTGTAGGAGGCAGGGTACTTTTAATGAGTGAACACTATATATAATGTTGTTAATTTCATCTTGAGGAATTCAGGGGGAGCAAACTCTTAATGCGCTCAAAAAATCTGTTTAAAAACAGTTTTTTAATATTTCTGGGATGGTTAGAATAAAAATGGGTATAAAGAAGCACATTGGTGGGTTTTATATAAAATAAACTGTAACTCTTTAGACAATCTATAGATAAAGACGTCTAAGAAGGGTAATTTACAATTTACTTCTCCTTCCGTTGTGAATTGGATTGTTGGCAATAATATATAATTTTGTTAGAAAGGCACCTTTATTCATAGATTTGGAACAGAAGCATAGACCGTGAAATAGGAAAGAAAAAGGTGTTTATCGACTAAATTCCAGGATCAAATCAAATTTTTAAAGCTGACGTTTTGGTTCTATTTAAAGTTTTTTTTATAGAATCATATCATATCTAAATTATCTCCCATCTCTTTTTAAAAACGTGCCAATTGATTTAACTTTTGATTTAATAAATAAGCAATGGGAAAAAATTGAACCCCATATTGCCATCACAAAGGAAAAATTCTTATCCATTCTAAATCTTATTTGTGAAGCTCGATATTTTATATTTAATGGAGTTATATATAAACAAAAGTTTGGATTACCTATGGGCTCTCCAATATCACCGGTTCTTGCAAACATAGTAATGGTTGAATTACTTAAGTATTGTAGAAGTTAGTAAAATTCATGAAACTCTATGTCGATGATTTATTTCTAATTATTGAAAAAAGAAGAATTGGATAATGTTTTAAATGTATTTAATTCATATCATAATCGACTTAAATTTACATGTGAGATAGAAAAAAGGAATGGCATTCTCCCGTTTCTGGATATAAAAATTGTAAGAGGAGAAAATGGTAATATTTTAACTGATTGGTACACGGAACCTACCAGTGCTGGAAGAATACTGAATTACTATTCTTCCCATCCTATGAATCAGAAATTAAATTGTGTTAAGAATATGGTGAAAAAAATGGTAGAATTAAGTTCATCATGCTACCTAAATAAAAATAAAAAAAAGGGTAAAAGAGTTACTACAGAAAAATAATTATCCAGGAAATTTGATTGAACGTTTTTGGTCAAAATATTTAAGGCAACAACAAGAGCCAGAAAATGATACAAATAATGACTTAGAAGTTCAAGATAGAAAGTTTTTTAAATTTCCATATGTTGAAGAATTGTCGCAACCAATTAAAAAAGTCTTCAAAGGACACTTACCTCAAGTTAATTTAGAATTTTATAGCAAAAGAAAAGTGAAATTGTTATTTTCAAATATAAAAGAGAAGATTCCAAAGGAATTACAGAGTAATATTATATATGCAATAAAGTACAAAGACTGTAACAAAGTTTATTATGGAGAAACTAGTCGTTTTTTAAAGGAAAGGACTTACCAGCACAGTTATTCTATAAGAAAAAAAAAATTAATGCCACTGCATTAGCAGCACACAGTATTAATGAAGGCCATAATTTTTGATTTTGATGAAATAAAAATAATAGCCAAAGAAATGGATGAACAGAGAAGGAAAACTCTGGAAATGTTATATATTAGAAAGGACCAGTCATCTATTAATTATAGAAGTGACATTTCAAATTTAAATAGTATTTATTCGGGTGTGTTAAGTTAAGCATTGTTGATAGATGAAAAATTGTGTTAGTGTCTTTTTGGTTGTCTGGTGAAATTTGGTTACCTTGCTTGGTTATTTCAGTTCAGTGTCACGTGTTCATTCAGATTACAGTTGTTAAAATCCACATACTATTCTTTATAAAATAAAGTGTAATGTAATACTTAGTTTTTCTGTTTCAAAATTTATACTTCTGTAAGTTCTCTCACTAACCTATAGTCAAAATTTCGATTGTAATTTCTTAATTGTAAGTAATTGCACTTTTATGTATGTTTGATTTTTGAATGATTGTATTATTTCTTATATTTCCTCTGTTTTTCTAGGCCTATGAAAAAGGTTTTAAATAAAGACCGAAACGTTGGCAATGAGAGTTTAATTTGAACCTGAAGAACTGACCGAGTCCCGATAAACTTTAGTTTTGTTTCTATTGCACGGTCGATACTATTGTCAATATATATGAATTAAATACCACAATAAACAATATAAATTAATTAAAATGCTCTAAAAAACTGTTTTTTTTTTATTGTTTCATTTAGCTTTTGATGATGTTGTGACGAAAGGCCTTAGAGCATTTTAATTAATTTATATTGTTTATTGTGGTATTTAATTCATATATTATATCAAGAGTTATTGTTGATTATTAATTTATATATAATATATATATATATTTGTGAATTTTGGTAGCAGTCCTTCTTATAAGCACATAATTATTAAATACATAACCATAGTTGGCAGAAACTTGCTTCTTTATAAGTTTCTCTATCTTCCTAAATTAGGATTCGTTGTTGTTTCTAAACTATATAACAAACTTTCTACACAGTTAACAGTCAACATGTTTCAACTCTTTCATAGAGCCATCTTCAGGACGAGAATGATTCTCAATAGCTTTCCCTTTTATATAAGCAAAGTAGAGTCAATTAGAGGGATTAAGGTTGTTTGTTCAAAGTTTACATGTTACATTCGTACATTGGAGTAACCACTACCACTCTCTCAAGGAGGCTAACAATGCATCTGATGTCTGGAGCTACGAAGAAACACATGGAGCAAGTTCACAAAACAAAATTGACAAGGGACATTATTGTGGCAGGCACTAAAATAATTAAAAAAAAAAGAGATCAACTGAGACTTAAAATTATTGAGGCTGTATGTATACAAAAAATGAAACCCCAATTAGAAAACAGGCATAGGATGTTTAAGCTTAAGCTATTTGGAATACAGGGCCAAATAGATGCGGCCCAGGTAATAACAGCGACCCCTTAGGTCACTCCCCCCCCCCCCCCCCCACAACCAGCTTTGAACAAACAACCTTAATCTCTATAATTGACTCTACTTTGCTTATATAAAGGGAAAAGCTATTGAAAATCATTCTCGTCCTGAAGATGGCTCTATGAAAGAGTTGAAACATGTTGACTGTTAACTGTGTAGGAAGTTTGTTATATGGTTTAGAAACAACAACGAAATCCTTATTTTTTATAAGTTTCTGCCAACTGTGGTTATGTTTTTAATAATATATATATATACACGAGTATATGGGTTACTTGCCCCGTTGCGTCTACAACGTGCTTGGTCTCCCTTTCTCTTTTCTCCTGAAGACGGATACCCGAAAATTTGAGTCTGTAAGTGCGTTTCCTTACTCTGTGTGTTGCTCTTCTTGAATTTTGAACTCGTGTATATATATATATATAAAGATTTCAAATAGACACGTTAAATAACAATCAATGATCGAACCACAATATAAAATGGGAAAACAAGACTAAGATCTTTCAACCGTAACAAGCAGTCTTCGTCAGAGTCAAAAACCCAACTCTGACAAATTTTTGACTCTGGCGAAGACAGCTTGTTACGTTTGAAAGATCTTAGTCTTGTTTTCCCATTTCATATTGTGGTTTGATCTATATATATATATGATTTATATAATATGATCATATTATGTCTTTAATGATTTACCAGTTTGACCATATAAAAAACTCTCCCAGAGAATTGGAGTCCGGTGGTATTTATAAAATTCCGTGCATAAATTGCCATAAAATTTATATTGGTCAAACTGGTAAATCATTAAAGATACGTGTAAAACAACACCAATACAACGTAAGTAGACAGGAAAAAAGTAGTAATGAAAGTCATCATATTGATTGGACAGGAGCTAAATTTATTACCCATGAAAAATCAATGTTGTTAAGAAATATTATTGAATCGTCTCTA
Organism: Hermatobates lingyangjiaoensis; assembly: GCA_026182355.1. Classification (NCBI taxonomy): domain Eukaryota; kingdom Metazoa; phylum Arthropoda; class Insecta; order Hemiptera; family Hermatobatidae; genus Hermatobates; species Hermatobates lingyangjiaoensis. The sequence goes on from JAPFBL010000253.1 coordinate 9,257,369, forward strand.
ATTAAATTTAATAAATAAATATTATAAACATTAGTAACGGTCTCTTCAAACTGGATACTTTCGTTACGAGGGCAATAGCCTCTTCAAAGAGGGTTGACAGCTAGCGGATAGTTTTTTACTCTTTCTTACTGTACTCCTTTGTTTCCCCAAACATCCCTTTCTGGACATTAGTCCTTTCTGCGTTTTCTCCCTTTTAAAATACCACTCTTCCCTCCTACTCTTCTCAACTCCTCACCAGATGTTTTCTGCATCTAGTGTTCAGTTGGGTTTTTGACTCTGACGAAGACCGCTTGTTACGGTTGAAAGATCTTAGTCTTCTTTTCCCATTTCTTATTGTGGTTTGATCATTGATTGTTATTTCACGTGTTTATGCGAAATCTTTATATATATATATATGGTACAGTTTTAGTGACTCCGTTCATGTATTCATACTAAAATTGCATGCTTTATTCCATATTGGAGTTTGACCTTTGGAATATTTGAATGATTTTATCAATTTTCATCGCCAATCGTATTACTTTATGCGACATTCCTGTTCAAAATGCTAATGGTACTGTCAATTCTGGTTCCACGCAATAATTAACATTAATATTTATGATATTGTGAATAAAGGATTCTAAACAATAAACAAACATTGAATAATTTTGTAAAGACAGTGAAGTGAGCATTGCAAATTTACATTTGATACAAATTTGTTTAGGTTATTAACAAAAAAAAAAAAAAAAAGAGAAAGAAAATTGGAAAACTTGGATGATATTTATGATGCCAAGGAAATCGTTTTCGCAGGATATGGCTAACACGTTAAATAACTTATTAAAAAATGAAAAGAGGGAAGATGTTTCATTTAATTAACCATAAATCAAAAGTCTCTGCCTGAAATAAAATTAGAATTGAACAGTCGTCATGAAAAAGTCTCAAAAATACTAAAATTAGGTTTAATTCAAAACAAACTAAATCTATCTTTCTCTCAAAACAACAGTTTGAAAGAAAAATTAGCAATTGTTTCAAGAAAAGATTGAAGTTTACTTACTTTATTGCAGGTAAGTGTATTGATAATTAAAGAAATCGATTATGAGATTTTCGTGGATTTAATCCTTTTTCATTGTTTGAGTTTTCGTATTGAAAATTTAGCTGATCATATTGCATTATGAAAATGTTAGTTCATCACAATTCATATCAAAGAAGTATTTTTTTTCTCACTCTTCTGCTTGTTCTAGAAAGTTCAAACTTTTTACTTAGTGTAATCTTTGGGTCGTAATGTGGTGATAGTCTGAAAGAAGTTTCTAATCTTCGACACTCTCCAACCAGTGGTATTCGAACTCACTCTTTAGTGAAAACTTCTAATAGAGTTACACAAAGAACTGAAAAAAAAAATGATTAGAATCTAACTTTAATAGAATTATAATATCAATATATTAGTAAAAGAAGCGAGAATAGAAGTTACTGTTTTTAGTTTCAGAAGTTATGTATGTGTTTAGATAAATTTTGACTTTCTGTTGTATTCTTCAGAATTATATTGAATTCATATATACCTATTGTATATACCCTGTCGTGTAATTCATATATACTGTTTTATATCAATATAAAAAGATTTCACATAAACAAGTGAAATAACAATCAATGATCAAACCACAATATGAAATGGGAAAACAAGACTAAGATCTTTCAACCGTAATAAGCGGTCTTCGTCAGAGTCAAAGTCAAAGAGTCAAAGCGGTTTTCAGTTGGGTTTTTTGACTCTGACGAAAACCGCTTGTTACAGTTCAAAGATCTTAGTCTTGTTTTCCCATTTCTTATTGTGGTTTGATCATATCAATATAAATGAGAGGTGCATATAAAATTGTAAACGCAATAGCATGTGACTTTAAATGCAATGAAAATGGGATATTAGTGGGCAAAACTTTCCTAATAGTAATAAAATTTCCAATCACCTGCTCCGGATCGATTGAAAACTACGAAATTCTTTCTCATCAGTTAAGGTTTTGCGTTATCAATAAAGGACATACTTATATAAATGTATAATTAGATTTCATAGTAAACACATTAAGTAAAAATTAAGATCTAATGATCTAAGTGTTTATATACTTGGTTACACCAAGATCTAAGTTGTTTATGTTCTTTTGTATTAATTCATTAGTTATGTCAACTCTGTTTCTCACTGCATTTGGAAGTGCATTACTTTTTCTTGTAAAAAAATCATTTCTACCTCATGCCACTTGATATGTATATTGGCAATTATGATTAAAAAAAATGGTAGTGGGTTCATTTTTTAATATATATAAATATATATAAATGTGGTAAAATATACCACATTTATATTTCAACTGGAAAGGTAAAAGGTAATGTAAAATTTCCTGGTAGGATTAAGTACGATTTATAGTTGTGTGTCAAGTGGAGGGAATAATAACTACTTGAGGAGGGGGTTTTCTAAATTCCACTTGGTAAAAAATCATGAACAAACTTGGTATATATGCAAAACTCAGTAATTGCTATGGCTGATTGGTTTCATGAATAAGTTCAGCAAAAGATTTTATGAACTCTCTTTTACAAATATCACTTTAGAGAATTGTATTTTTAGTGCTTACAAGATGGGAAAAATTATTATAATCATTCAAAATCAATATAAATTTAAACTGTTATGTTATAAAATCTATATTTGTAGAATTTGACGAATATTTGAAATTTAGAAAACTGTTTTCTTCATTAAAAGAATATCTGTTTTAAAAACAAATAAGATCATTCAAAACAAAATTTTACATTAAGCATGTGGAATAAAAATCAGCTAAACCATAGTAAGAAATTTAGAAATTAGACTAAGATCATTCAACCAAAAAAGGTGTTTTATTTGGATGATATACATGTAATCTCATACATTTGATACAAACCTACACAAAACAAGATTTTGATACTGAAGTTTGCTTGCTCAAGAGTCAGAGGTTCCAACTCTTTTTTCTTCCGTGAGCATAAAGGACAGACAGCTAATGTTGTGCATACAGAGGCATTTATTTAATACTGTACTAATAATGATATTTTCTACTATTCTATAATTTCTGCTGATATTTCGGGGAAAACTATGTATCATCTCCGAATTTTTGAAATAGTACCGTCAAAGATGGCCAAGTTTGCTACTCATCCATAAAAAAAATTACTGGAAATAAAATAAAGTGTTAAAGTCGTTCAAACTTTTTGTCCAAAATAACTAATATAAAGAATAGACCTTTTTCTCAGTAATTTGGAGCTGAGTGAGTTTGTTGCAGCAGTTTTGAATACAAACAGAGAAGCAGTTTTACTTTATTAAAGGAGATCAATGTAGCTTGGAAACAGTATTATCCACACATTACTGGCATTACTAGCTGAAAGAAAACGATTTAATAATAATAGTACTTTTATAAAATACGAGGGTCATCCAGAAAATAAGTTCCGTTTTGGTCTGTAGGGCGGTAGGAGTGGTTTTTGCCAAATCCGGCAACACTGCTCGAAAGAGGAGAGGTGGGGGACCTCAGTCGGTCAATTACCAACGTCAGGGCAGGTAGTTGAAATGGAGCCCTCCATGTCACGTCCCGCCACCTCGATCCCGTTCCCTTTCGAGTTGTTTTGCGCGGAGTGATTCAATTTCTTTATGCACAGGGTTTCAAATCAGTTCAAATTCACGAACAGCTCATTTCTGTTTATGGAGAAGGTGTAATGAGTGAATCAATGGTGAGGAGATGGGTACGTGAATTTAAGGCGGGAAGACATTCACTTGAGGATGAAAGTGGGAGAGGCAGACCCTCAGTTGTGACGGACGAAATTGTCGCAGAAATCGACAATGCAATTAGCAAAGATCGTCGTTCAACCCTGGATGAACTCCACCTGAGTTTCCCAGACATCTCACGATCCCTCATCCATGAGATCGTCTCGGAAAAACTTGACTTTCGGAAAGTTTCCGCCCGGTGGGTCCCTAGAGAGCTGAATGTCTTCCCGCCTTAAATTCACGTACCCATCTCCTCACCATTGATTCACTCATTACACCTTCTCCATAAACAAAAATGAGCTGTTCGTGAATTTGAACTGATTTGAAACCCTGTGCATAAAGAAATTGAATCACTCCGCGCAAAACAACTCGAGAGGGAACGGGGATCGAGGTGGCGGGACGTGACATGGAGGGCTCCATTTCAACTACCTGCCCTGACGTTGGTAATTGACCGACTGAGGTCCCCCACCTCTCATTCTATTCCACCACCTCTCCTCTTTCGAGCGGTGTTGCCGGATTTGGCAAAAACCACTCCTACCGCCCTACAGACCAAAACGGAACTTATTTTCTGGACGACCCTCGTATATAAAAACAAAAAATATGTTTAACTATTTAATAATAATTTCATTAAAACTGTTATATAGCTCATCACATATAATATATAATTCAATCAATAGCACTATGACAAAATGAGGAAAGTTGTATTATGAAAGTAAGTTATTGGAAGCCTCCTATATCGAAGCCTAAAAGAGCCAGTTAGAAGATAAAGCTTAGCTAAGTATATATAAGATGCAAATTCATTTTAATCGACTAAAATGGTCAAATCATCAAATAATACAAGAAAAAAAAAAATAAAATGAAATAACAGCAGAAGCCAGTAAGACTAAAATACCTATAAGACAGAAAGACTTTTTTATCCATGAATTCGAATAGGGTATGGCTGAACATTAAAGTAAAAATATTGACATTGCTTAGGCTTCCTGCTCAATACAAAACAGCTTTTCTTTTTGTACTCGTAACAATTCTCCCTTTTAAGCAATGCAAACTGTTTCGCTATCCAGCATTGTGTTCCATTTTAGTTGGTATTGTTTCGTAAAATACTCGTATATCTCAAACAAAACCAGGCAGGTTTAAATATTTTTTTGTTTTCTTGATCTTATCACTGTAGCTTAAATTCAAATCTAATCTAAAAATATGAAAAAATAAAATTAAATAATTTATGGGATTTTTATAATAAAAGGAAGGTCTTTTTGTGTAAAGCAGTGTCTCAAACTCAAATTCCCCAAGGGATTTTACAGTACCCGAGAGCCGTATAATGACAATGATAAAAAGTAGGGATAAATAACAAATGTAATTACAGTTTTTTATAAATGTTATTCAATCGAACGAAAACAGTAAAAAACATAATAAGAAAAAATAAATTTAGTATTTTAGATAATCTATTTAATATCCAGAGCCTATAATTAATTATTGCGATAGCCTAAATTCAAATCTAATATAAAAATATGAACAAATAAATTATTTATAATTTATAATTATGTATAATAATTTAAATTATTTAATATTTAAATAATAACTGTGTATCAGTCAGACACAGTATCAAGTAGTCAGACACAGTCAAACACAGCAGATTTTCTTTGGAATACTCATCGGGTAGTGTTTTGAATAAATAAGGTCATCAATATTAGGCTTCAATTTTTGAGCAGGAATCAATCTCTGCGATGTTTGTAAATTTTCATCAATAAGCAGTAATCTTAGTGCAGAATTGTTAATCTTTATGGCTCAAAAAAATTCTTGACATACATATGTATTTCCAAACATTCCTAAAATCTTCGCAGTAGCAGAAAATAATTTTTCTTGCAAAAAAATATTTGTAAAATTCTGGACTATCTCCTTCTGCATATTTTTTTAGTTCAGGATATTTTAAAATGGTGTTGATAATAGTTGAAATTGTGGCTTCAGCACATGAAAGTAGTTAAAACTAAAATCAAATTGCTGAAGTAAGTTAAACAAAACACATCTCTACATTCTTTCAGGCATTCCGGTTTAACTTTTTTTTAATGGATTCAAATTTGGGAGCAAATAAAATGATTAATTCGTGGTTAATTGACCCAGATTCAATACCCAATTTTAGCAATTGTCTTGTGTCAATCTACTATTGAAAATAAAAGTTAAAGAGGAATTTACAAATATAACCATTAAAATAATAAAAGTGAATAGACAGTTAAAAATATTATATATTTTTTATATATTTTATATATTATTATATATTTTTATATGTAATATTATATATTACATATTTCTAACTATTCTATTGGTATAAGTATAAATATTATAGGAAAAGCATTATATGTATATACGGTAAAGATAAATATAGGACAGGTAATATATTATGATTTACATGTATATTATTATAATACTAGATCTATAGTAAAAATACTATAAATAAACATAGCACTCCGATCCGATTTTATTTCGTAAGCTAAATTAGTCTTTGTTTGCTAAAGAAAGCATCATTATATGAAGCGTGTCATTTATTTATATTTCTTGAAAGTTTTTCTATTATTTATGTTATTTTATGTAAATTCAATTTGACTAGTATACTATTGCATACTACTTTTTATTTTTAAAATACAAAATACAGATTAAACAAAATAAAATAAAATAAAACTGTTAGGTAGGAATTTTTGGCATACTCGTATATTGGCACTATTGAGTTAAAATAGGTATTTATATCCGTGATTTTGGAAGGTAACTTTAGTCCCATTGATGATGCAGCCATTGCGAAACCGGTCGGGCGACTTCACCAGCGATAGACGAAGTATGATAGTTGATAATGATATCTTAATACTAATAAGATATAATCAATCAAAGTAACGTAATTTATATTTTTAAGAGTTTAATATTGTTTTTTATTCTGATATGAATTAATTATGATTAACTATGTTAGTCTTTATCTTCTAAATCACATATAAATGAAAAAAAAAATTTCATTTTTTTTTATATACTCTGCTATTAACGCTAATTTGTTCTACATAAAACTAATTGATAGAGGTTAAAAGTAACGGTGTTCTTTTAAAAGAAATTGATAAAGACCATTACAATAAAACCCAAAGACTTACTTTGGTTGAATGACACCGTTGGAGACAGTGTTTGGTTAAAATGCAAGGTATTAAACTCTGCTGACTTAACAAGGCTGTAAAGACTACACTTGAGTAGAAAGTCTTCTACAACATTGTTTATTTATTTGAAAATAAAATGAACATCTTCTGCCTTCTCAACCTGATTAATTTTTAATGTTCTTTCTTGCTCACTGTATATTTTTGTCCAGGTAAAACATTAACTCTTGACTTTTGCCATTCGTTTCCCAAGTTATATTATTTTTTTTTTAAAAAATATTTTAAACACCTATATTTAGCAGTGTTAAATAAAACACAACCTACATTTTCTTTAAACTGTGATGAAAGCTTGTAATTGACTACAAGCATTATTTTAACTCAAAAATGTATGGAGTTTTTATGTCTTGAGTTAATTTTTTTGTAGTTATTTATTATATATACTAGACTACTCTTGACCCGTTGGGTCATCCAACGCCTTCCTTTATAATGCAATCATGTTCACATAAATACAAATAAGCTCTAAATTAATTCATTTATAATAACGAGAATAATGAACATATTTTTAAGACAGTTCTTTTTATTTACATTTTGTGTACAATTTAATTTTCCAAAAAAAGAACTTTAATATGTTTTTTTTGTTTGACCCTACTGAGAGCAACATGTAATAATCCATGTTGAAATGCTGTTTCACAAAAAATGAACTAAAACTTTCTGTAGAGTCTCTCCTTGAGACTTATGAATAGTCATGGCAAATGCTAACTGAATTGAAAATTGAATGCTTAAATCAGGAATGTTATCCTCTTCAGATAAAACGATTTTCAACCTGGGAATTAAAACTATTTCCCCTTGACATAGTGATAATTTTATAAACGATGACATTATCATAAAGTTCCTCAGTTATTAGTCTTATTCCATTACACAAGCGCGATGGATCAATGTTTCTCTTACATACACATGACAGGAGCTTCCTTTTTGAGTTCTAGCTTATGACTGAGCAATCCAGACAACTCTATTAACTCAAGAAATTTCAAGAATTTCTTGTGGGTAATGTGTGGGTTCTGTTCCTACACAAACCGAGTTGTATGACAGTTATTGTTTAATTTCTTCTGGAAATTATTCAACGAACCTATGATTAATTTTATTGAGTGTATCGTAAAATAGAACATATAGAATTTCCTGTGAACATTATTTGTGGGTTGCCGATTGAAGAGTAAATGTATTCAATACACTAATCAACATTATGTGCACAGATAAATATGCCTTTATTTAGAGTCCCGCAAGAAGGCAGGGCGGTAACTCTTCGCCCTGCCTTCTTGCGGGACTCTTCGCTCTTCACACCTCCTGATGACGACGATGGTCGAAATATCGATGTGAGTTATGTCTGTGTCTTTCTGTGTGTTTCCTTCGTTTTGAATTTATTTTATTTAAAAAAGTCCGCTGGACTGTTTCTTTTAATTGTGTATATAAATATATATAATGCAGATTTATCCCCCGGGACGGATCGAACCACCAGGTGGGCCGGATCCGGCCCGCGGGCCGTATGTTTGACACCTGTATTATAAGGAATACTCAGGTCTAACCAAAACTAAGTTCTTCAATATTACAAACCATAAAAGTTTTATTCTCAAATTTAGTATCTTTGAGTAAAAATATTTGATTTGACGAATCGAAAAATCTTTCATCATGTTTGATTTTTCTCACCAATTTAAAACTAATACAAACATGTGGTTCATGGTGGTCATAGAGTGTTGTGCTTATACAAGCAGTGTTGGAACAGTGTGGCAGACTGGTTGGATATTACATTGCCTCTATCCCTAGATTGCTATCAGCTCACATACATTCTTTATCAACGCTCTCTCTTGTCAACACTGATGACTATTCATGAGTCAGGACCCTTTATTGGCTATCATCCAAACAAACCTTCTACCTAAAACCAAAAAAAAAACTCAACACCCTTTTTTTAAAAAAAAATCATCTAGGATAGTTAAAATATAAACAAACATATTTATTTTTTCATGAATATAAATTTTAAATATAGTGATTGTGAAAAATCTGGAATGGTTTACACTCAACTTTACTATTAGTAAGTGTATATTAAGCTTATTCAATGACAATTTAATTACATGACTTAATTTAATTTGGTGGTTTTTTGAAAGTATCATCAAATCCTGTGGTCAACAATTATCAAAATCCATTTAATAACATAGTTCATTCATGAGCTACGATATTCATTATTCTTACGATATTCATAAGTCCTATAATTTTCATCATAGAATATTAATATGTAGATAATATTTGAAACGAAATTTAAAATTTCTAATATTACTGGAATAGTAAGTTAAAATTAGTAACGATTATCATAAAATATCTTTTTATTGTTTCAATAAGAGTTGGAGATTTTGCCAAAACAAGACTACAAAATGTAATTAAGGATTGCCAAACAATTCGATGTGATGATTGATTACAATAAACCCATATTCAGTCACTTAAATCAACAAAAGTTGCTTCTATAGACCTCAAAACATATAAATCCCTTAGAATCTGAAATATATTTTCATCATCACTAAACTTTATAGCAGGAGTTCTCAATCTTTGAGTTTTTTTGAAAAGAAACGTTAAATTTTCATTTTTTATTTTACTGTTTCGATTAAATAATCATTTTTATGTATAATATACATATATTTATACATTTGCAAAGTATATATGGTGATGTATAATCATAGTACATACTATATTTTCAAACGAATAGCTATAAAAAATAATTTTCCATTTCTTAATATAATCGTACTCATTGTTTTCGTTTGTTACCTTAATATACAGAGATTATTAAGAAAACATTTATTTTGATTATCATGTTTGAAGGCCGCATAAATAGGTGTCTTATGATGTTTGTTTGCATAAAACCAACAGGACGTTTATAAAAATAAAACACCATACATGTCATACTATTTGACAGTCAAATAGTTTTTACTCTGGGAAAGGACCAGTTATATTCAGGGAACTACGAAACATGGGAGAAGCTTATATAGTTCTATATGTCATAACGGGTACTAGTTCAAACGTTTTTTTAGTAATTGAACAAATAGTGTCTTAATATAAATTTCTATGAGAAAAATGAATGCTTAGAATATTGGATGAAAAATTATTGCGCTGAAAATGACGGCAATTGAGTTTCGTCTAAAATTAGTCACATTGATTTCGTCCTCTGATTCCAATTTCTTATAACTGATAAAAAAAATTTAACTTCATTAAAATAAACAGTTCAATTGATTTTCCATGAGTTTGTTGATACACCTACAAAGACTAAATACATAATATAAGTTAAGTACATAATATTTAAATAGGTAGCGTAGTACATATGCATGAAAGGCATATTGAAATAAACCCAACATTAAATCGATTATCAACAAATTTGATAAAACGAATACGTTTACCAATAGTAAAATTGGGTCAAGCTCACTCCAGATTTTAGGAAGAATTTTTCTTATATTAAAAATGTTGCTGATTTTAGTTATTTAATTATTTTAGCTGTTGAGCGTAGTTAGGAGACTGATGACAAGTTATCTATACAAATATTGTAGTTGTGGTACGTATATACTTATTCCTGTTGAGATTCTGTATCAAGTTTGAAAGTTCACAAGGTACTTGTATTTAAGTCTGAATTAACTTAAAATTATCATAAAATCTTAAATAGTTAATTTTAAGTAATATTTTTATGATTTGAGTCCGGTTATTTATTTTTAAATTGAGATGTAGGCTGTTGGCAAATTTATGTTGGTTGAGTTATAAACATATAAGATGAAATCAGCTATATCGACTTCTCTCACCTAAGCTTTTTACAGAACCCTAAAGCCTTATTTATAAAGTCCCTAACATTTCCTTAACAAGACGAAAAAAAGCAAAACACCCTTTCCGACCCACATTAATAAGCAATACGGTCTCTATGAGAGATCAAACTTTCTGAGGAATCTAGAAAAACAGCAAAAATTCAATTTATGTTTTTAGAAATGGACTTATTATTTGAAAAATATTATATTGTAAAGACTTATAGAAATTATGATGTAAAAAATTAACACAATAACGTTATGAATGTGTGAATGTGGCTGTTTTTTTTTTATTGTAACTTGACGTTACTCTCTAATATCTCTTTCCTCCCTCTTACTCACTCTCTCTATCTTTCTTTCTATATCACCATCACATAAAGAATATATTGCTATTTTAAAAATCACCATCTTAACTCATATAGATTATATATATATATGTAAAATTTGGAAGCAGTCCTTCATTTAAGCATATTTATATTAACAGTCGACTGGACTGTTTCATTTAATCGCTATATATATTCATATAAAACAGTAAATAGATAATATGCAGTTGCAGTTTCTAATTTTCAGTTTAACGGTCAATTAGGGGAGAAGAGATAGGGACACCAAGCACACTTTTGAAGCAGCGGTTGGGGACAAACAGTATTGTCTATGGTCTCCAACCCTTGAGTCTCAAGTGCGCTTGGTGTCTCTATCTCCTCTTCTCTCCTGTTGATGGTTAAACCGAAAATTAGAAACATTTTCGATTTAGTTGGTAATATTCGAAATTTAGTTGATCATTCGAAACATGTCGACCATATATATATATATATATATATATATATATATATATATAGGTGTATAACAAAATCGGGATTCGGTCAATTTTCCAGGATCAAAATCAAACTCTCAATGCCGACGTTTCGGTTTTATTTAAAACCTTTTTCATAGGCCTACAAACAAAGGATGACAAGAAATCATATATAAACATCAACATATAACTAACATCAAAATGGAATATTACAATTGTGAAAAAACAAAAATATATATGTACAAGTAGAAGTAATAGAAAAGCAATAAATATTTTTATGAACTTACAGAAGTCAGAATTTTTGAATTAGAAAAATGATGAAATTTACATTATATAAAATGAAGTAACAATAGATAGTTAGTGAACTAACATCTTAACTATCACTTTATATTGAACTATTGAAGAATATTGAACTATCACTCCTCTCATGCTATAAACCAAAAATTGAATTGTGTTCAAAATTTAGTTAAGAAGGTTGTTGAAATTAGTAGTCCATGTTTTCTAAAAGAAAATAAGAAAAGGGTAAAGTCATTGTTGCAGAAAAATTGTTATCCAAACAACTTAATTGAACGTTATTGGTTTAAATATACAAGAGAACAACCAGAACATTCCAATCAAAACCATGCTGAACTTGAAGTTTTAAATAAAAAGTATTTCAAATTTCCGTATGTTGAGGGCTTATCACAATCAATCAGAAAAGTTTTCAAACGAAATGTACCTGAAGTTACATTGGCATTTTATAACAAAAGAAAAGTCAAGTCTTTATTTTCAAATTTGAAACAAAAAATACCAAAGGAGTTACAAAGTAACCTCATTTATGCGATCAAATGTAAAGACTGCGACAAGCGTTATTACGGAGAAACAAGTCGTTTTTTAAAAGAAAGACTTTATCAACATTCTTATTCAATAAGAACTAATAAAAGTAACGCAACTGCTTTAGCATTCCATGCTTTAAACGAAGGGCACATGTTCGATTTTGAAGAAGCAATTATAGTAGATAAAGAACAGGATGAGCAAAGAAGAAAGACCCTCGAAATGCTATATATTAAAAAAGATCTAAGTTCAGTTAATCATAGAAGTGACATTACCAATTTGAACACTATTTATTCAGGAGTGTTAAGTTGATTTTAGTGAAATTTAATTTCCTTAGTTCCTTTTTGTGTTCTTTGAGTGAACAGTGTTCGGTTTACATGTAATTGTAATCAGTTAGTCTGGTCCAAGTTTTTGACCAGTTAAGATGTTAGTTCACTAACTATCTATTGTTACTTCATTTTATATAATGTAAATTTCATCATTTTTCTAATTCAAAAATTCTGACTTCTGTAAGTTCATAAAAATATTTATTGCTTTTCTATTACTTCTACTTGTACATATATATTTTTGTTTCTTCACAATTGTAATATTCCATTTTGATGTTAGTTATATGTTGATGTTTATATATGATTTCTTGTCATCCTTTGTTTGTAGGCCTATGAAAAAGGTTTTAAATAAAACCGAAACGTCGGCATTGAGAGTTTGATTTTGATCCTGAAAAATTGACCGAATCCCGATTTTATTATACACCTATTCTATCCAACGGTTGATATATTATTGAATTTGATATATATATATATATATATATATAGTTTAAACCACAAACGAAAAAGAAGAACAATAGAAATAAATGCTCTTCACTTTATTTCACCCGAAAACAAACAAAGTAAGAACTAAGAAGGTAACATAAAAGTTATGCAGAAGGAAGGTAACGAAACAGCTGGAACATTCAAATAAAATATAGCTTGATAAAAAAAAATACCCAATACAAATAAACAGTAAGAAAAGAAATAATAATAATAATAATAAATGAATAGAAATAAATATATATATTTCTATATATAAAAATTAATTTGATTTTTTAATTTTTAATTTTAATGTAATAAACAATAATAAATAAATAAGCGAAACAAGAATATAAGGAGAAATGAAAATAAATTAAACAAAACGTAAGCTATATGCTTAAAATCAACAATCTGGTCCCAAACATATTTCGAGATCACCCGCAGGTCTCATTTGCTCAACTATGACTTGAATTAAAAATTCATTTATTCTAAAGAGCCCATGACTTATATTAACGAGTTTTTCAAAATGATATTTTCTTCCAATTTTATGGTATGATTGTTTAAATTAACTTGTTGAAATAAAGTACTTCACTCTTTTTGTTTCCCTAGTAGAATATATATATTGATCAGTGGCGTAGCAACAATTTTTGCCCCCCCCCCCCCCCCCATCGCTTGCCGATAATCTGTTAACCTTCAAACTTCCAGAAAGTTCACAAAATATATATTTTCATGGAATTACAATCAACGACCTTAAAAACTCATTTTGGTATAAAATTTCAGATTTTTTGTTAGCTTTTTTTCTATTTCCCATTTTTACACCCTCAAAATGCCGCCTCCTGGCACGTGGCGCCCGGGGGACCTCTTCCCTCTCTTGATACGTCACTGTTGTTGCTTCACATTAGCAAGTAAACTTTTAATCGTTTGTCCCACATGAAAAAACGTTTGTTAAACTAAAGAACTATCCCTATAGATAGATTATTTGAGTTATTAGGGCATATAGACCGAATGCAAAGTAACTATGGCACGGTGCACAGGAAGGGTATATACATATGTGTATATCAGTTGTTTAGAGGTGGCTTTGTGGTGGCTCACAGACCCAAGGTGAGGATAAAGGCTCTAATATGAGAGCTCTATGTGAGGAGCAGTCAAATTTGAGGTTTCCTATTCGACAACAAGTGTTTTTCTAGCGTAGCGTCCGAGTAGGTGTGGATCTACACTGTGCTTCTACAGTAAGGACTTTCCTACTAAATTGGCACTCAACCTGGAATTGGATCAAGAAAATGAACCAAGTGGTCCATTTTTAGTTATAAATGACCAAGTGTGATTGCTCATAGCATGATTCTAACCAACAGATTGTATGGTTCAGTTGGCAGTTTATTTTGAGATTTATTCAAAAGTAAATCAAGTACTATAATTTAGTCAATGGTTGACGGAGGAATTTCAGTGGAATAAATTTGGTTAAACAAGGGGTAATTAGTAGTAAAACAAGAGGGTTATAGAGAAAGTGCACGGGGGTTGTAGATCAGTTACGTTTGTTCTGGTGAGTTGGCTCGAATGATCGACTTGATAAGTCTGCTTTGTTTAGTACTGATAAAGAATATCATACAAAGCTTTTACGATTATATGGTGGAAAATATTAGCCAGCCAAGCAATTAGGGATTTGAAAAGGATCTGTTGAAAAGCATTGGGGGGGGGGGGGGGGGTTCTGTTGAGTTTTTGGCCGCAGGGTGAAAAGGGATGGCATGGTAATGAATACAATTACACGGAGGATAATTAAACCAGTTCTGATGAGCCACTAATAGGTAGAGGCATTAATGTTGTTTTATTCAGCCATTAGTTTTAAAGTATTCAGGCAGATAACATGGTGTATTGCCAGCAGAGATAAGCACAAGCTGATACAAGGGTTTGGCTTTCCGTCGTAATTTATTAGCATCTTGCTCGATTTGCAGACGTCCGCTAATCGGGCCCTACTTCAACTCTACCCCATCAATTACTAACAGAAATGTTTAAAATCTTATTCTACAGGTGTTTTGTTTAGATCTTAAATGTATATTCCAACCAAAGCATAGTAAATCAAATTTTCTATACTTAGACTTTTAGTTAAATAACTCCATTTAATGTCAGATAACTCAAAGTTCATAACCAAATTGAACATACATATATTTTTTGAGTGTAATAACCTCTCTAGTAATAATGCCTTATAAAATGAAATACATTAAATGTATAAACTGAATAATCTTTCAGATGATCAGATACAGTAAAATTGCCATTAAATATTAATGTGTGAAAGAAGGGAAATTATTACACTTGATAATAAATATAACACTAAATGATTATGAACTCAGTTTTCTCTTGAAAACTTACTCCTTTAACAATGAATCAAAATTATGATGGTTTGTTAAAAACATGTGTTTGGTGACAAGGAGTAGAAATTTAAGTATTTGAATAGAAATGATTGTTTATGGTTTTCTCAATCTTTTTCCATATTTAGTTTTCACATCACTCATACACACACGCACACACACACACACACACACATACACACACACACCATAATTTACACTGAAATAGGACATATACATAATTATTATTGTTCTTTTCCAAACTTTTTTTACTTTCAATAAATATTTTCTAGTTTATTTTCTTTACTATTGCCCACGAAAATATTTTTATCTCTAAAACTGCTAATAAGCTGTTAAAATATCTGCATATTTTGTCTCCAAAGAAAACAAAGTAAAAATGAGAAAATATAAAACAATAGAGTATAAATGCTCCTAAGTATGTAATTTCTAGTATAATTTTTGACCATTAAAAATGCCATATAAGTATCGGTTAATTGAAGTTTTTTTTAATAACCAAATCATTTAACTATTGAGTCTTCAGACATAGCCTGTCTGAAATGCTAACTAGTTGGATAGTCTTCAGTAACTGTCATATTAAAAATGACACATAAGTATCGGTTAATTGAAGTTTTGTTTAATAACCAAATCATTTAACTATTGAGTCTTCAGACATAGCCTGTCGTTGAATGCTAACTAGTTGGATAGTCTTCAGTAACTGTCATAACTGAAGTTGGTTCCTGGCTGGCAATTTTACTGAAGACTGCTGTTACCTTTTGTTGAGTGGTGGGTAATCGTTTATCTGAAGAGGTTTCAAAAAATTTTTTTAGCCATTATTTTAATATGATATAAAAGTCGTCACTTATACAATCATCTAATGAGTTCGTAATATTTATGATAATTTAAATAACTTAATTAGATAAATAACTTTTTTTACAGATTAATTTAAAACTTCTTTAATTCTCCTACAATTAATGATTCTATAAGTTTGATAATACTTTCCTAGGGTGTATTTTATAACTTCATAACTGTGGTTAAATAAAATAAAACACAAACTTAATTCATTGTCAACAATTTTGATGTTCTGTTTATAAGTTAAGCGTAGACCACTCCATATTTTTTTCTTGCAGATTTTTTTTATTAAGTAGCAGAAATACTTGTTGTTTTCTAGGTTCAGGAAGAGTTTTCAAAATTTTAACCTGATTGCCGAAAATTACTGTCACGATATTAATTAATTTTAGTGGGAGAAATACTCACAATCTGTTATTGCTTGCATTTGGCTAAAAAATTATATACTCGTAGTATTATGTCATTCATTCATCAAAACTCATCTCATAGAATTCTTTGGTGTTTTTTTACACACTTTAGTATCTTATACATATCATTCGTTTAACAATATTAAATTTATAATATAATAGACATAAGTTGAAGATGTAATGTATTTTGAAGATGCATTTTGTTTTCTCTTATGTATAGATTCTGGATCACTTTTCATTGTTTTTTCTGCAAAATGTTTTTACATAATTGCGTATCTCAAACATTTGACTTAAATTTCTCAAAGTAGTTACATGTGAAGTTTTAATCGGTGCTACTCAAGTCAATTCGGGAGTACTTAGCTATTCAGAACCACATCCAATGGTTTTCCATAATTCAGTCTACCATAGATACGAATGAAATGAAATCAATATCGGTTACACAAGAAGTTTTAAAGAAATCAAACGCCACTTAGTTTTTTTAGTGGTTATTTTGGGATCATTATACAACTTAATAACAAAGCACTTGACATTGTGATATCTGAAATCCTTTTAAAATAATTTTGAAGTGCATAGTAAAAATTGTGTAACAATCAAAGCTGTATTCTATGTAAAACGTATTCAAAATATTATTTTATAGAAAGTAATCTGTTTATTAATATCTCATGAAAATGAACACACACACACACACACACACACACACACACACACACACACACACACACACACACACACACAACACACACAAAGAGTTGGGTTTTTGACTCTGACGAAAACCACTTGTTACGGTTGAAAGATCTTAGTCTTGTTTTTCCCATTTCTTATTGTGGTTTGATCATTGATTGTTATTTCACGTGTTTATGTGAAATCTTTTTACACACACACCCACACATACACATACATATACACAATGTTAAGCAAGTCTTTACAACCAGATATTTTAATTTGATATTTATTTAATTAATTTATTTAAAAAGCAATCATCATCATACACATACATGTACACAATGTTAAGCAAGTCTTTACAACCAGATATTTTAATTTGATATTTATTTAATTAATTTATTTAAAAAACAATCATCATGGCTTTGTATATTGTAATTTTTATACTATGTTTCTATGTAGTACAAATTTTTTAAATTTGTGGTTTTATAAATGTTGGTTTTATCTTTTATTTTATAGTAGGATTTTGAAAGTACCCATTAGATGCAAAGAGTTTATTCAAATAAGTAAAATGTTTGTTGAGGCTATGGTCTGATACGCCTTTTGGTTGCTTTTCCTAAAGAAAACTCGATGTTGAGACAGGAAATTACAGTGGACTTGTATTTGCAGAGTGATCGTACTTTCCAGTAGCCTTCCACTATAGGCAATGTAGGCAATGCATCTAGGTCTAAAGAAGCTCCCTTAATAGAGTAGTTTCCCTAGAAAATAATTCAAAAGTTAATAAACAATTCATTTCTTTATTGAATTCCAATTGTGACTTATTAGTAAATTTAATTCTACTAAATTAAATATATATGGGTTTATGTTCAATAAATTGGAAATATTGTTAAAATTTTTTTCTACTAATTTCAAATCAGAAATCCTTCTACTACAAATAAAGCATATATTTAGAATTGTATAACAATCAAACTTATTTTTCTATGTAAAATTATTTAGATAATAATTTATAGGAAAAAATTGTTCACTAATATTACATGCAAATGTATGAACAGTGCAGCACTAAATATATGAAAATGAAAAATATTTGGAATTTATTATATTAATATTAATTAATTAGAAACTAGATATAAAAGAACATCAGAGGTGATGAAAATATTATTTCATTTTCACTGAATTGAGACTACATAAATATTATCACTCGGAAAACCTGCTGGTAAAGAGAGATTAAATGATACAGGAGTGATTCAAATTCAACCAGATTTATCTTGATTCCTACTGATCGCAAATTAGGGTGTATTTCTGAAAGGATTTTGATAAGAATATATCTAGCACCTACAATATAACTAGTTAAAGATATTTTCCACACAATTATTCGTTCAATAGCATTCTTTTGATTAAAGAAGGTAAAAATAGGTGGTAAACTATAGTACTATGTGTTTTGAAATTTCTTAGACTGTGTACTTTGCACAGTGGTCTCTTTCTGATTTAATTTACATGAGTTTGTACTTTACTAATGGACTATTATGCATAACTAGATTATAGCGACCGTGACGTCACCTTGCGTATGCTTAAACTTTGTTATTTTCTTGTAAGATAGCTATCAACTAGCAAGATAAAGAAATTTATTCATTTCTAACAGTTGATATCTTATTTATCATCTGTAGAATAGTGAACTTAAATTCAGTCCAAGTCAGTCTTTACTATTCTAATGAATTGAAATGTAATATTGATATTATTTGAGGCTGTAACTACTAATGATGCTAGAATAGTGTACATAGGTTTAGTCCACGTTACCTTACAACATTTTGCTAATGCTTAGAAACATAATATTAATCTAAGTTAATGCTGTATACTCACGATCTTTATAATAGTGTACTTAGTTTTACTCTAGTTTTACAGTGAGAGTTTTTTTTTTAACATCTTTATTAGCAAATATACAACTACGCATATTCTGCGTAACAGGCATATGTAGTAATAGATTACACAATAACATTGATGTACATGAGCAAAGAATGGAACCCTCTGGTTCAACTTTTCACTTTTTTTTTTTTTTTTTTTTTTTTTTTAGTATATTATTATAATAGGAGATCCCTGGGCCATTTTCTCTTGTGTCATCTTGGGGGATTCTAGAAACGTGAGGGGGAAGCAAGGATTTGTACAAATGGATTTGGGTGAGAGGAAAGATTGTTGTGAAATGACTTGTAACGATCAGAGGATGAATGGAATTTTTAGGTCTTTATGAAGTTTTTGACGTAATAAGGAGCATTTGTGATAGTACGGAGGATTTTTGATTGAAATGATGGTATTTTATAAATGTTGGAAGGTTTTGCACAACCCCATAGTTCAAGTCCGTAAGTCCAAATCGGTTGCAGTAATGTTTTATATAACAACACTTTGTTGTGGAGTGTAAATTTTGAATGTTTTACGAGAAGTCTGTACAGTAGTAAGTAGCGTCGTTTTTGGTCAAGTCTTTTCAGTCGAGTATGGGGACAATGAGAGTAAACATATTTTTGAACTAGTTTCTAACTATACTTTTTACTATATGTGAACTGATGCACTTTGTTTAATTTATGTCACAGCTATCCTATATTTCTGAAGTTTGATCGGATTATTTTTATCCAGTTTGACTATACTATTTACTCTGCTATTATCTCAGAGAGTGGTACCTCACACCACAGCTACAGTATTCTGATTTGTAGTAATAAAGTAATATTGATCTGAACTTTGCTGTTTACAAAAATTACGACTGTAATCGTAGTTGTCAACTATCTTTTTAATATTATAATATTATTGTATTATTTTTACTATTTTTGGTTTGAAGTTATAACTGTGTTATGAATAAACAGTGATTATAAGATATGCAATATGAACTAACCACATTAAGAGGACATCTAGTAGGCATTGTGGTCTTCTTCAAGAAAGAATCCCAGGGCATGTTCTTGAGAGTGAGCCACGCACAGAGGTCCGCCATTCGATAGGTGAAGATATACTCGCATGAGTCTGGTTCGCTTTTTGATGCGCATTTGACATTTCTGGCTGATATCTATGACAGGGTTTATATTTGGACTGCGTTAAAAAGAACAAGCTACAATGATAAAAGTAGATCAAAATTATCATTTACTCTTCAGTAAAAGGCATTGCATATATATATATATATATATATATATATATATATATATATAAACCAATTAAAAACAGATAGCACGAAGATAAACATATAGATAGACACAGATAGATAGATGAGTCGCCGCTCTGCCTTCCTGCGGGACTCTTCGCCTCCTAATGACGACGATGGTCGAAATATAGAAGTGAGTTATTCCTGTGTCTATCTGTGTGCTTTTTAATTGGTTTTTATTTAAAAGTTCGTTGGACCGTTTCATTTAATTATTCTATATATATATATATATATACGTTTCACGATGAAACACAAACACAGAATTAAGGAACAAACACACTTACTGTCTTTAATTTTCGGTTGAACCGTCATCAGTAGAATTGAGAAAGGGACACCAAGCGCACTTGTGAAGCGGCGGTCTTCACAAGTGCGCTTTGTGTCCCTTTCTCAATTCTACTGATGATGGTTCAACCGAAAATTAAAGACCGTAAGTGTGTTTGTTCCTTAGTTCTGTGTTTGTGATTCATCGTGAAACGTTTGTTGTCCTTTTGGATCGTTTTCCTGTTTACAATATATATAATATATATATATATATATATATATTATATATATGATTAAACCACAATAAGAATGGGAAAACAAGACTAAGATCTTTCAACCGTAACAAGCGGTCTTCGTCAGAGTCAAAAACCCAACTGAACACTAGATGCAGAAAACATCTGGTGAGGAGGAAAACATCTTGTTTTCCCATTCTTATTGTGGTTTAATCATTGATTGTTGTTTCACGTGTTTATGTGAAATCTTTTTATTTATTTATATATATATATAAACTAAATTCACAGAAAGAAAACACATGGTCCTCGCTTGTCTTCTGAGTGACTCACATCTTTCTACAGTGTAACAAGGCACTTACAAGACTAGTTTATGTATATGTCATAATAAAAGTGACATAAATATAGACATAGACATAAATCACTTCTATATTTTCATAATTCGTTTAACAACAATACAGATTGTACATATTATACTGAAATACAAGTAGTCTCGAATGGAATTAATGTTTATTAATGTAATTTATAAACTCCCACAAAATAAGGGTACATTAATCAGATGAGAGAATATTTTGATGATCCATATTTGTAAAAAGATAAACTGATAGGCCAAGGATTAGAGTGGTCTTAAAAAGGCATTTTAAATAGAATTGAGGCCAAATTGGAATTGATATTTTATTATAATCGTATATTAATAACGTGTTATGAAAAAATTATTTGCATTCATTATTTCATTATTCATTTCAGTTTTTTAAATAAAATGTAATAATTAAAATAATAAACTACAGGATTTTACTATAAGTTTTAAACAAGATTTTGATATAAACTAAAGCAAGGAATATAGGACTTACACCTTTTTTGTTTCAAATACCAAATCACGTCAGAGTCACTAACATATCCGTGTTCTCATGAACCTATTCATTTACATTGTAACTCTGACGAGGTTTGTTACTTGAACGAAAGATCAAAGTCCCAATTTAGTACTTATTTCTATGATTCATTGATGGATAAATAAATGAATGCTATCATTCATTGCATACTTACTTTTGATCCCACTTTGCATGAATAAACATATTTAACTGGTGTCTTTTAGATATTTGTGGTAGTATTATACAGTGGAGATGAACTTACTTTTTTGTTGTTGTTGTATAAGAAAGTCTGTTTATTAGATTTGATAATACTATTGTTTACTTTGCTTACATAAACGATAATACCTCAATGGGAGCTGGGACAGTAGATTTGATAATAACTTTAGCATTCACTTTGTATTTGTTGAAGCCCGTTTTCACTATAATATCCTCTGTTAAGGAAACAGCTGTGTTCTTTTGTTCAGGACACTGTTCAAATTTGTGTAGTCGCATTTGCATTCCTGAGTATTTTCCCTGTAGAAAAAAAAATCATACCTAGTAAGAACAATGATATATCTATGGGTATCAGTTGCTAGGAATCTGTGTACCGTATGAGAAGAGCAAGGTGGCTAATTCAGATAGCACAATTATCTATGTTTTCAAAAAATAAAACAGAAGCATCGTGAAAGAGGAAGCTGTTGGCAAAATTTGTAATAAATATAACAACTCTTATCTTTTATATTTTGTCCAAAAATATAGTAGTCATCATTACTGTATACTTATATGGTTTTATAAAAAAAAAAAAAACGGTAAAATTATTAATTTGCATTTATTTTCTTATATAGGAAATGTAATAAAATATATTCAAATATTAATTACCTTGCCGGAAATGGCAGACTGGTGGAAAACGCTAATGAATGACAGTAATCCAGCCCAGAAAAATATATGAGTCATGATGCAGAGTTAAGAGGAGTGGTATGAGGTAAAAATCTCAGAGGAAAAATCATTGAACTGTGTAGCGGAGAGGAGACGTTAAAATCACATCACGGCATGGACTGATAGCCGGCTATTATTGTTCTATCTGATATATTGTCCCCAATCATTCTACTATTGGAGCTCAGGAAATTGTCCGACTTGTAGCAACAGGAGATCTCACTAAAGGGTGAAATATGCAGTTCGACTTCAAAATGTTTTACTTAATAAAATAAATTAGTTTAAGTTATCAAGGTTGATATTTCTAATTACTTATTTATAATTTTATCTTACTATATTTGCTATCATTTGTTAAAGTTAGTATTCTATTTACTGATTTAATCGTTAATCTAAAAGCATTTCACTTTGATAGTGTGTTTTCTTCTTCAAATCGTTTCCTCCAATTTCCGTAATACAATTTACTAAATATTTTCAAGTTGAGATTGTTTTACTGAACAGTTTTTTCAAGCTTCAATTTTTTTACTTCTCTGCAAGTTAAATTTTTAATAATAGAATAAAAATTGATTTGGGGCTTTTAACAAATATACAAATTTTTAAAACTCCTAAATCCATTCTTGATATTTATTTGATATATCTGTAGGTGGTTAGGTATGTATTTTAATGGCTGATAATACTCTAGATGTAGCACTATTTAAACGATTTTGATAAAATATGATGCGTATACAGCTTTTTATAGACATATAGATAGACACAGATGTGGTAGATAGATGAGTCGCCGCTCTGCCTTCCTGCGGGACTCTTCGTCTCCTGATGACGACGATGGTCGAAATATAGAAGTGAGTTATTTGTGTGTCTATCTGTGTGGCAGAAAAAGAAATTAGAGAGAAAGAAATTATATCATGGGAGAGTCACTTGAGGAAAATTTACATTATAACGAGCACTGATTTGCTTTAAAATTAGTAGGCAGTTATTTTTTCATTTTGTTTAGTCACTCCAGAACCTTGAAATATTGTACTGATTTGTGTGTTGAATAAAAAGTCTCCATAGTAGTAAACAAATTGTATTCAAAAAGTATAACATACTATTAAATTATAATTTACAATGTTTACTCTTACATAATTATTACCAAAATATCAAGATTTCTAGATATTCATAAAAGCCGAAACTATCGTGATAATATTAAACTATAGTGGTAACTCAGCTTTCGTACTCCTCAGCCCTCGTTGAACGCGACCCTCGAACAACATTTTTGATAAAAATTTCCACTGAATTTCAGCTTTTGAACGGACCGCGTCAAGCCAACAGAGCATTGGGGCAGTCGAGTGAGGCTGAGTCAAGCTAAATCAGTCGTTTGTTCAGTATTCAACATGAACAGCCATACGACCAGCTAGCTAATAAGTTTTTATTACTTTGCGCTTTTTTTTTTTGCTAGTTTTCGACTAGGAAGGAATTGATGACCATGCCAGAAGGCAATGGTGGTTAATCAGTGTTACAGGTTTATATTGTATATTCTGTCCAAAAAAATAGTATTCATCACTTTATATAGTTTTATGAAAGAAAAACGGTAAAATTATTTATTTGCTTTTATGTTCGTATATAGGAAGTGTAATAAAATATATTCAAATATTATTACCATATTATAATAAATAAATATTCACCATGTCATATTATTGATGGTATGTAATAATAATAAATCAATTTTTTAAACTACTGAAGTCATTGACTTGAATCGATCATGTTCTGCAAGCTGTTAATTTATGATTAGTTTTTCTTTTTAAATATATATCATAAAATGAAAAGCTTTCATAATGTCATATGAATAAACTAATTAAAGAGGAACTGTCTGACATTATGAATAAAAGTTCATTCATATGCTGCCATTCTACAACAGCAGGAGTTTGGTATCATCAGTGAATTGAAATGACCCATTATACTGGAATTTCCATGACACATTAGTACAGTCTCTGAGGGCAGAGCTATTTGAATTTAATTAAATCAGATTATTATTCAATATTAATTACATGGCAAGTGGAATGGACAGCATGGTCCATCAGTGTTGTGTTCTCTTGTTCAATCAATACAGGCATTAGGCAATAATACTTGCGGGAAGGCATCTTTGACTGGTAAGATAATCTACTTATTCAAGCCCTCAAACAAGATATCTCAGTTAAGTTCAGTTAGAATCAACATAAATCTGAATCAATCACCACTATTCCCTTAACTGCACTAATACTTAATCCTGTCAATCAATGAAGATGTGTTCGACATTCAGGAAACAAAGCCAAAAAAACTGTGGCTTTTGAAATCACTGATACTTAGGAAAAGAGTATAAATAATTACCTTATAATAGTAAGGAACATTGTATGATTTTTTGACTATGTTAAACCATAGGAAAGGTACTTTATCATATTTTATATCAAAACGTAACTATTTTTTCTGTTCTTAAAAAATAACAAGTTATTTTGTATGCTTCATTTTTTTATAATTCCAAATTTTTACTGACTTTTTTTCTAGAAAGAGTAATATAACAATAAAATGATAATGTTTAATCACCACCTTACTTATTTTACTTATTATTTGTTATATTTGTTTAAATTTATTACATTTAATTCAATTATATTTAAAAAATAATGAAGTATCAAAACTTATGCGTTTTGCTCAAATTTATCAAGAATTGTAAAACTGATTCGTTCTATGGTAAAAAAAATCGACTGTTGCAAAACGACAATGTTCTTGATTAATACAATGGTTTCAAAACGTCAAAAGGACGCATTTACGATTGTTGTGACCATTGATAAATATAAACCAAAATGATAGAAATAAGAGTCATATGTCTACCGGAAAATTAACAAATCTATGTAGCAGAACATGTTATTATCCTTTATACTTCTGATGCTGTTATTTCTCATAATTTTGTTCTTGTATAAAAAAAATGTTCTTCATTCCACTGATTTAATTATTTTCTTTATTTAAATCAATCCGTAGTTTATTGCTTCACATTAGGCCTTAATAGTGTCTAATTGAATATTAAAATTGAATTTGACATGACACTTAATGTAAAGTTGTTTGTTTTCTGTTTGAAGAAAATCTCAAAGAAATACTTAGTTTGATATTATTATTCTTAGTTTTACGAAATCAAAATTGAAAAAGAGTAACACACAGAGTAAACAAACTAAAACTTTCTGGCAATCTGTCTTCAGGAGAAAAGAGAGTGAAAGACCAAGCACGCTGTAGACGCAACAGCAAGTTTGTCCAGTTTGGATCACCTTTCCGATTTAATAGTGAATTTTATTGCTAGTTTTATAAATACTATGCTGTTATTTGTAAATTTTACTTCATTTTAAATTTCTTAGCAACATTATTTTTTCTATAACCCTTTTGTTGTGGTTAAAATTTAATTAGTGTTTTCTGTGTCCAAATTCGAAAACAGATCTCTGAGAATATTTTAATTTTTCTTTAAGACCTGAGGAGGCAGGATCCTTACTCCAAGGTAACCCATATTGTCTTCTTCAACGCAAAATCAACATGTATCTGTAATTTTTTTTGCTGTTATTTTAAGCTTTTATTTGATTTTGTTTTTCATTTATTTCATAATTTATTTATCATTTTTTTTATTTCCCTTCATTTATTTTTTTCTACTGTGCTTAGTAGTCAAACTCTATCTCAGAATCCGTGTATACATCCAGTGGTCAGTCTTCAGTTAGCTTTAAAGTCACAAACATCTCTTCTAGATGATGATGGAGTCAAAATATTAAAGTGACTTTTTGTCAGTGTTTTTTTTTTAAAATACAATTTACAACTAATTCTCAATTACAAATTACTTCTTCTTCCATAGTTGAAAGAATTTGCTCTGATGTGAAACAAAGATGTCGTGATCCATAGGTTACATAAAGAATTAAGTTTTAGTGTATAAAGAAAACCTACTAATGTAGTTGTGTATGTCCATTTTTATTCTTTCCGTCCAAGAAATTTTAAAACATTTTTTTTTAGAATTTTTTTGAGAGCGTTAAGTGTGTGCTTCTCTGAATTCCTTAATGATGAGATTAAAAACATTAAGTCAATTGGCCTATCATTAAAATACCCCTCCCCTTATATGGAGTTTGTTTTAAAGGGAGCTAAAATACTTTCTACAGTGTTTCAACGGAATCTCGTTCCATGTCAAATGTCATAGTTTTACTGTATCATGAGTCATTGGACTCTTTCCCGGTTTGCGCGTAAACTTAATTTTAATAAGTTTTAATAATAATTTAATAATAATTTTATATCACGTAGGCAATATGGTAATAAAAAAACTCTCCCAGTGAACTAGAGTGCAGTAGTATTTATGAAATCCCGTATAAAGGTTAGATAAAATTTATATACGTATAACTGGTAACTCACGTGTCAAACAGCACCAACACAACGTTAGCTCCTTATTATTGCATATAAATAATGAAAATCATCATATCTATTAGATCAGAGCTAAAATGATTACTTTTGAAAAATCAGTGTTTTTAAGAAAAATTATCGAATCCTCTCTGATTAAATTTAATAGGTTAAATATTATACACATTAGTAACAGTTTATTAAAACTTGACTCAGTCCACATCTAAGAGGGTTGACAGCTAGCGATAGTTTCTTACTTTTTTCTTTCTATACTACTTTGTTTACCCTGACATCTTTTCCTGGTTCATTGTCCTATACAGCACTTTACACCCTTTAAAATACCTCTCTTCCCTTCCACCCCTCTCAACTCTTTACCAGATGTTTTTACATCTTTGGTTTCAGTTGGGATTTGACTCTGATGAAGACCGTTTGTTACTGTAGGAAGAACTAAGCTTTTTTCCCCCATTTCTTATTATGGTTTGGACGTTGATTGTTATTTCACGAGTGAAATAACACGATTGTGAAATCTTGTTTCACAATAAAGAGAATTCGTAAGAATATTCGTCTACATCAGGAGATTGTGTTGATGGCTTAAAAATTATATACATTATATAATATATATATTATTATTATTATTCTTAAGAGTTAATGCTTCATTGTATTAGTTTCTTGTCTCTGCATCTAGTTTTTATGTTTTATACACTTTTTTATCTTATATATTTTTCATTTATTTAATTTATTTTAAGTTTTATTCTCTATTTTTTATTAAAGCTTAGTCAGTAATTTTTATTTATGTATCATCTCTTCTGTTTATCCCTCAGTTTTTATTTCATTTGTTTTTATTTTATTTATTTTTGTTATTATTTTTCATATTCCTATTTCAATTTAATCTTAAATTGATTATTGTCTACCTTATTCTCTGTGACCAGGCGCGTATGTGACAACATTGTTGGTTTCCAACCGTCTCTGTACCAGTGAGCTTGGTTTCTCTCCCTTATCTCCCCTGAAGACGGATCAACCAAACATTTGAGTCTGTAAGTGTGTGATTTTGATTTCTCTGTTTCTTTGTTTACTTTGTGTACATTGAACTATGTTTGTCCGTTTCGGATCGTATTTCAAACGAAAAAGTGTATATAAACATATACCTAATATATATTACTAACTTGTCATAATCAGTTACTTACTTAATTTACGTTATAATATTAATACAATAATATACTATAGTTGATGGAAAGAAAAAATATGTTGTAAATTGTATTATATATATTAAACTTTATTGATATCAGCAGGAGGTTTGATGTGATTTATTGTCTAATACGTCTTTTAGTTACTCTTCCCAAAGAGTATTCAGTAATGGTGCAGGAAAGTAATGTTGACTTGTTTTTGAGGAGTGACCGTACCTTCCAGTAACCCTCCACTATTGGAACCGTGGGTAGTGAATCTAATTCTACTGAGGCACCATTAATGGAATAGTTTCCCTGAAAAACGAACATGTATTAATAAGTAAACTCCTTAATTATTTTTTGTTTCATACCCAAATTGTTAGTTATCATCGCTTAAATTCACATTTTTCTTTATCTTAAAATATGTTGAAATTAAGTTTTATTTAGTCATGAATATTTGATAAGAATAGAAAACATTCTTTACAAATACATGCAATTATCATTCCAATAACTTAGTTTTCTTAGCCAGTTTATTATACTAATTTATGAATGGAACAATTAGTTAATTATACAATAGAAATGATAAAATATTATGAAATAATATAAAAGAATATAATGATAAATTATGTGAAACTATTTCTATAATTTTCAATGATGAGTAAATACTACATGATGGCTGACTTCATAATACTATATGGGTCGTAATTATCACCAAAGAACTTAAGTAACATCATAGGACCTGTAATTCAGTAATAGTCATCAGCATTTTCTGAATTAACACCAAACAATTTTAGTACTCGTATTATAAAGCATGAGTTAAGTCATGGGTATCATTAGTGTTACAATTGTCAGCTATATGACTAAGAATAATCATATGAATACAGCCTTATTGTATGCGTGTCAAGAAACAGGTCATTCTACAGTTAATATGTATTGTATGCATTGATGCGTGTCAGGAAACAGGTCATTCTATGGTTAATATGTATTGTATGCATTGTCAAGAAACAGGTCATTCCACAGTTAATATGTATTGTATGCATTCTAAGCGTGTCAAGAAACAGACCATTCTAGTCAATATGTAATGTATGCATTGTAAGCGTGTCAAGAAACAGGCCATTCTACAGTTAATATGCATTGTATGCGTGTCAAGAAACAGGTCATTCTTTAATACAAGTTAACATGTATTGTATGCATTGTTTGCGTGTCAAAAAACTGGTCATTCTACAGTTAATATGGAAAAGTACACAAAGATGCACATTTATGTTGTATTGTAGTTTACATCCTAGTTCAACTTTTATCGATAGAGGTGTAAATATTAAATTCTACATTCTAAGCAGAAATAACAAATTGATTTTATAAGCTAGCTATTCATCCTTTTCAGAATACGGAAACCACTGATAAGCAACAAAACTGACTGGTTAGGTTGCAGTTACTGTCTCTTGGCCGTCCCAGGAGAGGACACAAAAAGGCCAAAGATTGGAAGTTTGTGATACTTCAAGGAACATTCTACATTGGGAGTCCTATATTTTGTCTAACTAAAGTGTATTTAGAGTAGGAATCTTTCACTAGTATCTCACAAAATACAGACTCAGGATCAACGGCTCAGATTTCTTCCCCCCCGATGTGCCTTCACCTTGTCGTGGTGGGGGGGCTTAACACGCCTGGGTGGTTGTTCCCTCATGGCGTGAACTAAGAAAGGCACAACTGGGCGGATCTTTAGCCCGCCACTCATTCGCTGTCTTGGGTGGCAGTCAGCCCTTATTAGTCAGATATGGCTAACGTCCTGTCTTTTTCAAGACTTCTTTCTCACTGTGGTGGCACAACAGCGGCTTTAGCTGCTACCTTGGGGTTCTTGATCTTGGGTTGGTGTACATGGGTGGTTCCGGCTTGCATGTGTCTTTTTTATAACTTTTGCTCGCCCCTCAGTGAAATCCGGCAATTTTATTTTCTTATCAGGGCTAAAACTTGTTCGGACGATGCTGGTTGTCGCTGGTTATTTGCTTTGCTTGGCCGGTCACAATGCGGTTAGCATATGGATAGTTCTCATTCCTTCTCCACCTGACCTTTCCTTGTCAGGATCTCTAACTCATTCCTTTATTTATCTATTCTTCCTATATCCCAAATCTCTATTAACTGTTATCCTTATTTTTTCAATTTTCATGTTTTCCCCCGTAATTCTTGATAATCTCATTCATCAAGTTACCATCAGTCTTATGGAGATTAACAGGCTTCTATTTATAGCTTTTTTTGATGTATGTCATGGAAGTCCGCCTCCACGAGGCAACCTTGAGGGCACTTCACGAAGACTGTTTTGTTTGTCTCATTCGTGAGGAAACGGTTGGACGTACGTTCAACGTAACGGAGGTACGTTAAAAAAACATCAACCTATTCTACTTTATCAATATATGGTCGAAAGGCATATCTTCACTTCCTGCGTGGATAAATTGAGAGCCAGTGTTAGTATCGAGCCATGGATCTACCAGTCTAGAAGCAAACACGCCTCCACTGAGCTATTCTGGTCCCTTGAGTTTGATCATGACCTTAGATTGCTCCTTGGGTAAATTTAAGTCGGCCAACATATAAAACTCTTAGTAAAGAATCATAGTACTGAGATTTTAATTACTAAAATAAGTATCAATAAGAAATAACACTTTTCTGCCTTTTCAAAACTGAAGGGCTCATCCTGGTGTATGGGTGTTGGAAACAACAGTATATTATAACTTGTTTGAGTGTAGCTTAATACTGTTAACCTTCTAACTAACCAATGAAACTAATATAGGGCATCATAGAAAGTATAGCTCTATCTCTCTCATGCATGCCAAATTAAAGAAGATTTAGTCAGATAGCCGAGAAAAGTGAAACTGATGTAGTTATAGCTCATGATACCCGTAGACATATGCCTCCTTTTAAAGAAGTTATCCTTCCATAACGAAAACAGCTCCAAAAAGATCGACTGACTGGTAACTCTTTAGGGATCACAAAGCTCTCATCAGTAATATCGCCAAAGACAAACTGATGCCCCTGATATTAAAAGAATACTAGACTTTTCATTCTAATATCATGAAATGAAATTTTTATTTTATAAAAAGTAGTTTGGCACTATTTTTGAGTTAGACTATGTTCTTTACTGTAGATACTTACTTTAGAGTCTCCTAAGAAATAGTCGCTTGGTTACTTAAAAGTCATATTATAACATTGAAATTTATTAATTTTTTTTATGATATTAATCGCATAAATTATTTATAATCACCGCATTCAAAGGACATCTGGCAGGTAATGTTGTCTTCTTTAGAAAGGAAATCCAGGGCATGTTCTTGAGACCAATCCACGCACAGAAGTCTGGCATTCGGTAGGTAAAGATATACTCGCATGAGTCTGGTTCATCTTTTGAGGAACATTTCACCATTCTAGCCTCCACCTTGAACAAATTGAGCCTCATCAATGATTACGATCTAGAATATTAAATAGAGAATACTTCTTTTTCAAGCAACGCCCACCATTGGCTGCTGAGCCATTTGGCGACGCGCTGAATAAGAAGTTTTGTCATGGAGTCATTATCATCATCCTGATAGTAATCAAGAGTAGGGCAGCCTTTAAAGGTGCTCCGCTTATTGCTTCATTGCCACACAGGACAAAATGGAGAGCACTCAGAGGTGTGCTTACATCCGTTAATATAAGTTGACTTTTATCTTATCTCTTGTTATATCAAATACAAAAAAAAAATTAATTTGTATTGTTAATTTAAAAAAAATAAATGGCACTAATAACTTACATCAGCTTCAAGCTAAATTGATTAATAATAGACTTTATTTTTTTTTAAATATTAATTATAGAATCATCTATATAAATAGAAGAAAAGTTTTGTCTGTACATTGCTTAGAACTGAATCATGTCAAGTTATCTTTACAAGATTAGTACATCAGTATTTCGGTTTCATACATTAGAGAAACCGAATCCATCCCTTAGAAAAATTTTAGTCTGTCGGTTTGTCACAAGTAAACTCAGCTACCATAAGGTATAGTGAACTGAAACATTGAGAGTAAATTTGTGTATGTCTAACTTAAAATCTAAGCTTTGAATAGATTGAAAATTCAACGTAGAAGCGAAGTTACGGACTTTTAAGCTGTCTTTGACTAACTTCACAGACAGGTTTATTTTGAAAATATGCAGGTATATCATATGTTGTTAGTTGATTTCAATTTCATTTGTATTTAAGCTCCAAGCAAGACATAATTAACAAGGTGTTTCCCGAAGTTCAAGATCTGATTTTGATTCAATTTTTCATTATATAGTCATATGAATGAAAATATTTGTTTATAAGAAAAAAATTAACTATTTCTGAGTGTTTACTCTAAAAAATTTTTTGTTTTTGGCTTAAGTTGCCTTTGCACTTTTTTTTCATTTCCCCATGTTTCAGAAGAGTTGGTTCTGAGAGTTGTCACAAGTTTTTGGGTCGACTTTAACAAAACTCTTTCTTTTTAAAGATTTATAGCTATTTCAAAGCTAAGATAAAAGACAACTTCCTTAAACATGAAGTGCTATCTCTGTCTTTCTTTAATATACAATATTTTTCATTTTCCTACCATTCTATTATCAGTATTAATTTAAATATAAAAAAATATTAATAAATAATAATTTGTAATAGTTTAAAAATCTACTATAAATACACATCATAAAAATCTGGAGTGGCCTACACTCTACTTTACTATAAGTAACTCAATGTCAAATTTCTTGAGTATATAAAACATAACGTATCATTTAAGCATAACATAAATATCTAAATGGGTATAATTATTAGCATTGCATTCGTGAGGTAGTACAGATAGTGATTGAAGGACATATCAATTTATAAGCTTATTTTTGTACATCACAAATAATTATATTATTTGCAAATAATTTCATTAGTATAACTACAGCAGTAATATCATTTTTGAAAAAACCAATTGGAACATTTCTTGAAACGAAATATTAATCCTACAAGAGAACATGGCTATTGTTCAAATAGCCAGTAATTTCTTACATCGTTTACTTAACATCCTTCTACATTGAAATATTAATGTAAAATTTTCAAATTTAAAACAGTAAAATACCCTTTTTTTTTCTCTGAAAAACATCTTAAACAGCGAAGAAAATGTTGTTTTAAGGGATTTGTTAATTAAAGATGTACGATAATTACAGTTATTAATCTCAAAACGAAAGATTTATAATTTTGAATTATCTTTTACATTTTTGGTTTTTAACAGAATTAATTATACTGGGAATTTTATGGCTTCTTAGTATTTAATAAGATCATTTTCCTTCCCCCTTTGTCAAATAACATATAGACGATTTTTTTTTTTAATGAGTGTTATCATTTACCTGCACAATATTATTCCTCTTACACTCTTATAAGTCAATAATATATTTTCATTTTTTCCATTAGAAACATCAATTTTATCTCAGTGGATTCGCTCAAAAAAATTCTAAGTCCAATGTAAACAATGTAAAAAAATACAAAAAATTCGACAAGTATAGCAGGTGATCTCTTAGTCTAGGGTAAACAAAGAGTTTTTATATCGTTATTGCTCTTTTCCGTAATTGAAACTTCATGATTTTTTTTTTATGAATTGCTAATTTTTTGTTCCATTTTTGGTCAAATTTTCATAATTTTTTTAACGAGCCGTTTACGTCAAAAAAAACATTTTCTGAAAACACAAATCGTACTCTAACCCGCCCCTTTAGCGAATGTAATTTTAGAAAAAAATATTCTATTTATAGGCATAGTTTCATTCTTGTCCGTCAAAACAGTATGGCTTGTATCGCTCTCACAAGGTTTTGAGATTGAATTTTATAAGTCAAAATTTGTGCATTTTTATTGAAAAAAAAATATTTCCTGTTGATATAAAATTTTGAATATATTTTTCGTTTTGTTCCATTTTAACCTCAAAGATAAAGTCAAAATCTCAATACTCTAAGGGTTAGTAGTTTAGGAGAAATAAAATGTTTTAAAAAAAAACGGTTTTTGGCAAAAAAAGTGACTTTCCCATCATGCATAATTCTTCCCAAACAATAGGGATCTTCGTCTAAATGGGGCCCATTTTTGTGTAAAATATCAACTTGATCCATCAAAGATTCTGGACCGTAGAGTGGTAACAAGCAATGCTAACACACGCACCCACCCACGCACCCACCCACCCACACACACACAGACATCATCGTAAAAACTTCATAAAACGACTTCTGGGACCTCAAAACATGTAATTCCGTCAAAATCTCGAGATCGAATTTTTTCACGATCACTATACTTTACTTATAGTAAAGTAATAAAAACATACAATAATACACATTTTTGATATTTGTAACAGAACAACTTGCCGGCAAAGTGTGACATAAAAATAGTATCACAGTTACAACAAGAACTGTAGGTGGAGTTCTTGCGTTTCTACCATTCTGGCAGTCGCTATACAATATACAGTAAACAATATACAACCCCGGCTACTTGCCGTTGCGTCTACAACGTGCTTGGTCTTCCTTTTTCTTTTCTCCTAAAGGCGGATTGTACAAAAAATTAAGATTGTGAGTGTTTCTTGCTCTGTGTCTAACTCTTCTTAGATTTGAACTCTTATTGTGTCCGGCTTGGATTGTCTTTCCGTTTACTAATTATATATATTATACAATATTTCAGTTTCAGTTGGGTTTTTGACTCCGACGAAGACCGCTTGTTACGGTAGAAAGATCTTAGTCTTGATCATATGTGTATATATACATTACACATCCACACGAACACACACACATACACACACACACACACACACACACCCACACACACACACACACACACACACACACACACACATATATATATATATATATCACTTTATAAAAGTAATTTTGACTAAATGTGACTAAAATGGATATTCATGCAATTTTGTAATTATCTATCCATTGATTTCAATCAAATTATTTGAAAGTATATCAGTCACTCATTTGGGTAACAATTTTGATAGCGACAACTGGATTTGTATAGTGTTAGTTATGAAGGAGTTTTAAGAGAAATATAAGACTACCTCGATGGGAGCTGAAATAGGAGACCTGATATAGAATTTGCCATTCACTTTGTATTTGTTAAACCCCATTTTGATTATCATCTCATCCTTCACCAACACAGTTGTGTTCGGTTTGTCGAGGCACTGTATAAACTTGTATACTCTGACCTCCATTCCTGAAAATTTATTCTGAAACAGAATATAAATAAGTAACTGTTTCCAAACCAATTAAGCAATTTAAACATTTAAAACCAATCACCAGCTCTATAATATAATATCTTCTACAAATATTTTTAAAATATTTTGTTTGATGTTTTCAAATTATAATGACAAGAGAGCAAAATGTGAAAAGTTCTATTGGCTTAATTTAAAATTTTATAGTATTTGTTATTGTTCAAGATATCCTAAAAGAAAAGATACAAATTTATACGGATATTTTGTCGCATATGCTGTGAATAATTCAATAAACAATACGTTCATTTATGACAATCAATAAGCTGTTTTCTTCTAAGGTAGTGCAATCAGTTATTATGTGGTATTTACTCATAGTAGAGTAAAAAGCTAATGAAATAGTCTCCATATATAGAAATTTAGTAGAGTTGTACCACAGACACTCATCCCTTAGTTAATGCCTTAGGAAGAACACTACGTGTTCGAAACGCGTTGTTTATACTATTCAATTTCTATATGTGGAGACTATTTCATTAGCTTTTTACCCTACAATAAGCTGTTTTTACCACTTCTATAAGGAACAGCTTGTATTCAGTTTGTTTGTGACTGTAGGAGCGACTCAGAGTGTATAGTGTTGTTTTCCATATTCTAAATCTCTTCGTTCACATTTAATTATTAAAAACACTTTTTTAACATCCTTTAAAAAAAATCTTAAAAACTGTAAAATTTGTATTATTTTTCCATTTATGTACATTTTCCCATTCACATCTCAGTAATGGAGGTCTTCTTATAAAGGAAGGTTTATTTTAATTTTGTTCAGTTTGAAATCTGATAATGTTTAATTTCTTTGTTCTTTATTTTTTATGCAAAATTAAAAACTGCATATTAAGTAATAGGTGCTGTTTTCAAATCTCATAGTTATATGGCTTCATATTTAGTGCTGTTCTAGGGGTGGAAAGTTGGTTTATTTGCAATTTGGAACCAACATTGTTTAAAAGCAAGCCACATTACCTGGTTTATGATGTTTGATTTTTTTTTCTAGATTGATACATATAACTGTGAATCCATAAAAAGCTTTTTTTTCAATTAATATAAATAATTCTTCTTTATTAATTGCTTTAATTTAAACATATTCTAATTTCCTATGAATTAAACTCCTGTAATATACAATAGAAAAATGACGGAACTGGTATAACAGCATTTTAATTATTATTAATATTTTTCACTAGGCAGGCTTTCTAGCAGTCTATAAATATAATGATTTATAATCAAATAGTTGAAATTGGTATTACCTTTGCGGTGACAGAAACGTGATGGAGAGTGTTAAGGGGTAACAATAGCATAAGCCAGGGAAAGATGGTAGTCATGGTACAGTGGTACAGAGTTGTAGAAGTAATTCAACAGGAGACTATGTGAACGCTAACAAGGAGGAAAGCCATTGAAAGTGTGACCCAGGGATGAAACATTAACATCTCATCAGGGGAGGGACTGATAGTTCACAGATATTGTTCCAACTACTCTACTTGTGTTCAGTCAGCCAACAGCGGAAGCTTCAGTAGCTAACTAATTTGTTATTGCGTTCAACAAAAAATAGTTTCACGCCTAAGAAGTTTCGCAGTGACAATGCACAATAAATAATTTAAAATATTGCATTTTTTTTCATTTGGGAAAAAATATTATTCATTATCACTTTAAAATATATTATGTTAGAATTGCTCACTATCTTTACATGTATTAAGTAAGTTGATCACAAAAATGTTTGTGCTTGGTCATACATCGTGATTATTATGATTGGGATAATATCATATGCCCAATTGGCAAGAAAAATGTGACAACAGAAAAATGTGATGGAACAGTTCTTCTCGGAGTAGAAACCCGTATAAACAAACTACAAAGTTTGGTGTCTTTTTACATCAAGAAATGATGTAATGGCTTCAATTAATGGCTCATATTAGCCATTCTTAATGGCTCATAGTAGCCATTCTTAATGGCTCATATTAGCCATTCTTAATGGCTCATAGTAGCCATTATTAATGGCTCATATTAGCCATTCTTAATGGCTCATAGTAGCCATTCTTAATGGCTCATAGTAGCCATTCTTAATGGCTCATAGTAGCCATTCTTAATGGCTCATATTAGCCATTCTTAATGGCTCATATTAGCCATTCTTAATGGCTCATATTAGCCATTCTTAATGGCTCATAGTAGCCATTCTTAATGGCTCATAGTAGCCATTCTTAATGGCTCATAGTAGCTATTCTTAATGGCTCATATTAGCCATTATTAATGGCTCAATATATTAGCAAGACCATCATACCGAGTTGTTGAAATTTTCAAAATTCATACAAGTTCATAGGAGAAAGAAGATAATAGGTCAAATTGTCTCTCGTAGAAATTCTATCTACGATTTATGATTTTATTTGATCATCTCAAATTTATTTGATCTATAGTTTAATTTTCACATGATACTTTGTCTAGTTTATGTTATGTAAATAAAAGTTTACATAACTCTTAGGTATGTACCATTTCCTCTGTTTATCTTTTATTTATTTATTACTATTTTTTCATATTTCATAATTTAATTATAAATTGATTCTGTCTACCTTATCTCTATAACTGAGCGCGGCAACATTGTTGGTCTCCAACCGTCTCTGTACCACTACGCTTGGTTTCCCTCTCTTATCTCTTCTGAAGGCGGTTCAACCAAAAATTAGAGACTGTAAGTGGGTTTTTTTAATTTTTCTATGTTTTTTTTTGTCTACATTGAACTTTATTTGTCCGTTTCGGATCGTATTCATAAAAAATGTATATATATTTATATTTTTTTATATATAAAATATATATATATATATATTGCTGTTTGTCGTTATCTTTCTAGTCCATGTACATGTACTAAAAAAGCTTATTTGAGGGCTACATATTTTGCTAAAATATATTTTTTGTCAACTTTTAAATGTGTTTTTATATCATCTATAGGACTAAACCTACTTTACTTAGAACTTCATTAACATATTCCTAATATGTAGATTCTGCCTACAAAGGTAAGTTACATGCATTTTTAGTAACAGTATTAGAAGTAATGAATACAAATTTTATAAGGGACATTGTCTAAGTTAAGGTAACAATGTACTTTGGTATGTACTAAGTTTTGGTTTCCTCCGAATTACGTCTCATTTTTTATTCTCGTTCATTTGCATTTATAACAATCCAGAAAACTAATTTTCAAGTAATGAGCAAATTTATAAAGTTTAGAAAGCAATTGCCTTTATTTGTAGGTATCTAAAGATCATGCTGGAGTTGGCTTTCAAGTTCGAGATTATATGTTAATTCTTTTGTGCCAATCATATTACGAGATATTTTGGATACATATGTTAGTAATAATATGTATTGGAGTTAAGCTTAGACGCTTCTGTTTTCAGCTCTTGAAAGAATTCCAGGAATTTCAAGCGTTCACCCATTGCCCTTTACAGACGATAGTTTGTAACTCTTCCTTTGCCACCTAAAGTTACCCATATTACCCAATTTCAAAATAGTGTTCTTTTGATTTTAAAATTAAAAACTGTTTCAAATATTGTATAAATATTATGAATCAGAGGTGTTAAAAGACATTTCACATCCAAGAAACAAAGTAGCCATATCTCATTTGAAGTGAAGAGTTTTCGTGAATTTATCAGCCACTGTGAAGAGAGTGGGTTCCGTTGATTTTCTCTTTTGATAAGCATTTTGTGCCTCTTGAAGGGAATTTACCGCTAGGGACTCTTCTTTAATATATCGTCCTCCTCTATCGGATGCAATAGAAAGGTTGTTAAGCAAATAGCACTATTGGATTTAGATTTCTCTAGTCTACTGGCACTTTTATTTTACTCCAAGAGACTGGAATGTAATATAGTGCATAACTTGTCCCATATAACTTTCCTAATATTAGGTACCTCTTCTCTAGCGGAAGAACAGACAGTTCTTCCCCGACAATTTCAAAATTTGAATCCATAAATTCCCATTTATTTTTAATTTAGTTTATTTAATCTATATATAAATTCTCTTCGTGGCTCTGTATGTATGTATGTTTGTACCTTATGCATTCGGCCTACAATGGACCTTTTTCAAAAATTCTTTTGCAAGGCACTTTCTATAGGTCTTGGGGAGGTTTTAGGCTATTAAAC
Organism: Hermatobates lingyangjiaoensis; assembly: GCA_026182355.1. Taxonomy (NCBI): domain Eukaryota; kingdom Metazoa; phylum Arthropoda; class Insecta; order Hemiptera; family Hermatobatidae; genus Hermatobates; species Hermatobates lingyangjiaoensis. The sequence goes on from JAPFBL010000253.1 coordinate 9,297,019, forward strand.
TCTGGGGGGCAGCCTAACCCAGGCCCCCTAGGGCCCAAAAACCTCAAAAATTTGCCGATTTTAAGTTTTTGCATTTTTTCTCAAGAAATATGGCGTTAATGCATAAAATATGAAATGTTGGAAATAAAAATCGAGCTCAATGTTATTTAATGATTTTTTGCTCTAGGATGCTTCTTTCATAGCCTAGGTACCACTATTCTCCTGAAAATGTTAAAAAACGTCCAAGGGACTGTAGATCATGAATAAAGAATCGTAAGACAAAAATAGGTAAAATAATATTGAACCCAATTTTCATTTCGATCATTTCATATTTTATACTTATAACTTCTAGACCCGGGCAACGCCGGGTATTTCTGCTTGTTAGAATAAAATGATTCTAGTTATTTTATAAGCTCTCTTGTAAAATAATACTTTTATTATTGCAACGTTTTTGTTCCAAAATGAAAAGCAGTTCTACTAATATAAATAAATATTACCATATTTTAAGAACCATAGAAGATATTAAATATACTATTAAACCAGAAACTAATCATTACTGAAAAGGTTTTCTCCACTTGTCGTTTCAAAACGTGTCCAAAACTCTTATACAAAGCCTACGAACAGACCAACTATGTATGTATATAAAAAAAATTAACTATTTCAATCCATTTGAAAATATCTGAAAATATTTGAAAAGCAACAAAAACAGTAATGTGAAAACAATTTAAGACAATAAAAATTACAATATGCCAACTAATTGGTAATGCTAACCCAGAATAATGGTCTAAGATATCTGAAACCAATCCAAATGCCCTTGAAAATCGACACGTTACGAAACTGGTATAGTAAATGAGAAAACATACAAAGAATGATGAGAAATGCAGATTTAAAATATAAAAAAGTTGTTGGAAGTTTTTACCTGAGAGTATGGTTGTATTCTATCAATAGATCATTTCTTGATTTTTCATAGCATCAAAGTTCAGGTATCTACTTCACTATAAAGTATTAGGTAATAATTATATTTAGGTGAAAGGATACATAAAAAACATTAAAGTCCTCCTTATTTATTTTATTTATAACATCATTTGCACTGAACAGTATCTTCTATCACCTGTCCGCTTCATATTTTCAGAGTTTATAGTATAAATCGATGACAATTGACTTTTCGTTTGATAATTTCATATTTCACAGGAGATAGAACAAAATATTTTAGTCAATTAAAGAAAATTAACTAGACAAATAATTTATAACTCTGAATATACTATTTGTGCTTTTTTTTTATAACTTAATAACTCAATATTATAAACAAAAAAAAACTTTGAATGAATTCATTTTTCTCAGAGTTTTAAACCACATTATGATAAAAATACATTTTAGTATAATACATACATAAATAGTGTTTGCATATCAATGCATTATGATATATATTGACTAACTTTTTTATTGATAGCAGTGGGAGTCGACTCCAATAAACCATTAATGTTTATGTAGGAAAAGACAAGGAGACAAACAGCAAACTAACAAAAAAGGGAGGGATGGGAAAGTATTTTTTTTTATTCTACTTGGAAAAGTTATTCTGCTTGTTATAACTAATTGAAAGAACACAGGAATATTGAGCTATGGCATGGAAAGTTATAAATAGCTCTCTGAGTTTGAGGACTTATCGATGAGTGAAGTTGGTTATTCATAGACGTTGGTTAATTAAAGTAGGGGAAAAGAGAGAAGCCCATCAGGTTCTTGAAGAAAGAGTGAATCGTAAATTAGAAAGTGGATTTATAGAAGTGACTCTTTTGGAAGGGAGATGAAGACAGAGTGTAGTCTTCCAAATAAGACGTGTCTCAAACCTATTTCTTTAAACTCTGTTCAATTCTTTTCCTTAAAAAAAAAAAATAAAAAGAAAAAAAAAGAATTATATTCTACTTTTTGGGCAGTTTCTCATTGAATTTAAATTATTCTTGGGAGAGCTAGCAAGACGTGAGGGGAATGGGAGGGTCCAATCATGGGCCCATCTGCTACCGAACCAAGTTTGGATGGTGCTATTAAAGTGAAAACTGTCTCGTTGTCCAGTGATGGTTATCCTTGGGCGTGTAGAACAGCTGACGTTATCGTGGTCTCAACGATGCAGCATGTGTAGCAAACTCGACTTGAATCATGACAGTCAAATATAGCGCCCATACCTGGCCTCCAAAAAAATAACTCACTATATCAGCCTTTATGAATATAGAATGTACAATTTAAATTCCTTCAAATTCACAGCATACACAGAAAAATTAAGATATATCAATTACTTAGTTGATCCTATCCTTGGTCACAAAAACTTGTATAGTTTAAATTTTGAATAAATTTTATACATATGAATGTTATATTCACTTTGATATATATATATATATATATATACCTCATTAAAGATCTTGCCAACATTAAGTTTAGTATGTTTCCTACATACCTTTTCAAGGTTTCGAATGCTACCTTTCCATCTCTGTGGTCTGCTCCCAAAGTATACCAATATATATATATATAAAAAGATTTCACATAAACACGTGAAACAACAATCAATGATCAAACCACAATAAGAAATGGGAAAACAAGACTAAGATCTTTCAACCGTAACAAGCGGTCTTCGTCAGAGTCAAAAACCCAAAAATCTTAGTCTTGTTTTCCCATTTCTTATTGTGGTTTGATCATATATATATATTTATATATATACTATACTATATATATATAATATATATATATATAATTATTAATATAGTGTTTTCTAATCGTAATAACGTGGGCAATAAGTTAATATAAAACTCTCCCAGGGAACTGGAGTCCGCTGGTATTTATAAAATTCTGTGCAAAAATTGTCATAAAATTTATATTGGTCAAACTGGTAAATTATTAAAGACACGTGTAAAACAGCATCAATACAACGTAAGTAGACAGGAAAAAAGTAGTGTCTTATTCTTGCATATAAACAATGAAAATCATCATATTGATTGGACAGGAGCTAAATTTATTACCCATGAAAAAACGATGTTGTTAAGAAATATTATTGAATCGTCTCTAATTAAATTTAATAAATCAAATATTATTAACATTAGTAACGGTCTCATCAAAACTTGATACTTTCGTTATGTGGGCAATAGCCTCTTTTAAGAGGGTTGATAGCTAGCGGATAGTTTTTTACTCTTTCTTACTGTACTCCTTTGTTTCCCCAAACATCCCTTTCTGGACATTTATCCTTTCCTGCACTTTCACCTTTTTAAAATACCACTCTTCCCTTCCCCTCTTCTCAACCTCTCATCAGATGTTTTCTACATCTAGTGTTTCAGTTGGGTTTTTAACTCTGACGAAGACCGCTTGTTACGGTTGAAAGATCTTAGTCTTTACTCCATTTTCATATTGTGATTTGATCATTGAATATATTTATATTATTATTGAATGTTTATATATATATATATATATATATATATATATATTCACTGATAAAACGAAATACGATCCAAACTGGACACAATACGAGTTCGAGATTAACAAAGAGCAACACACAAAGTAGGGAAACACACTTACAGACTCAAATTTTCGAGTTACTTGCCGTTGCGTCTACAACGTGCTTGGTCTCCCATTCTCTTTTCTCCTGAAGACGGATTACCCGAAAATTTGAGTCTACTTTGTCAATGTGTAATTGTATATATATATATATAGTAATATATTAAACGGCGCAACAGACTTTTTAATAAAAACTAGTTAAACAGAATGTAACACAAAAATCGAAACAGACATAAATCTTTATATTTCGATTATCGTCGTCACCAGGAGGTAAAATATAATGTATGTTATGCCTATTTCTATGTCTGCGTGGCCTTCGTTTTAACTCTTTCATATATATGTATTTCAAACAAATGACTGAATTCTTCAGAGCTGACCTTAATGAGTAAAAAGGAAAAAAAAAGAAAACAAGTAATACTTATGCATCTCCATAAATTTAAAATAATAATAAAACTGATAATAATGTAATAGAGTTATGAAACTGTTTTAGTAGGCTAGCATAATATAATACTTTATTATACGTTAACGATTATGATAATATTTTAATACTATAGCCATAATACTGGTAATAACATTTTAACGGATACTGTTTTAATAAACTTTTAAAATGAAAATAATAAAGTTTTAATATTTTCATGGCACTGATAGTAATGATCTATTACAGACATAATACAAATGACATAATTCAGCCTAAATATTTCTTTTTATAGTAAGTTTAATTTGCAAGCAAATTGGCATTTGACAAAATAAAAGTTATTTTTAAAAAACCCAGCTTTCGAAAAACTATAATTTTGTAAAAATATAAAAACATTAATTACGGCTTTAATGATATTTCAGTTAATTACTATTTTATGAATTTAATTAAATAATGTATACATTACAATCTGTGATGGAAATTAATAATTATATGTTGAATTTTGTTAAGGATTATTAATCTTTACCGCAAAAAACTATATAAGAGGCCTAAAGAACACTTCCGAGGTTTAGACCAGGGTTGTCCAAAGTCTAGCCTGCGGGCCGCATTTCTAGAAAACTTTTAAAAATTAGTATTATTTAGACATCTATTGAGTTATATTCGAAAAAAGTTGTTTTTTACTTTGTGAAGCAGCATTTTCCGCAATGAAGTCGATTAAATCCAAAGAGACGAATCTACTTAATCAAACATCTCTCGAAGACTGCCTTCGTTTAGCCTTAACCTCAGTTGACATTGACACAAAGGAGCTGGCTTCCAAAATGCACGCACACCCATCCCACTGAATTTTAAGTAAACTGTACCGTTTTACGTACTTCCTTAAATATTTTTAACGAATATATTTAAGGGTTGATTAACTTACTTGTCAATTATTTTTTTATGATAATATATGTTTTTATGATAAATATAAAGATTCATTTACATGTACGTATCTTACTTTACATCTGGTACTGCGGCCCGTGATCTAATTTCCTGGCCGAATGCGGCCCGCGTCCCCATAAAGTTTGGACAACCCTGATTTAGACCAATGTAGTGTCGTTTGCCTTGGCTCAAAATTTAAGAATGCTCGTTTTTTTTCTTCACCCTTTCTTATATTTTAATGTTGCTTGTTTCTTCTAGACGTTTCAAACACTTTTATTTCAATTGTTTTATCACATTTTAAAATTAAATATCACATCTGTAGAAACTGAAACTTTGAGACTTTTCAAAATTTACATGACAATGTGTTTCAATTGTTTCAATATTTTCTAACAGCACATGTGGTTTTCACAATAATAATTAGGCGTAGTTGTGCGAAATAGGCAATTTTACCATAGTGGTTATCTATAGATAAAACAGCTACTAGAAAGCAGTTTTTATTTAAATAACAGCTTACATTTGATGACAGAAAAACAGATGAAGAATTCATCTAAAAATAGCTTACTCGCTAATGCTAGAACAAGGTGGTGACATTTCAACTATATCACTCTCAAACACGCACCTCTTAGATTCAACAGCCTACAATCACTCATATGATTTGGTTGTGTATAAGTTTTAATTTGGTTATATTTAGAGTGCGTTTAATTATTTCAAAGCTATTAAATACTTTTTAAATCTGATCTATGTCTCATAAAAGGTGTTTAAACTAAACATAACCTATTGCTTTTATCATTATGTTCCTAACTAAAATAGCAAAAAATACATTTAATAAAATGAAATTAAATTAAAATAATTTAATTATTTTATTAAAAATTATTAAATTATTAAATTTATTATTTATTAATAATTAATTTTAATATTAATTATTCGTTAATAACAATATTATTATTAATTTATTAATTAATTTTTTTTTCGTCGTAGGATGTGGAAAAATCTGTTCATCAGATCCCTTAGCAAGACGTCTTGCTTAGGGTATGTGGGGTTGGGGGTCCCGACCCACTAAAAAACCACATCCTATTTCCTGGCAATACCCGACACGGAAACCGTTTGCACATTACTTCATGCCGATGCCTCAGTCCTCCTGAATAGGATTCACCTTCATTAATTAATTAATTAATTAATTATTAGATTATTAATTAAATTAATAAATAAATTATTAATGATTTAATTATTAAAATTATTGTAATTAAAAATTATTTTTACATTTATTTCTTTGTAAATTACAAAGAAAGTTTTTTTTTTATTCATTTTGCCTGAATGATCGGTTTTAGAAACTGGAAGATCCTTACAAATAATAAAGCTAAGTAATATTCAATTATGTAAAGAAAAATTGAAAAAAAAAACTTTTTTATAAACAAGTTTTTTAAAATTACATATTATTTTAAAAATAATAAAATTTAAAATGTAATATATATAAAATTTATTTTATAAAATTATTTTAAATGTTTAGAATTGAGTAAAATATATTGCAACAATAATAGTATCCATATGCAAATTAATATAGTAATATTCATGACAAAAATATAATTTTAAAATTTTAACAGATTTATATGTTTTGGTATCCCATGATCCATTTGGGAATTTGTTTTGATTATATCTGATTTTGTTTTGAGTGTGTTTGTGTATCAGAAATTTAGTAAACATGGTTAACGTATTACTCTTTGATAGTTTTTTCGCAAATTTGATGGACATATAGTTACTGGTGTGGAAAAATCCTTATTGATTTTGGGAAATATAGCATCATGAAAAACTTTTTCTCCTTCCTTTGAAAAAGAAGGCACTTTTCGGACTTTATGCCAAAATGATGCTAATTTTATCTCGCTTTCGACACCATTATAAGAAATTACAATTTCGTTAATGTTAGTAGATAAATTTAAGAATTGTTTGATGTCAATTGGTTAACTAAGTCGTGGGTTGTGCGATTGTGAAGTTCTTGTTAAGCATTTCATGTTTCAATAACTATTTAGCTTTGTTTATATATTCAGTGTTATACAGAAAGCTAAGCAATTTTTTATATTTTCAAGATTAAAGTACTTTAGATGAATGGTGTTAATTACAAAAAACAAATAGTATCACAAATATATTTTATAAGCTTCTACAATCAATGAAGTTTGGTATATTCTCGCTTTGTAACTAGAGAGTAAATTACATTTATCTTGATCTGATAGATTTTTGATTTCCTTTTAACAAAATTATTGAACAAAATGTTAATCACAATGGTTATGATCCTTTTTTTATTGTATACAATATTGGGAAACAAAAAGTGAGGACGTCAGGGAAGGAAACTTATCTTGCTTGATATTAAGCGATCGAGGCTGTGTAAAAAAAAACAGCGATGCTTCAAATGTTGGGAGAGTAGGCTCAGTCTGGGTGGCATTTTAATTTTCAATTTCCTCTGGAATTTTAAACAGCAGAGAGGAACAGGGTGCGAGGAATGAAAAGAAGCCGAGTAAGCGAGAGGAGACAATTTCGTTTTTCATCCCTTGGGAATGAGAGGAGAGGGGTGGAGGGGGGGTGAAGCAATTAGAGTGACCCGAAATGGGTGCTGGAACTCCATCTTCACCAATCAAACAGTACCACCTCCGATAGATTTAAACAATTGCTCCTATCACAGCTTTGCAATGCGATTCTGTCCATAAACTTTGATATTCATTGAACTGCACATGTTTCAGACATGAATATCACACAGCGATATAACAGACCTCTTTATCTAAAGGATATTCTATCTCTGCTCCTTGAATATTAGAATTAAATCTCAACAGAGTATATTTATACGACAGTAGACGAATATGAAAATGAAATGAATATGACTGGCATGAAAGAATCAAAATCATTATCACTATTAACTTGTCTTAAATTATAGTAAACATTTATCGAGATTTAACTAAAAAAGAAATTCAATGATCCATATTTTTAGTAAAATAAATAATAATGTGAAAGCAGCTTATATTGGCAAGAAAGGACACAAATAATTTTTAGTTATTAAATGATAAGTGATTGCCGTAGTTTGGTTAGTCAGTCCCCAGCTCCGGATAGTACTCCCGAGGGAAGAATTTTGGCATATTGACACCTTAGTCCCAACCTACTAAACTCTTTCTTAGTTCCAACCTGCTACGTCAGAGGGAGGATGGATACAACAGAAAGCATTAAATGGTATAAGTTCGACAAAAGACAAAGTTTATGATTGGCTGGCGGTCAGAAACTTCTGGATCGCCTAAAGTACGGGTAAAGTTGATACCACTCCCTCAAATTACTTTAAAAAAACGTAATTCATTCTTAATGTTTAGTGGTAGGTACATTAATAAGGGCAAAATACAAAATTAATATAAATAAATAATTTTATAAAAGTTAGTCGATGCATCATTACATATCACTGGGGCTTTGTGTTAGGGTTTGTGTGCTAGGAAATACACACAAGCACCCCAATATGAATGGTTCTTATTCATGTTGAACTAATTTTTACTCTGAGGGACTGTTATTTTTTCCCACGTGTTGTACTCTGTTATAAGTTTCCTGTAAATATATATTGAGAAAAAAATATATTGGTAATTGGCCACTTCTGCATTTTTAAATCATGTTCAAAGCCGACTTTTCTATATAATTTGAAATTTAAAAGTTGGAAGCTTTAAAGTTTTAAAAATAATGGTATGAACTATAAGACTAGAATAGTGAAAAAACTGAAAATTAGACTAAAACATAGAAGTCCTTCAATAGGACTATTAGCTAATGTCTAACTCAGCGCTTCTTAAACTTTTTTACTTCAGGGCGCACCTATGAAACCAAACCAAAACTTTGGGGCGCACCTATGAGACCAAACCAAAACGTTGGGGCGCATCACTGATTTTAATATAGAAAATTTAGTCCTGTGATTTGATAACAGGAAAATGATTGGAAATTAAAATGTATAGTTTTTTTTAAGAAAAAGAAAGAAAGAGAGAGTGAGAGAGAGGGAGGGCTAGTAAAAATGATTTAAATCCCCGAGTAAAGGCACAGATGAAGTATTATCCATTCATGCTTAAAGATTAAAGAAATTTACCTTCCAGTTCAAAATATGAAGTAGCCGAGACTTGACTCAGACTTGAAAACCCCATACTTGGTGTTTTCTCAAATAAATTAAAATGGTGCAAAAACTAAAATATAAATCTGTTATATAAACTTAATCTTCCATTATCTTGGGGCGCACCTGGCTACCTTCCAGGGCGCACCGTTTGAGAAGCACTGGTCTAACTGAATCGAGTAATAATTGTTAGTCACTCAATTCTAAAAGACTCCGTTCTTGAGATCTGCAGCCTTTGAATGAGCTTGAAATATTTATTGTATCTCTGTATATGTATCACTGTTATTTGAACATCAACTGCAATTTACATTTTATTAAAATTGAGAACTTTGTTTGTATGGAAACCTTTTTTGGCCCTCTTTGAATGGTGCTATTTTAATGATATGATATGTAAATTTTACTTTATTGACTAAGACGAAAAGAGAAAAAATATTTTTTTTTTAAGTTAGTGTACAATAAAGTATCTTCCCATGATTTTATGTTGTCAAGAATGTTTTTTTTTTTACTTATAAGTTAGTACAGAATTATTTTCTTAAACAAGAACTATTTTTATATTAATTTAATTATTTATATTAGAAATAGGTAAAACCGTCATACCTCGTAAGATGATCATGGATGTTGCGATCGAAGATGGACAACGTCCGAAAGCGCTCCAACTCCACGATCATCTTAGGAGGTATGACGGTTTTACCTATTTCTAATATAAATCATACTAACCTCAGTGGTATTAACAATATGCATGTATATAATTTAATTATTGTTTAATAGACGATACAACGTTTAACTTGTTCACGAACTTTTTGGGTACGCACTTATTCACTGACTATAAATGCATGAGAAAAAAAAGAGTCAAAATAGAATTCTGGGAAGCTCAAAACATGTTAAATAAGCAGTAATTAATATATATGAATATTTTTAGTACAAAAAAAAAATAGTATGATATTTAGTAAGAGATGTGAGATGTAACCTGTCTTACCAGGTATGCTGCTCTTGTGGACGTTTTGTCGGTTTCGAACAAAAGTCTATCTTCAAAGCGAACGGAAGTAAAGTGATTCACATGAGTTATATGTAATGTTTAAACACTCCAACACTGCTTTTAAAGTAAGAGGGTAATTCATATTTTATTGAAAATAAATAATATATTTAATGTTTATGTTTGATTTTTTTTTGGCCAAAGAATAAGATAAAGTTTAATATAAATTATTATTAAAGAATGGGCAGACTGGAGTATATAGAGTTTTGGGGTTTGTTTAAGAAGAACAAGTTGGGATGGTCAGTGGAGTGAAAAGACGAAGATTGGAGCCTGCGAGCAGGTGAGCGGGATGGGTTTGCTGACCCTTCAATCACATCCAATACCAATATGTGGTGTGTCTCTCGGGCTGTCCGCAATCATATCCTCCACTGTCTCCTCGACCCGTATTTTTTATACAATCTCCTCGCCCTGTCTCACATTACAAGTCCTACTTCTTCCCTCCACAAACCACTCACCTTATCTTAACGAGTTTTTTTTTCCCCTCTTACTATTTGTCTGTCAACAATAAGACTTTTGACATCTATACAATCGTTATCAATGTGACACCATAACACTTCAGAACATTTCATTCTTGTATTATAATTAATGCTTTAAATAAACTGGGATTTCTAACTAAATAAAAAATATTTTTTGTTTTTAAATCTCAACAAGACACCCATACACGTTGGCGTTGTAGTAATTCGGTGCATTTTGAACCTCTATGACTTAGAACACATCTCTCTCAAACATGTTCATCGATGTGACACAATTCCACAACAAATAATAAAATTTCCAAACCACCAATATAATGTATTGAAATTAAAACTATATTTTGACTCTGACGAAGACCGTTTGTTACGGTTGAGTAATATCTTAATTAATTATGAGTAATTGAGTAATATCTTAGTCTTGCTTTCCCATTTTCGTATTGTGGTTTGATCATTTATACATGTATATATGTATACATATAAATATATAAAAAGATTTGACATAAACAGGTGAAATAACAATCAATGATCAAACCACAATATGAAATAGAAAAACAAGACTAAGATCTTTCAACCGTAAGAAGCGGTCTTCGTCAGAGTCAAAAACCCAACTTTGTGTTTTATATTATTATGTATATATATAATATATTATGTATGCAGTCCCCTGTATACATAACGAGGTAATTGCCCGTTACCCCGGAAGCAGGTTTTTTTTGTTTATTTGAGGGTGACTATAGCACAGTGCCTTAAAAAAAACTATTATACTTCCCCTCATCTGTACTAAAGTACCCCAGTAGTTACCTTCAACGTCTCCAAGAAGCTCAGCACTTTTTCTGGGTCCAGCGATAAAAGTTTTCTATGGTTTTGTTGAGTGTTCCGAACCACTTTACCTCTGTTCAGTAAAGTTGCCTGACAATCAGCCAGCAGGTGCAACGGTGTTTCTTAATCTTCTTTGAAGAAACTGCACAAACCATCATAGACAATGCCCATTCCTTCCATCTCCTTCTTAAATTTTGTACATTACTCATATTTCTATAAAAACACAATTTGATGAATTTGACCAGAAGTGATACAATTATTTTAGTCAAATTCAAATCAACTGATTAATTTAATTAATTATTCCTGAGTTAAGATAACACCCGTCTATATTTCTTATCCTACTTTTAATTTGAAGACGACACTCCGTTTCAGTTTTCTTTTTTGTTTTACTTTTTTTTTTGAATCGTACACAAATAACTAAGTTGAATGATACAATAATAAAAGACCAGGTCTGAAAGTAGAGGAACTTAAAATGGTATAACATAATAAATTAAACTTATTACTAATAGATAGTATGGTATAAATAAATTATATTAAATCGAATTAACAACGATTAGCTTGCATACACGGTACTACAAAATTTTTTACAAAACGTTTTCAAATATTAGAACACGAAGCGAAAAACAAAAGAAAAACACTTTTGAACTTAATCCATATTTGATAGAAAGACTGAAAATGACAACAACAAAGAGGATCTCGACAATAGATACATTCCGAAACCGGTCATGTACTATACTCAAAATTTGATTCGAATACAAGCAATAGTGACTTATATTCTAAAAATTATAAGTCACTTATTTATATTATAAGTGACTTATAATTCAATATTATAAGTCATTTTTTTATTTCATTCTTAGTCGTGTATGCAAATGAAATCTAAACAATTTTACATTCAGATACAGTTTTTTAAAAAAAAAAAAATGAGTCAGAGAGATTTTTGTGTAACAAATGCTAGAATGTTTGTCACCAAGATAAATAAATATTATTGTTGGTATAGCAATTCACGCAAATCAAGTTAAACAGTTTACTAGAAATAAGAATATACGAATGAATAAATTATAATATTACCCTGGAAAAAGGTGAGGTTTTAATGCTTAGGAAAACTTACCTAAGGTTTAGAAATAATCCCTTATCAGGTTGTCATAAAAAACCGCTTTGGACTTGATGGTTCTTATCGAAAGCATCCTAATCTGAGTACGGGCACAAACTGGATCCTGCAGGGCACCTCTCACAAATATAACTTAAAGACGTTTATGCTCTTAACATTTTTTCTTCTTTTAAAAAAAAAAGGTAATTAGTTCCACAGAAGTAATTTCATTGCAAGTTGTAATTATATTAATACTACTTATTAAACTATTTACCCGTAATTAGTTTCAGAAATTTTTGAAGAAAGATTTGCTCCAGACTCTACCAATTCTATTAATTACCGAACTTTGTTAAAAAATAAAAACAATATTTTTTTTTATTTCATTCAATGATCCACTTAATACTTCTTAATTATTTATTATTTTGAACGCATTTATTTCTTGTTTCCCAGTTTATCTATTAAATCATCCTATTAATTCATTTTCCACCGTATGATTACTTATATGAGAAAGTTCTCTTCACATTTGGATTGCCCATTAGATGGATGCTATTTTAGTTTCTGTTTGACTTCTATGTTTTATTATATATATAGCAATGATTAAACCACAATAAGAAAATGGGAAAACAAGAGTAAGATCTTTCAACCGTAACAAGTGGTCTTCGTCAGAGTCAAAAACCCAAAAAACGTCAGTTGGGTTTTTGACTCTCACGAAGACCGCTTTTTACGGTTGAAAGATCTTAGTCTTGTTTTCCCATTTTCTTACTGTGGTTTGATCAATGATTGTTATTTCACGTGTTTATGTGAAATATATATATATAGTTCAATGTAGAAAAAGAACATGGAGAAATCAAAATCACACACTTATAGTCTCTAATTTTTGGTTTGAACCGTCTTGAGGAGAGATAAGAGAGGAAAAACAAGCGCACTGGTTCAGAGACGGTTGGAGGTCTCCAACTCCTCCTCTCTTATCTCTCCTGAAGACGGTTCAAACCGAAAATTAGAGAGTGTAAATGTGTGCTTTTGATTTCCCTATGTTTCTTTTTCTACATTGAACTATATTTGTCCGTTTCGGATCTTATTTCCAACGAGAATGTATATATATATAATAAAACCACGATAAGAAAATGGGAAAACAAGACTAAGATCTTTCAACCGTAACAAGCGGTCTTGTTTTCCCATTTTCTTATTGTGGTTTGATCATTGATTGTTGTTTCACGTGTTTATGTGAAATCTTTTTATATATATATTTTTTTTATATATCTATATATATCCATATATATAGATATCCATATCCATATCCAAATCCTTCTATATTCATCCCGAAATACCCCCTCCCCCTTTTAATATATATATATATACTAATTGGAACCTATTAGTTTCTGTTTGACTTCCATGTTTTATTATATATATATATATATAGTTCAATGTAGAAAAAGAAACATAGAGAAATCAAAATCACACACTTATAGTCTCTAATTTTTGGTTTGAACCGTCTTGAGGAGAGATAAGAGAGGCAGGTCTTCTCGAAAACAGAAATTGTTAAAATTAGCAGCAGCTTCTACTCTCCCTATTTTCAAATTGGTGGCCTCGATCTTACGGGGCGGGGTGATTTTTCCATCTTGTGGCTGTAGTTGCCATATCAATTGTAAAAGTGACATAAAATTCAAGCTTTCAATTCAAATGGTCGAAAACTCGAATTTTATAACACTTGGAAAATTCATATTTTCATATATTCAAGTTTTTTGGAACAAAGCTCCAGCCACAAGATAAAATCGACCCGTAAGATCAACACCACCAGTTTGAAAATCGTCAGAGCAGAAGCTGCTGATAATTTTAACAATATATATATACCATGATAAACGGAAACAGTCCGGCAGGACAGATTACACTTAAAATAAACTGAATTTTTATTTCAGTTTATTCTGAAATAAATTGAGCGGGCTCCTAGGAGCACGCTCAAAACCTGGCTTGAATTTAAACCGTTCCCATAGTTTTTCTATTTTTTTATTTAATTATTTTTTATTTATTTTTTTTTTAAATATGTTGTATATATTTCCTTTATTTTTTTGTTTTCTTCAACTTTATTCTCCTTTTTAAAAACAATTTTTTTTCATTTCCTTGATCTTGACTCCCTAGTTCCTTTTTTATTTTTCTCCTTTGCGGCAGCACTGCTTTAGCCCTCACTCAGTGAGTTCTTTAGTTGACTGTCGTCCCTTTGTCAATTCACTTCTTCTCCTGAGGACAACCGCCATTACGGTCGAAATATAGAAAAGTGAGTCTTTCTTATGTTTCTGTCAATGTGTCACAGTTTATTTTAAATATATATATATATATATTATATATATATATATATTATATATATATATATAAATGATCTGATGATGGACACTGCGAGAAAGGTGTAGGGATTTTGATATTGGAATGAGTGGGGAAAGTGTATTTGGAAGGGGATACTTAAGCCTTGATACGAGTATAAATATGAAATATACAGTTTAGACAGCTTTTTGTGATTAACAAGAAAGCACTGATCCAAAACCTAAATATAGATCAACTAATAGGGTTAACATAATTAAGTAATATCCTCAATAGAGTTCCTGTAACATACAGCAGTTTAGAGATTAAAAGTCCCTAAAAATTTAATAATTTTGCAAAAGTTAAAACAAAGGCTGAAGAGCAGAACAAAAACCGAAAGCCACAAGGTGAGAGGAAAACTCTGGTGGGAGCTTTTAAATTATTTCAGTCCTTAGAGTTAAACTATCCTTTGGAAAATAATATCAGATTATATATTCTTCTCTACTCGACCAGTTTCTTTAATTATATTCAATATATGATAATTAATAACAACAAAAATTACAATAAATATTATAAATTGTTCAAAATTGAATGGAATATGTTTTAAAAATATTAAAATATTATTTTAATATTAATATAAAAAAAACTTTCTTTTATGATGATTTAGAATAAAATATACTCTTTTCGTCTAATTAAAGCGTTTTTTTTTCAAATATAATAGTATATTTAAATGCTTCATCTTAGCATAAGTAAAGTAGAAGAGGTTATGAAATTATGATTTCTGTATAAGGTGGTGTTGGTGTGGCTCTGTTTATCATAATGGACTTGGTTCACTCGCAGTATTACATGTTTAATTCATTCTTTGACAGGGTGGATAAGCCACTTTCTTTAGATCCCGTTTTCATTTGTTTCACTCTACTATACATTATGCAAGCTCTTAACCTGACGCCCGTAATATAGCCTTTTTTATATGTATTTTTTTTTTTTTTTGAAGGAAATGACCAATTCTGTGGTAAACAACGTGAAAACAACATTACATCAGGTCTATTTTACAATTACTATCATTTCGTAAATCGTATCAAATTTATCAACAATATAAACACTTGCTCTCTCTCTGTTAGATACTGTAGTCACATACATATTGTATTAATATATTACTGTGGATTGTAAGTTCAATTAGTTGTTAACTATTTGAATATACAATTTTTTTTTATAAAAAAATGTATTTTGTCTTATCCATAAAAGCTAGTAGTAAAACTTTTGAACTCTCATTCGAAACTAGTGGATATGATGCATATGTTCAATCCTTCAATCTTCATGATACAATCATGTTCATGAAGATTGATATCATGTTCAATATGTTCATGATACAATCTTCAATCCTTGCTGATCTGTGTGGCACCCACCGTTAGCATCTTTGCTGGATGAGTCCCTGAATGTTGCATTTAAGGAAGTTTTTATTTTTTTTTTAACATATTTATTTAAATATACAACTATGCATATGTTGCATAACAAGCATATGTACTGTGAGTAATACAAATAACTATTGTTTGAAACGCATTCAATATTTTATCCTGGGTGCACCACGCTAAGTGACGAACAGTTTTTGCATAGTGAGGTCAAGCTGGAGCGTCTCTCCAGGTTTGTATGCAGGTTAGGCAGGAAAGAAGATAGACGAAATGGCAGCTCAATCAATCCTTCTGATTGTGGCCATTCAGGGGTTATTTACCCCATGATGTGATGTTGGAGGAAGATATTGTAAGTTATTGTGAGTAATTTTTGGCTAAAAGTGACAACACTTTTGGGTTAGAAATAGTAATAATCAATGCAATTCGCATGATCATTTGACCATTTTCTTAATAAAATGTCACTTTTTGTTTTTTGGTATTCTTGTTTCTCTCTTGCATGATTGTCATTTCATTCTTTTAATTTTATTTCTTTTCAGATACTTGATTATTAAGGGGTCAGGCTAGCTCAGTGGTTATGTGCTCGCCTCTGAACTGATAGGACCGGGTTTTGATCCCCACCTGGCCCTCGATTTATTCACGCGGGAGGTGAAGTATGTCGTCCCTCGGAGAAGGACGTTAAACTGTCGGTCCCGAGCCTGTACGTTGTCAGGTACTCGTTAAAGATCCCTACTCTAAATACACTTGAGTTAGGCAAAATTTAGGACTCCCACTGTAGAATCAATCTTCATTTTGTGGTATCACAAAGAGCCAATGCTCGGCCTAAGTGTGTTCCCTTGTGGGACTGCCACTGCAACCTAACCTAACCTGACCTACCTGATTATTATATAATTATTTTTTCCTTATCCACAGATAAATACCTTAAAGATTGAGATGCTATAAAGGAATAAAATCTTGTCACATCTATTTTATTTATGTAATAAACACTGCGTGGGTTGACCTCAATTTGTCAAGGACCAATGCTGTGGCGGGAAATGGAGAGTTGGCTTACTAAATAGTGGGGAATTATAGAAAAAAAACTTTAAGAATCACTAGTCTATGTAATTGTCTACAGGAACTGAAAACATAACATTTTAAAAATATATGTAAATAAATTACGAGTGTATGAGAAAGTTGTATAATTTGAGAAGGTAGCTGCAAAGGAATATAGTTTTTATATCTTTTAACAATAAGTGATTAACTACATTATTGGGAAAATACATTGTTATTAGAACTACAGTTGAAGACTCACTTCTAAACAAACATCAGTGGGACATTAAGTAAAGTTCAGCAAATATTCTTCAGTTTATTGAGACTGGAATCTATCAACTAGGGTAACAAGAAGACCTGTTCAAACTTAAGCGAGACAGTAAACCAATCAGTGTGAACAAATCTGCTCAGGAGAAACCCGACCAGGAACTGTTCCTATTATATTGATATAAATCTTCCCTGAGGACATTCAACAAACAAAATTACTTGGATATATTTAAACAGATTAATAATAATCATTGCAGAAGATAATTCGATAAATTAAAGTGCAAATTTCTGACTATCTAGCACTCATTGTTAGAGTCACTTGATCTTTATAAATCACATATTTTTAATTTTGTTTAAAAGTTGTGATATTGAACAAAGAAAGGAAAGGAAGTTATGTAATTATTTATTAACATGGAAACCGTGGCGTTATTGAGCAGATATGATAAAACTATTATGGAAGAAAAAAACTACGTTGAATGTTTAAAACTTGTTTAAGTGATCTTTTTTTTTGCATTTAAGAAGGACGTTAGGACGTTATACAACTGGCTAAAAGGTTTGAATAATAGACATTTTGATGTGGATAGAATAATTATTCGAGGATTTATAAAAATAAATTTAGAAGAGAATGAACTGTTGTCAGAAGAAATATGTATTGAGTAGAGATGCTTAAAAATAAACAATATGGCAGAGAAGTTGATGAAGGAAAGAATTTGAGAGGGAGACGATTGAAAACGAGGAGTTTGTGGGATTTGACAACAATGGTGGATCAGAGAAGTTAAACAATAATCTCCTGCTGATGATTACGATTTAGAGGAAGGAAGAAGAAGAAGAAGAGGAAGGAAGTACGAGTCCTCGTACTCTGACGATGACGATTTTACTTTTTATGATGAACGTCTTCTAAGTAGAGATAAGAAAATAGAGGAAGTCTATTTTTTGAGATATTTCTCTTAAATAAGGTTAAGATACTATAATTGACTATAATGAATTCAACACATCAGAGATAATGCATATGTGTAAAACAAATAAATTCACTTTATATAATTGATAAAGAAGGATCAGGGCGAAGACAAAACATAAATGAAATGATGATTGAAATGTCAAATCATGAATCAAGTGAACATAAGGATGTTAATTTACAAACTTCTATATAAAGTTGAGATGCGCAGACATTTTTGCCGACATGTTCGTGAGAGCTGTTATTTGCTACTTTTGCACCATACTTTTTTGATAAACTGGAGCTATCGGCATATTATTTTTAAGTATATCATTTACTTCTTAATAAAGATTCAAATTTTCTTCAAATAGTTGGAAAGATGAAAAAAAGTCTTGAATCCGGTATATGTTAAGCTTTTCTGTGATTTTCCCGCTTCCGGGTGGAACGATCTGATAGTAAATAGCCAGTGTATTCAGCAGGTGACTATAGTTAAGTATTGGGCATTTATCATGTTTACTTTCCTATAAGTAATGTATAGGAAATATGTATAGTATTTAATCATGACTAAAATCATTCAAAATTTTCATGGAATGGATTTAGGTCCTTGAAGTCTAATTTTCACGTTTTGTCTAGATTGTAGTGTAGTCAAATGTATGTTAGCACCATAAAGGTGACACTGATTAATGTATCAAATGAATATTTTACGCCAAATTGTTTACATTAGTGTAAATGAGCCCAGTTGTTTTTAGGTACTACCCGATCAAAAGAAATTATTTTTGCCAAAATATGATTTTAGATAACATTATTTTCTCTTAAACTATTATGTTTTTAGTGTTGATATTTTTTAATTAATATTAAACAGAAGCATCAACTGAAAAAAATTAAGATTTTTAAATAAACAGAAAGGTCGGTTTTGACATAAAATATAAAATTTTTGACATTGATTGATCATGAAAGTTGGCTCGACATCATAGTGATCAGAGTTACTGTTCATTATAATGAAATTACCGCCAAAAATAGACCCTCTTACGAGAATGAACTGAACACTTTTTGTTAAAATTGCACGGACGAAAAGGACTTTTATTCTATACTTTGCCAAAAATGTCAGCATAAAATTAGTGAAATACAAAAGAAATTACGAGAAATTTCTATTAAAGCCAATGTAATTATTGCTAAAAAAAAAAAAAACTGAAAACTCAATTTTGACTGGTGGATATCCTACCTTACCTGTTTAATTTTTTTACATTGTCTTGACTTTTTTTTTTATCATAAAGCATTTCAAAAGAATTGATATTTACCTTAATAAAATAAAATTTAAAGATATTCCGATGGGTTAGTATGATATATAGAAAGATTTAATTAATAAAACTATAATAGTAAACGCAAATCAGTATATTAACATAAAATTTATAATACATTTCTTGAGAATTTGGTTCAAAGAATTAACTACTTCTGATCATATGCCGACTTTTTGTCAATAATTGTTTGACATTTTCAAGGCTAAAACAATTTATTGAAAACATTATTAGTGAAATAAATGCATCGATAAAATATCAACCAACCGAAAACAAAAACACAATTAAGCAACAAACAACAATTTAAGTAAAAGAAAAGGAAAAATATAATAAATAATAGTGAATAAAATACACATATATTCCTTTAATATATTTTTATACATAATATTTTATAAAACGGAGATTCAAATAGTAAGAAACTGCAACTGAACCTTTTTAGAAACACTACTAACAGTAAAACTGTGTTGATAAAATAAGTAAGAATTAATTGGATTTAGTAAATGAGGATGTGATTTAAGTTTTAAAGGAATAAGAAAAACATGTTAGTTAGATTATATTTACGTTATGATTTTCCTTTTATTTTTGTGTTTCATTATTTATATATTTTATGCAAGAAAATAAACATTTACTTGGGGATACTGATCTGATAGGACCTGGGTTCGATCCCCACCTGGCCCTCGATTTATTCATGCGGGAGGTGAATAAATCTGAGCACGTCGTCCCTCGGAGAAGGACGTTAAACTGTCGGTCCCGAGCCTGTACGATGTCAGGTACTCGTTAAAGATCCCTACTCTAAATACACTTGAGTTAGGTAAAATTTAGGACTTCCACTGTAGAATCAATCTTCATTGTGTGGTATCACAAAGGGCCAATGCTCGGCCTAAGTGTGTCCTTGTAGAACTGCCACTGCAACCTAACCTAACCTGACCTACTTGGGGATAGGTTAGCTCAGTGGTTAACGTACTCTCCTCTGGGCTGGTAGTCCAGGGTTCGATCCCCACCTGGCCCTCGATTTATTCACGTGGGAGGTTAAATAAATCGAGTAGAAAACAATATTAATAAAATAAGTAAGAATTAATTAGATTAAGTGAATAAAGATGTAATTTAAGTTTCAAAGGAATAAGAAAGACGAGTTATTTACATTATATTTACGTTATGATTTTCCTTTTATTTTAGTATTTCATTATTTATATATTTTATGCATGAAAATAAACTTATATTTATTTGCAAAACAATGGCAATTCTGATGGTCGATAGTTATACGATGATGTTTTACTGAGATTTTCAAAGAAATGGGCCTTTTTTTCGATTGAACGGATTTCGATTGAAGATGAAACACTTTGATATTCCATGTGAGCCTAAATTGTTTTCCCAGTTGTTGGTTTGATAGATGTCAGCAAACCACTTGTTGACGCTAGGTCGTAATGCAGTTTTAATGGTCTGGAAACAGACGGTGAGGAAATGAGTCCAGTCCTAACGCATTAGCTCCATGTAAACAAACAATCTTTCCACATTTATCTGCTCTATTCTACTTTTTTTTTTTACCTTCCTAACAAAAGAGTTTTAATCACTTTAGGAACAAAGAATGTTTACAAATAAACACTCAAAACTGTAAACTCTTTTCCTTTAAAGATTCAAGTTATAAAGAGTTCTAGATATTTAAAAATATGCATAGAACATTTTGAAATGATAAAATGACAACATCTCTTATCTTTCAATGGGTCTAGAAACTATAATGTGATTTGTGGTAGTTACTGTTCCAATATCATTGAAAGTATAGAGAAGAATATCTGTATGCTGCCATTATTGGTAGATTTTGGACAAAAATTATAATAATGCCACACAATTCAATCAATGATTCTTTACAACATTCATTTTATAAAATTCCTTGGAAAATACTCAATTAAATTTAGTGTCTTAAATATATAAAATAAATTTAATCAATATCGTATACATAAACAGTTTTACAAAGACTTCTACCACCTTTTACTTCTGCTCTTGTAAGACGTACTACTTCTAAGTGGTCCAGCTTCATACGAAAGCCTCATCTTAAGAAATTTTCATTTTACGAAAAGCATTTCTGGAGAAAAAGTGCCTCATCTTACAAACTTTTACAAACTTAAATATGTAACATTTTCAAGCGTTATCTTTGCTAAAATATAAAGCGTGTAGCTCTTAGACGTAAACATACTTCTAAAATATAGGGTTTTTTTCTTGGCATTTTCCCAAGATCTCGTGATTTTTTTTTAACACAGGTAATTTCATTTTATCTGGCTTGAGAATGACTATCTTTAATTGCTATCGCATTGACCAACCCAAATTACGAATTACAGCCTAATTAAGAATATTCAACTGTTGAGTTTTATTGCTCGGAGTTATAGTTTCTGCAATTGACTATATGTACAGTGGCTAGTGCTTCTTTAATAAATTCTCTGTCTTTAAGTATGCTTCTTTAAAATTTGTTTAAAATGTAATCAAAGTTAGAACAGCCCTTTCTAATAGCTAAGTGTTTTATTCATGATATCCCAATTCGATGTTATTATATCTATTCTGTTAATTAATTCTTTGATTACTTCATCCTTGTAGAGTTGTAGACATTCATTCCACTAATTTAGGTGGTAATAGAATTGTTTTTAAACTGAAACTTGCTTTTTTTCGTATTGCACTTGATGTTATCTATAAAATTAATGTTTATCTATTTAGTTGCGAGTCTAGTTGCATCTCTATTCTATATTTGTCAATACTTATTCAGGTTTTAAAGACTGATATAATCCCTTTATGAAAACTGCTATGTTCAGAATTCTAATCTATTAATATTGGTTGTTTTAGTATTGTTAGTATTGGACTACTGTGAAATAATTGAATTATCTTATGAGAAAAAAAGCATTTAATGAAAAATGAAATAAAAATACGCATATTTATTTATGGTTGTTATTTTGATATAGCTATTATTTATAGTTGTGGTAAAGAGTGGGTGGAGGGTATAGAAAAGGGGTATAGTTTTTCTTTCTTGCTAGGGGAGGGGGAGGGGGTGTAAAGAAAATAATTGAGAACTACTGCATCTATCCTTGGTACTTGGTGCTTTCCTTTTTGACAATAGACAACTTGAAGTGACATACATTCATATTGGGTACTTGGTGCTGTCCTTTTCTGCAATAGGCAACTTGAAGTGACATTCATATTTGGTACTTGGTGCTTTCCTTTTTGGCAATAGACAACTTGAAGTGACATACATTCATATTGGGTACTTCGTGCTGTCCTTTTCTGCAATAGGCAACTTGAAGTGACATTCATATTTGGTTCTTGGTGCTGTCCTTTTTTGCAATAGGCAACTTGAAGTGACATTCATACTTGGTACTTGGTACTGTTCTTTTCTGCAATAGGCAACTTGAAGTGACATTCATATTTGGTTCTTGGTGCTGTCCTTTTTTGCAATAGACAACTTGAAGTGACATACATTCATATTGGGTACTTCGTGCTGTCCTTTTCTGCAATAGGCAACTTGAAGTGACATTCATATTTGGTTCTTGGTGCTGTCCTTTTTTGCAATAGGCAACTTGAAGTGACATTCATACTTGGTACTTGGTACTGTTCTTTTCTGCAATAGGCAACTTGAAGTGACATTCATATTTGGTTCTTGGTGCTGTCCTTTTTTGCAATAGACAACTTGAAGTGATATTAATATTGGGTACTTGGTGCTGTCCTTTTTTGCAATAGGCAACTTGAAGTGACATTCATACTTGGTACTTGGTACTGTTCTTTTCTGCAATAGACAAATTGAAGTGATATTAATATTGGGTACTTGGTGCTGTCCTTTTTTGCAATAGGCAACTTGAAGTGACATTCATACTTGGTACTTGGTACTGTTCTTTTCTGCAATAGGCAACTTAAAGTGACATTCATATTTGGTTCTCGGTGCTGTCCTTTTTTGCAATAGACAAATTGAAGTGACATTCATACTTGGTACTTGGTACTGTTCTTTTCTGCAATAGGCAACTTGAAGTGACATTCATATTTGGTTCTTGGTGCTGTCCTTTTTTGCAATAGACAACTTGAAGTGATATTAATATTGGGTTCTTGGTGCTGTCCTTTTTTGCAATAGGCAACTTGAAGTGACATTCATACTTGGTACTTGGTACTGTTCTTTTCTGCAATAGGCAACTTGAAGTGACATTCATATTTGGTTCTTGGTGCTGTCCTTTTTTGCAATAGGCAACTTGAAGTAACATTCATATTCGGTACTTGGTGCAGTCCTTTTTTGCAATAGGCAACTTGAAGTGACATTCATATTTGGTACTTGGTGCTGTCCTTTTCTGCAATAGGCAACTTGAAGTGACATTCATATTTGGTACTTGGTGCTTTCCTTTTTGGCAATAGACAACTTGAAGTGACATACATTCATATTGGGTACTTGGTGCTGTCCTTTTCTGCAATAGGCAATTTGAAGTGACATTCATATTTAGCACTTGGTGCTGTCCTTTTCTGCAATAGGCAATTTGAAGTGACATTCATATTTAGCACTTGGTGCTGTCCTTTTCTGCAATAGGCAACTTGAAGTGACATTCATATTTGGTACTGTTCTTTTTGCAATAGGCAACTTGAAGTGACATTCTTATTTGGTACTTAATGCTGTCCTTTTTTGCAATAGACAACTTGAAGTGACATTCATATTTGGTACTTGGTACTATCCTTTTTTGCAATAGGCAACTTGAAGTGACATTCATATTTGTTACTTGGTGCTTTCCTTTTTGGCAATAGACAACTTGAAGTGACATACATTCATATTGGGTACTTCGTGCTGTCCTTTTCCGCAATAGGCAACTTGAAGTGACATTCATACTTGGTACTTGGTGCTGTCCTTTTCTGCAATAGGCAACTTGAAGTGACATTCATATTTGGTACTTGGTACTGGTGCTTAACGTTTGAACGTCAACTTATTCCTTACCACTTAAATATATTTATTAGGTCGTACAAGCAATAAAGTGTTGCAATATTATATCGAAAAAGTGACAAAGAGCTTTAATAAATGATTACTAGTTTATATCGTAAAAGAATTAAATTTTTTGAAAGTTTTGAATGGTTGGTATGTATTAATATTGTAAAATAATAAATAAGTAATGGCAAGATTTTAACTTAAGTCATTTTAGGTCACAAACAGTTTTAATTAATTCAATTCTTATTATATTTATCATAAAACTAATATAGATTGCAACTAATTTAATTTGTATTCTTTACATAAAAGTAAAAAGTTTTAATAAAATTTAACGAAGTTTTATATTTTTTTATTGCATCAACAACAGAGACATAGAATTAATTGATAGTATATATTGAAATAATAATTCTAATAAAGACTAGCAGTTTGATATTTTATATGGTAAATAAGTAGAGCATTGCAATTAATTTAATCGAGATTTTTAGTATTTGCTGATTGGGCAAGCGGGTATTGTCGCTGCCCCTGGCAGATATAATAAATAAATGAATAACTGAGTTCGCAGTAACATGAGGTGATTGGATGAATGCGCTAATTGGGAGGAGGGCCCGTGAAGACGAATGCGAGAGGCTGTCATCCATCAAGTCGTTCCATCTCCCCTCCGCGTCTTTCTCTCCTCACTGCATCAATTTCACCCTCAGCTTTTGCTTCATCCATTCTACAGCTATCGGTTTTTACCCCCCCTTAAGACAAATCTAATTTTGTAAATCATCGATTAATCATTTGAATTAAATTCTATTTAGTTATTGCTTAAATGAAATTTGAGCTTACTAGAAAGAGGTTTGTCAGAATGGACAATTTTACTTGGTACTTGGTGCTGTCCTTTTCTGCAATAGGCAACTTGAAGTGACATTCATACTTGGTACTTGGTGCTGTCCTTTTTTGTAATAGGCAACTTGAAGTGACATTCATATTTGGTACTTGGTGCTGTTCTTTTCTGCAATAGGCAATTTTACTTCTTAAGTGATAACAAAAAAAAACTTGTAACATTTTGAATCTATAAATAAAATAGATTAAATTCTTTAGTAAAGACATGAGTATAGCCTAGTTGAACGAGGCTTTGAGTTAGAGTTTTCTCAATGAAGTAGTTATGCCAGTCCAATATCTTGCTACCATCATCCTGTTTATGCTTGGAATTGCAAACATATTTGCTGTGTGGTAATAGAGGGTGAGACTTTTCTCTTGATACGAAGCCCTTCTAAAATTTTCAGGTGACGATGATAATTTTGCAGTTAAAAGAAATTTATTCGTTGACTAATTGCAAAGTAATAGGAATTGTCTAATAAAGAGGAAGTCATTTGAAGGAGCAAAGGTTCTTCAACTACATAGACTAATTCAGTGCTTAAGAATTATCATTTGACACTTTGGCTACACTGATTGAGTGTCTCTTGAATCATGTGACTTCAGTTATCGCCTGTATTTGGAGTGACTTACTTCTTTATCTCTCTACCTGATGAAGAAGTGGTTTATTCTATTTAGAATAAATAAATCTGTTTAGAAGAAACTAACTTAGAACTTAAATAACATTGTAGTGAATATCTGAAGAAGAATGTCTTGTACAGAATCAAAGTTATTTCTTCGCATCATCAAAAAGATTGAAGATGAATTTGAAGTGGCCGGGTTATCGGTGGATAAACTTTTTTGGTACTATTTGCTAGTAGAATACTAAAATCTGAAAGAACACAAAGTTTTGTTTTAAAAAACAACTATATAAGGACAACTTAAGCAATCAAATCAGTTAACTGTTATTAAAAGATTAGCATAAAAGTGTTAAGAAATTAGAAGGAGAATATTTTTAATGACGGAAATCTATGTTTCAAGAATGTACCATTGAAAGAAGTAAATTTGGTGTTATAAACAATTTAAGATGGAGCTGAAAGTCTTTTAATTAATAAAGGCAAAGAGTTAGAATTCAAATTAAATGAAACTGAGGTAAAGTTGCATGAGGAGGAAAAAGAATTCATATTAGAAAAATTTGGTAGAACATTTAATTCTTCTGATTGGTTGGAAAATTTTGGAAAGGTAGCTTCATTGCCTCCAAGAAGCTCAGCACTTTTGCTGGTTCCAGTAGTAAAAGTTTTCTATAGTCTTGTTGAGTGTCCTGAAGCACCTACGTCTGTGCAGCAAACTGCAACCCCTGTATCATCCATCCTTCGGCATGGATAGCATTACACCTTAGATTGAAGCTGAGATAAAAGGAGGGAATTTGGGGATTAGTAAGGATGTGAAATGAAGGTGGTCAGGCCCAGCCCCTGATCGCCTTTTCCTCCTCTTTCGTTTGTCCCTGTATAAAGTAGGTTAACAGGGTAGCCTCGTGAAGGCTGAAAGTTGGAGTTGAGTGTTAGGAGATATTAGAGGCGCTTAATTACTCCATTACTACTCCATATCACACTTGGTTGGTAAGGTTGCCTGCTCGTCACAACGACGTAGGCTTGAATCTCCTTAACTATTGCTTGTTTGTGTTGTTTGAATTGTGTAAGGTGGTTGACTTAGATGCTTAAGAATAATATATCTCAAAACGATATATGCTTTAAAATATATTGCTATTTTTTTTTGTTACAGGTTTAGTTCAATTTGTATGACGTTCACAATAAACTTGTAAATTTATTTTAATGCTTTGGTGATGAAACTCTTCTGGAAAAGTGAAAAAGTTTAGGAAACTTACTTTTAATCAATCACTTTAAATATTAGTTCATTAATTAATTAAGCTGCATTCTCGTGGGTTTTTCCTTTGCGTCTTATGACCCAGATTTATCCTCGACGACTTCTTAATCGTTTCACTGCAGAGAGAGGCAGGGGTTATAATTTCCCCTCAGGACGTTTAAAATTTATATAACTCGGTTGGTGAAATTGAATTAGGTATAAATTCAGGGGTGGTCTGAGCTCCTAGGATCTATTAAAGCGAAACTGAAAGTTACTGGGTCTGCACCAAGGCAAACTTCGCTCGCCGCAAAAACATAATTAAATCCATCGGCCAGAGACAAAACCGCTTTTGTGCGCCAGGCCGTCAGGAGAGGCAAGCCTGAGCAATTTAAAATTGAAATCGCTTAATTATCAATTCGGTAATTCCGTTTGTGTTAATTCGTTGGATAATGGAGTTAGTCAGATATGACCTAACTTAGATTGCCAGCTCTTCTTGCAGATAACCTGCCTCGCTCACACTGCCTTTCAATTACACCCTCCAACACCTCCGCCCCATTATCGCTTTCTTTGTCCTTCTGATTCAACTCCTGTCAAGAAGACCAAGCGACTTCTGCTCCTCCCAACACAATTATTATTTCACTTTCTGATTACTTTAAAAGTCCTTGCTTCTTAATATCAAGTACTTAACATGCGCAATAATAAAGCTGGCCAAAATCGTTTTCAACCGAGGCAAATGGGAAATGTAATTTTCCAACAAAGGTGAGAAAAGATTGTTTCTAGAAACTTTCATTCTAGAAAAACCTACATATTTTATACAGTTTTAGAAGAATATAATCCATAAGCTATTTAATGTATAGAACATATGTATAGAACATAAGGATCGTTTCACAATCCTTCCAAGTATTACGTTGGGGTTACTGCATTACGAACAGAGCCTCCTCTTGTATCTGTATCAGTCAACCCCCTTGAGTAATTAGCCTTACTCCGGTATGCAATGTTCTGCCGGAGCGGGCAAAATACCACCGATAGAGCTTCAGAGATTTTCCCCTGTATGATACTAAGGAGAAGGAAGTCTCCGGAAAGGAGACCATTCTCCGGAAGCGCAGAGGGTCTAAAAGCGCTAACTCCTGAGATCTAACCTCCCACATGTGCACCTAAGAGCCCGAAGAAGACTGTCCCGAAGAAAAAGAATGAAAGTCACTTTCTCCGGAAACTTAGGGAGCCTGAATGGGCATTATCAATGATGGTTTGTGTAGATTCTGCAAAGATGAGGAAGAAACACCGTTGCACCTACTGGCTGACTGCCAGGCAACTTTGCTGCACAGAGGTAGGTGTTTCGTGAGACTCAACAAATCATAGAAAAACTTCTATCGTTGGACCCAGCAAAAGTGCTGAGTTTGTTGGGGGCGTTGAAGCTAACTGCTGGGGTACTTTAGTGCAGAAAGGAGGAAGTAGAATAGTTTTTTAAGACGAATTGCTATAGTCACCCTCAAATAATAATAAAAAATTGTATACCTAAACAAAGAAATAGTCTATGAGGTAAACAAGTCAAATTACCTAGTAATATTTCATATCTTGGTTCATTGAAAAACCGTGCAGACATCGGCAAACACAATTTATAATTATAATTCATCAAAAGAATATTTTTAATGAAGCAAATGTAAATCGTATAGGGATTTACATAAGATTTTTTTTTAATAACTACTCTTTTTTAAAACAACGATATTAAATTTAATAAACTTTTTGGTTTTATAAACCAATGTAAGCTTAAATGCATGTTTTAATTACATTAAAGATACAAAAAACATATCCTATGGAATTCCTTGGGTATTTCAATTACTCGCTTAACACTGGATCCACTCAATAGCCGAATGGAAGTAGCAACAGCCAATTGGAACTGCTTCTGTCTAGTGTAACAGGGCAATCTCCAATCTACAAGACCACCTGTTGCTCCTATAATTACACTGTTACTTCTCTTAGACTTGTTCATTAACTCTCCCACCAAATACTTGGCCAATTTCCTTTCTCACTGAAAACACAACTTCCCTTCATCACCTTAAACAACACTTTCAATTATCAGTTACATTACTACATCTTAAGTTTTGTGTACCAAGGGAGAGAAAAACTGACAATATTGATCATTTACGTTTACGATGAAAATACTTAATTAATTATCAAGAAACTTAATCATTATAATGATTATAATCTTCGGATGATAAAAGTAGAGGATTTTACTAATGTTCCCTAAACTGTACCGAAAGGGAGACCCATGTCATAAACAGGTTTATAATTACACAGTAAACGAACTATCTGATATAAATATATATGATCAAATCACAATCTGAAATGGGAAAAAAATACTAAGATATTTCAACCGCAACAGGCGGTCGATTGTCACTCTAATGGTTGAAAGATCTTAGTCTTTTTTTCCCATTTCAGATTGTGGTTTGATCATTGATTGTTATTTCACGTGTTTATGTGAAATCTTGTGCATATTAGCCGTATATATATATATATATATATATTCAGGTAACTCACCACAAATGAATGAAGATAGTCGCTCTGAGGCCTTTAGTTTTCACGTCATCAGAGAGCAAGTGAATACAAGTTGTAGGAAGGTTATGAATTTTGATTTAAAGTTGGATTAAGATTGCCATCATTGACAGTATTTTTCCCTATTACAGTCGAAATAGTCTTTATCTAACTTTAAATCAAAATTCATAACCTGCCTACAACTTGTATTCACTTGCTCTCTGACGACGTGAAAACGAAAGGCCTCAGAGCGACTATCTTCATTCATTTGTGGTGAGTTACCTGAATATTTATATCACGTGTTATTGTGACAATTTTGTATATATTTATGTATATATATATATATATATATATATGAGCCAGCCGTGGCTGCTCGCAGGAGTACTTCTATCTGATGACGACGCTAGTCGAAATCTAGTAGTGAGTGTTGTATACCTTTATCTATGTTTTTCTCTTTTTGTATTGAGTTATATATATATTTCTTCTATATCGAGGTTTAGTCTAGCATAAAACAGTTGAACACCTTTAAGCCAACGTTCCCACGTAGGCTTCTTTAGGGCTGCACTAATACAGAAATTAATTACTGTTACATGAAAAAAATTTACAAGTTATATTATTCATATTAATATACATAATTACCTTGGTATTTTCCTATTGCAAAAGAACTTTACATAACCCTTGTATTCAAATCAAACTACAATACTGCTGTTAGCGAAAAGATATTACAAAATATCCTACTTGCATGATGTTTCTGTATATCTAATAATATCCAATAATTGTAAACAGTTCAGTTACTATGCGTTTAAGTTTAATCATCTATATTTGTATCATTCTCTTATACTAATTGCGAAAGTGAAGCTGCGTTTCGTAAAGTAGTATGTTTTAGTGGTGTGAATAAAACTTATTTCGTTTATTTTTGTAAACGTCATTTTGCGTTGATATTTTTGTATCAGTAAGAAAAATAGGTTAGGTTAGGTTGCAGTGGCAGTCCTACAAGGGAACATATATAGGCCAAGCATTGGACCTTTGTGATACCACACAATAAAGATTGACTCTACAGTGGGAGTTCTAAATTTTGCATAACTCAAGTGTATTTAGAGTAGGGATCTTTAACGAGTACCTGACATCGTACAGGCTCGGGACCGACAGTTTAACGTCCTTCTCCGAGAAACGACGTGCTCAGATTTATTCACTTCCCGCGTGAATAAATCGAGGGCCAGGTGGGGATCGAACCCCGGTCCTATCAGTTCAGAGGCGAGCACGTAACCACTGAGCTGGACTGACCCCCAAGAAAAATAGAAATAGAAAATTTGTTCATATTGTTAGAAGCATGAGGATATTTACGAGTACAAGTGACAAAGAACGTTCTTTGACAAAGGAAGTAGTATTGTTCAGACCAGAGATCAAAAATATTTTTCCACTTTTT
This sequence comes from Hermatobates lingyangjiaoensis, assembly GCA_026182355.1. Taxonomy (NCBI): domain Eukaryota; kingdom Metazoa; phylum Arthropoda; class Insecta; order Hemiptera; family Hermatobatidae; genus Hermatobates; species Hermatobates lingyangjiaoensis. Next base: position 9,328,199 of record JAPFBL010000253.1, read on the forward strand.
GTTAAATCACTTTGACTTTAAAGCTATTTTTTATAATACCTAAAAAGTTGTTCACCAATTTGGCCATTTTAATTAAAAATTGAATCAAAAAAGATCCTGGCAATCGAATGGAAGATTTGAGAGAGAATTCAATTTAATTATTTTTTTTTTTTGGTCATTAATGAAGTAAAAATCAGTTAAAATTTGCCTTTTACGAAAACGAAAAAAAACTCTTAACGATGCATTGAGAAACAAGGAGAAAGGAAAAGCCAATTAAAGCTTCACCAATCAATTTTACTTAGGTTTTGAACAAGTCTAGCACTTCTGGATTTCAATTTCTTTAGGTTGTTTTTATGATAGCTGCTTTTATTTCGATTATCAAATTGATTCAAAAAAATGAAAACAAAAACAGCTTTATTTTATACAAATAATGTTTTTAATACTAAAATCAATAAAGGTTGCAACAAAAAAAGGATATTTTCTTTTCAAATATTTAATAACAATGTGTTATTTCATATTTTTAAATGATTTAGTAATATTTTTTTACATAAGCATTTTTCGTCATTTCTACCAAATATTAGTATTTATAAATTCAATAAGTTTATCACTAGTATTGTTTCTGGTATATTTTAAGAAAATTGAACTTACATTTCTGAAGTGTAAAATTTCTTGAAACACTTCGCAATGTACTTTCTTGATTTCTCGATTATTTTTCTGTAATATTGTTCAATTACCTTATTTACTTCACTTGATTGTAGTTCATTCAACTTTACTGCGGTATCTTTATCTATTTAGGCTAATGAAGTGTATCGCTAATTTTTTATATGTAGACTATTTGAAATGAACTTTTTAATTACTTGAAAAAAGTTGCACTATTTTACTTGAATAACTCTATATGAAGCAATAATGATAAGATCAATATTCTAGTATCTCAAATATTCAATTACATTTCCAATATTTTTGACAATCATGTGGAGTTTACATTGCTTCTTCCTTTATAACATAAAGTTTTTTCAGTTTTAATAATAATAGCATAAACTATTTAGTTTTTTATTTAAACTTTTTTTTTATATAATTTTTGTCTAATTTTTTTAATGACTGCAATCTAAGTGTCAAATGGTGTTATAATCAACGGTAAAGTTGATGATATAGTTGAAAAGATATGATTGCTAATGTGGTATTTATTTAAAGTTTTGAGTTAAACTTATTTAGCAAAAAAAAATTGAGACGTAAATATGTGTTTATAACATAAACACATTGGTTGGTTGGAGGGTAAACACATTACCCTCCAACCTAAACCCTTTAATTTAGCAATAATCATTCTACCAGATTCATACCAACCCTATTAGAAGGCTGAAAAGATGTTGGCCCCGAGATCTCTTTAGCAATGCTAACTGTCAAGGCTGATTTCAAGTGATTAGAAAAATTAATATGGCGTACTACCAATGGGTGGTTTCATAAACATAAACATATTTATTAACAGTTGTTGTAGTTAGAAAACACTTTTACCAAAAAAAAATGAAGGACAGACGAAATCGTTTTTTTATTGGAAGAATACATACTCCAAGATGTCAACTACTAATCATTCGGTCTTGTCAAGTGATCATAGGTATGTGTCTTCATTGCTTTCTTTTAACATTTTCACTGTTTGTTATGAACTGTGAATTGTTACTGTTTAAACCGTATGGAGAAGATAGAAAAAGTTGACAGAGTCCGTTATTCGGGATATTTCTATTAAAAAAAAAAAAAGATGTAGATACTTTTTTAGATTTAGAATGTAAATATTCTTACCAACTAATCGCAATGTATATATATATATATATATATATATATCAAACAATGATCGAACCACAAAATGTCTTTGTCAGAATAATACATATATATATATATATATATATATATATATATATATATATAAGGTAGAATTTTCAAAAAAACACAGAAAAGAAATCACTGAACTCACTACTATATTTCGATGTCCTCGTCGTCAGGAATAGATGTGAATCACTCCAAAGGCTGATAACGACTGGCTTGGTGTTGAAACTGAAGCACTCAAACAGTGTAGCCAACTTTCAGAGAAAAGGGAGAAAAGGAAGATAAATAAATAAAAGCCAAATAAAATTGAAGAATCGTTTCATCTAATTGGTTATATATATATATGAAAGTATAAGCCACAAGGATAAAGTAAAAAACTTTTTTGTGTTTTTTACTTTTTCCTTGTGGCTTATACTTTCATTAGTTTTCATCACTTGTTTATTGTGATTATTTAGTATATATATATACCGGATATTTAGACTCAGTCGGTTCATTAGGTTCAAATCAAACTTTCAATGCTGACGTTTCCGTTGTGACCTCTCTAATAAGGAGAAGTATAAAATGTTGAAACACTTACTTTTTTAGTAATCTGGAACAACAATAAACTGAGATTTATCAATAAAATTGGTTAAAAAAAAAAGAAAATATTCAAGGGAATTTAAATGTGTAATAAATTATATTCCTGCTTAATTATGAAACCTATTTTTAAGGCTTCTAGAAATGATTACTTTTTCTCATTCATTGGAATAAGTACTCAGAAATCTTTTTGAGTTAAGAAACTAATATTTTACTAACACTTTATAATTAAATAAACTAAATGAGGCCTACACAAAGGTTCTAGAAATATCAATGGAACAGACAAATGAGTCATACAAAATCGCGCTAGTATGGGGATTATTTGCCTTTGGTTGGCCGTGTGCCATGCAGAGTGATTGGGATATATATACAGCCATACAGAGATTACTTGCTCACATTAAAGTTTTGAATCTTTTTCGTGATATCACTTGTCAAAGTCTAAAGTTTGCATTTAATTTCTTATAAAGTAAACTGAAATATATCAAATATTGATTAAAGAACTGGTATTAAGAAAACAGTTGGTGGAAAAGCTGCTTTATTGATTAATATAGTTTGAATAATATTTTATTTCGAAATATTACCATAGTATCATCTGTTTCTTCTGTCATGTCCCCTTTTTGACATGCAAATTACAGCAAAATGAAATCTAAAAACTTAGCAGAAAATGTGCTTTACTCTGCATTTTAGATTTGTTAACAAACTGAACCACGCAAGGACAACAAGAGAACTTCTTTTACCTTTTTATTCAATGAATTGTGTTTTCATATTCATCAGAAAAACTCATTTAGATTTTGATTAACCTTCATTAATTAACATCAATTTTGGTCATTCAACATTTCTTGAAGGCCAGTTTGTTAAAATATTATAATATTAGTTAAAATATTAGTTTGTTCTATTAACTATAATCAAATAACGGATCTATGAAGCAATCTGATCTATTATACACGGTATAAGAACGGTTCTTAGATTTGTAAATGTAGTGGAAGGACAAGATTTTATGGAAAGTATTGTTTTGCGAAAGTATTTTTATTAAAAGAATACATACTCCAAGGTGTCAACTACTTCTAATGATTCCTGCTGATATGTCTTGTTCATCCAAAAAGATGTGAATGGAAGTATTTGTGAAACCAAAGAAATGACTGCGAGGTATATGCTTCATGCAGTCGTAGAAGGTAACTACAATGACCAGCAGTGCTTTGAATATTTTCAGATTCATAGCATTTTTGGAATTAAATCTCTTCTGGTTTCTTAACATTAAATCATCGGTAGGGATTTCACCCCTCCTAGTCCTATCTTAGCTGGGCATCTCCTGTTTGATTAATTTTATAACTTTAATTAATACTATAAAGTGTAAACCATACATTCTTAAAAGAATTTTGATTTAACAAAAATATTACCTGTTTAAAAATTGGAACTACAGGAGATATTACTCCTAAATTTAGTACAGACACTTTTCAACAACTCAAAAAACCAAGAAAAAAAAATTAAATAAAAAATAAAGAAAAATATTGAGTAGCCAACACTAAAGTCACTATAATATTTAATATTATAGAATCATAAAATTTAATTTGCTGATAGGCAACTGAATTTTTATTTTAATGTTACTATCGTGATGAAGCAATATTATTTTGTTTCATTTATTTATTTTGGATGGTTATCAGTATAACTATTTCATCTGTCTATTTAACTATATTTCTGCTGTTTTTTCATTACTGCTTGCAAATACTTGTTAATAAAAAATAAAAAATGTGTTTATTATAGTTACTACTATGTCATAATGTGGTAATATTTTGAAATAAAACATTGAATGTACTATGTTAGTCAATATAGTATGTTTATAATGTCCACAATTGGGCTATTTATTTTTCAAATAAAATAAAAAAATACCTGTCAGAACAAATATTTATTGTTCACTTGAAGGCTGCCTATGTAAAACTTGACTTCATAGATACGACATTATAGTGTTTATGGAAGGTGACTTATGCGTTGGTTGTAATTGTGTTGGTGATATTACTGAGCATATGGTGTGCAGTGGAATATAGCCGGGGAGATTCAGTAGTCGGAGGTCCATTGTACATAGGTGGAAATTAGCTGGATCAATGAATATGTCTGGCATTTGATAAATAAGGTCTGTCGTTACATTTGGAAATCTGATACTGGTTTTGTCAACACGGTATGGCCTGTAACCTATATGGCGTCGCAAACAAACCGTTAACTTCCATTATTGATCTTCTTTCTCCATTATTGCACTGTCGTGATTGATATCACTGACTTAAGTTGTTTTGTTCAACTTCCACTAGGAAATGAAATTAGATTATGACATAGAGTAACTGCATATCTTTTGTGAAAGGCGATTAGGAGTTATAAATCCAATGATTAGTCCATAGAATCAAACAGAAATACGTCTATTATATTTATATAGACCAGTGATTTCCCAAACTTTTTCGAGTGACCGCCCTCTTGGGTCCATAAACCTATAACTCAACACCCTTGAATAATAATCAGATTCCTAGACTAAATAACCAAATGAGTAACATTTTAATAATTCAAGTAAAATAATTACTAATGGAATATTTATTTAGAATCCAATAGATGTATTGTTTCATAGCATATTTATGCAAAAGAATTAGTATACAATAAAAAAACTTAGGTGAAGATACTTTTAACATAAAAATGAATTATCAAAACAAATAATTTTAAGAAATCGTTTCCTAGAAGTTTACATGTCGTGTTTACACTTAAATTTAGAAATTATATTGCATGAACATTTTCAATTTATGGAAATAGAATCCCCGCTCCTTTTTGTATTACCACCCCCCCGATTTCAATGCACCGCCCCCAGGGGGGCGGTACCACCCACTTTGGGAAACACTGATATGGACGAACTGCTTAACATTGCATTTTAAAAGTGTACTTATTACATAATTTGAATAAAAGTATGTAGATGTGCTACTACGAATTGCAGGAGATATTACTCCTAAATTTAGTACGGATACATTTCAGCAACTCGAAATAAAAAAAAAAAAATTAAATATAAAATCTGGAGCGGCTTGCACTCAACTTTATTATAAGTAAATATAATATACCTGTTCGGTATATAACATATAATGTCGCATTTAGGTATAATATGAATGTCTAAATAGGAGATGTTTATTAGTCTTTCATTCCTGGAGCTAGTACAGATAGTGATTGGTCCATTTATCAATATATATATATATATTTATTTTTGTATATAAGACCACTGATATATATAATATAATTAGTAAAACTACATCAGTAAAAACATTTTAGAAAAGCGAAAGTGCAGATTTCGTGTTACGAAATAATATCTTATAGGAGAACAAGGCTTTTGTTCCAATAGTCAGTGGATCTATAACATAGTTTATCTGACCTCCTTCTGCAATGAAGATTTAAGACAAAGTTTCCCATTTAAAACTTTAAAATATTCCTATTTTGTCTAAAAAATGTTAGAAACGTAAGAAGAAATATATTGTTTTAAGATAATTTTTATTTTAAGATGTAGGATAATTTCATTTATTATTTTTCAAAGAATGAAGTTGTTGTTTTGAAAAAAATATGGAGCAGCCTACATTCAACCTTACTATATGTAATCATAATATTTAATTTGCTGATAATCAACTGAGTTTTTATTTTAATGTGACGATCGTGATGAAGTTATATCTGGTGAAGTGTTATCGAAATTACAGCTAATTTCATTATTATATTGTAGCGATAAACAATTATTCAGTTATAACAAAGTTTTCTTCCTGCAGCCTGTCAGCGTTCCCATATCTGCTGATTCTTCTTCACTTGGCTCATCATAGACAACTGAAAGTGCTCGAGCTGAATTTACGTCATCAATTTGCTTTTCTCTGTTTTCTCTGCTTTCGGCCAGGAAGTAAAGAGGATCTTCCTCTGTTGAGAGTTATCTCGCGTTGTCCAGCATTTCAGTATGGACTTAGCAGATAGCTACTCGTATTTTGAAAGAACCGGGTCTACTCTGGGTTCATAAAATATAATTAGTTTATTATAGTTTATTTTTTATTTAGTTAGTTTGATTATAGTTTATAGTTTATTTAGTTTTTATTAGTTTAGTATATTATTAATCTAAAAAATAATTTGTCGAAAAGACAAATATTTGTCTTTTATATATTTGGTTACATAAAAGAAAAGACCACCCTTTAAATTATAATTAATTAGGTTAGGTTATGTTGCAGTGGCAGTCTCACAAGAGAACACTATTGGCCAAACATTGGTATTTGTGAAATCACACAATAAATATTCTACATAGGGAGTCCTAAGTTTTACCTAACTCAAGTGGACCTAGAGTAGAGATCTTTAACAAGTTGCTGATATTGTACAGGCTCAGGACTGACGGCTTAATACGAGTATCTCTCGTATCTTTTCCTCCCCCCCGATGAGTCTCCACCTTGCCGTGGTGGGGGGGCTTAATACTCCTGTTTTTTCTGCAGGAGTTGACTAAGAGAGGCTCACCAGGCTTGTTTGGGTTCCTTGAGATTATAGGTTTGGATTTTGGTTTTCTTTGTGCTGCTGGCTGTGGGTTGAGCACAGTCTGGATGGTCCATTTAAAATAAATTGATTCATTTAAGGGCCAGCTGGGCTGGCAACCGTCTTCCCACAGTGTCCCCGGCCTGGCAGGCATCGCAGAGGGTCTTCCCAGATCGTCCCTAGGAAACCCCGAATATTTCGGTTAGTGTGGGCCTGGTATCCCTCCGGGGATGTATTCCAGTCATCCGGGGAACTCGGACACAGGTGAACTCATTTTCACTAGTTTGGGCACACCCGTGCCGGATAGCCCTCTGCGGTACTGGGGTGTCTTTCTTAAAAATGACTTCACAAAACACTTAAATTATTTCCAAATTGTCATCTTCTAAATTTGCTTCAAGGTTTTTTCAAGAATCTGGACAACAAGTACATAAATCAGGTACCCCAGGTCTAGAGGCGCAGACGGAAATTTACTCCCTCATCTCTGAGTAAAGATAAGATTCCTCGTACGGACTTTAAGAAGCGCTTCTCCGGGAGAAATTAAATCAGCTGTCAATTCACAGTCTGCAGATGCCTTCTCATATATACCATCGGATTCTTCAATGGAGGAGGTGATAACAACCCAAAAAGAGGGGTAGGGACAGGGAAAGGCCTTTCTGACGCAAAGAAGAAACGAACCAAGAGAGTATAACCAATATCGTGGACTTTCGATATTGGAATCGGCTCGATAAACCCAAAGAAGCTAATGACCTTCTCTGGGAAATTAGGAAGGAACATTGGGAATCTAAGTAACCTTAGAGACTCAATAACTAAATCAGGATAAGAGAATCTGAAAATATAATTCTCAATTATTTTTAATATGTAATACAAATATACATTGGAAAGGAAGCTAGCTATATATTCTCTGCGTCACTCAGTAGAGTTATAAAAATATATAAAATACCAATGTATTTAGTCATGACTCGTGATTTAAAGGGTATGGAACTTTAAATAAATAATATTTTTGATTGAAAATCTATAACTTTAATGATTTAATATAAATTTCTGTTCATTGTTGAAGAAGTAGTATATACTCTGTGTACAATGAAATTAAGAAAGTAAATAGAATTGAGAAAACAAAATGTTTGTAATAGAAGAATGTTGGCATAGGAATGAAATGTCCAAAGGAAGTGCAATGGATGAAGGGCTGCAGGCAGATAGCAAGGAGTCAGGCTGCGAGGGGTGTCCCGACACGTTGGATCCTAATTCCACCAAATAAATGGCGCCAATAAGCCCTTTGTAAATAAAGGCAGTGCCTCCACCGGGAAGGTCTATATTTTTCTCCGAGGTCCGAGGTATTAAAAACGGTTGTGCTCGATTTGTTAGGGTCCCCCTCGGTTAGACGAGTTTTATTGGAATGGGTGGCCCCTGGTCGAAGCTCAGCCTTTCCATTTGTCACGGCATTATTATCAGTGGGTGCCACATTCAGATTGGTCCAACAAATGCTCACCAATGACTATGAATTTCTTAACTTTCACAAACAATTCTTTAACTAAAACATGTTTATTTCAAAGACCATCATTGGGAAAATGTCAACGATAAAATGATGAATTCATCAATTTCTTTAACTTATTTTCTTCCATGATTGTTTTTACCACGTAGGATTTTTTACCACGTAATAACTGCATTTAGGAATTTAGTAAGGATTTGAGATAAACAAAATATTACTAGGATAAATAATAATTTGTCATTTTAAAAATGAGTTCTTCTAAAACCGTAACTGTCCCAAAATGAGTTTTAAATATTTTTTATAACAAATTTGTATATTCTAACTGAAGAATACTAAAAAATAATGACAAATCATGTCATCACATAGAGAAAATTAACAATTACTGATAAGTTTTTATCGATCATTCAGGTTGTTATTTATTATTATAAAAGCTTGTAATTCCATTTTCCATATCAACATAATTTTTGATTGAAACAAAGTCCAAAAAAATATTAAAAAGTTTGAATAAATAATAATTATTGTTAACTGTGAAGATGGGGACCAGGTTAGCTCAGTGGTTAACGCACTCCCCTCTGAACTGATAGAACCGGGGTTTGATCCCCACCTGGCCATCGATTTATTCATGCGGGAGGTGAATAAAGCTCAGCATGTTGTCTCTCGGAGAAGGACGTTAAACCGTCAGTCCCGAGCATTGTTAACAGTTCTAGAATGAAGGCCCTTCAAGCCCCAAAAACAAATGATGAAATTAAAAAAAAGCTTATGTATTAATAAAAAAGAAGTTTTACTACTTATAAATGTATACTTTAACCGTTGGAAACTAGTTTTACAAAAAGTCAAGATTTTAAAGAACTTTTACTATACTTAAAAAAGTATGTATGTTCGATTTAAAATTAATAATATATTAACAAAACGTAAACAAATATCAAAAAAAGTTATTGTGATATATAACAAATTAATGTAATTGAATAACCATTTCGTGTTTGAACAAGCGAGCATTTTAGACAAATATGCTTGCAGCTCACTGATGCGAAGCTGCATATAGATTATTTCTATATACTCCTATGGCACCCAGTTTGAGAACTATTGATACATTGGAAATTGTTTCTAAACAATCTATGGTATTTTTAGCTTAAAGTAAACTTTTTGTTTGCTTCTAAAATAGAGGTTAATTTGAATGCCATAACTCCTGGTTGTTTATAAAATCATCAGTTTTAAATGACTGAAAACATGAAGTTGTTGGTTTATTGATTTAAAAAGAACAGTCGTTCTAGGTACTATAAAATAACGCTTATACTCTATGTCTAGATTGAGAAATACATGTATCTTCAGAAAGTTGATAATCAGCTCTGATAAAGTCTCTAAATTCAGTGATTTTTTTTTTTAATTCAACTAATGTTATATTGTTTCTGTAGCCTTATTTATGAACCTTTCTCCTGTAATCCTGTGTCGACAGTTATGAAAAGTGTCACCCATTTATTGTTTAACACCTATTTTATTTCGGAGAGAGTTACATTAATATGTTGATTTTACATTCTTAGCTGTAAAATGGTTACTTAAGTCTTTGACAAGTACCATCAATATTGGTAGCTTTAAGAGGCGTAGAAACAGAAGATTATCTCTCTTCTGTTATGAAGTAATATATAAATAGTAAAGAAATATAAACTAATGGTTAAGATTAGACACAAAAATCTTCAGTGTTTACAGTAAGTAAGCAATCACTAGACAATACTTCAACCCCTTTTGGATTCTGTCAGTTTGGAACACAGAGATATACTATTGAGCACAACCAACAGATAAAAAAATTTTTATTATGTGGTTTTCTTGAACTGTAAATATATTTTGGTAAAATTTTGGAATATGATGGATATACATTTTTGTTTGAACGTAACCTTTTTAATTTTGTTTTGAGTTTTGTTTTTAGTAAACCAAATTCTATTAAAAAGCACAAGTGATAAAAATTATTATAAAAGGATATTTTTGAAGTTGTTAATATTGCTAATACAGAAGTTTGAGAAAATAAAAGGTGAAAATCATTAATTTGGATAATTGGGTTTATAAATAAAATGGATATTTTATTAATGGATATTCTTCGACAGGAACGGACAATATAAGTTAGTTCAGGATTATTTTAACCATAGTTATATGCACATTTTTAAATTATGAAATCCATCAAAAACTGGTTTATTGATGAAATTGTTGGAACACTGATGAATTTAGAGCCGGCTTGCTTGTTTACACATTGGGATAAAGGGATGCGTCCTTAAATGAATTGATGCATTTAGACATTTCCCTTAACTTAATATATAATTTATTAGTTGCACGCTAAATAAAAAACTTATTATTTTTTTTTTAAATAAAGTAGTTTTAATTATTTCTGCCAAGTTAATGTGCTATATCTATAGGAACAAGATGTTTAAATAAAGGAGCAAAGCCGCTTCATAGACTGAATGTTAAATAATGACTAAGTGATAATTTTTGCAAAGACTTCTGTCTCCGCCTCAATAAAACCATTCAAAACTGAAGACCTTTCATCTTGGTAAGGGTTCTTTACCCTTTTCATTCTCACCTCATTTTACTGTGCTCTCATGCATATGTTCTTTCTTCAACTTGGCTTTATTAAAAAACAAGCCTCAAGTATCTTGCTTTATTCCAATAAAATAATTTTTCTCATGTGTAAACTTTTCAATGTCTTTATTTATAATCCATAAAAGAGTGTCTTTTTGATTTAAATGAAAAGTATTTAAGAAAACTAAGTTCACCGTTTAAAAATGATCAAAGTAAAACTACCATAATTTTTTGTGGTAAATTGAAGAAAACAAGTTGCTAAAATATTTTAAATATTTGATCTATTTTCAAGTATATATTTATAAATTAAACAAAAATTTGATATTCAATCTAGAGTTTTTTTTACCAGACTGGTTTCGGATTTTAAAGATCTCAGCAGACGGAGAGTTTATAGCGTGCAATGGTGTGTTATATATATATAAAGATTTCACATAAACACGTGAAATAACAATCAATGGTCAAACCACAATAAGAAATAGGAAAACAAGACCAAGGTCTTTCAACTGTAACAAGCTGTCTGCATCAGAGTCAAAAACCCAACCGCTTGTTACGGTTGAAAGATCTTAGTCTTGTTTTCCCATTTCTTATTGTTGTTTGATCATATATTATATATATATATATATATATATATATATATATATATATATATATATAATATAATATATATATGATCAAACCACAATAAGGTTCTTATTGTGGTTTGATCATTGATTGTTATTTCACGTGTTTATGTGAAATCTTTATATATATATATATATATATATATAACAGTTCAAAATTGAAGATAGGTAGCACACAAAGTAAAGAAAAACACTTACAAACTCACATTTTCGGGCAATCTGTCTTCAGGAGAAAAGAGAAAGGGAGACCAAGCACGTTGTAAACGCAACGGCTAGTAACTATATATATATATATATATAAAGATTTCACATAAACACGTGAAATAATAATCAATGATCAAACCACAAAGAAAATGGGAAAACAAGACTATGATCTTTCAACTGTAACAAGCGGTCTTCGTCAGTTGGGTTTTTGACTATTGGTGTCAATACCTAACATCATACAGCCTCGGAACCGAGGGCTAATGACCTGTCTGGGGACGAATTGCTTAGATTATTTGTGATCCCCCCAGAATGAATAAATCGAGGCAAAAGTGAGTATCAAACCTGGGGTCTATCAGTCGAGAGGTGAGCTTGTTAAGTCACTGGGCTGCCCTGGACACAAGATCAAAATTAAGGAAGGACCTGTATGAGCAATTGTTTTGCGCTATTTGGAACATACTGTGTCAATATTAGAGAAAAAAATTATTTTTAAGAAATAACTATTTTAAGAAAGTAATATATTTGTTATAACGTACTTGTTTTTTGCAGAATAGTTTTCACTTTTAGTGCTTTCAGTACATTCTCAACACTCGTAATGTCTGATGTAATTTATAGTGTACATCAGTATAGTATAGTATACTGAGTATACTATATAAACTATATTATATACTGTATATACTATACTATACTCAGTATAGTCTAGTATATAGTATAGTATGGGGTGCCCCATAACTTATATTAATTGAGTGAAGTGATTTAGTTAAGTGTACTTAACAATAAAATTAATTAATACATAACCTAATGGAGTATACATTATTTTAACATCAAAAAGCAGTTCTTTTGCATAAGTGGGATATTTTTTTTATTATTATTATTAATAAAACAGAACTTATTTTAATTGATGTTTATAAAGTTGATTGATGTATTATAAAAAAAAGTTCATCATAATATTTTTTCCTTTTTGAAGATTTATAACTAAATTTTATGAAAATATCAATATTGGTATTATTAATTCATATTAAAGCCCTTGTTTGGAAGAGATGGCAAGACCAAAGGGTGTTGTTATTAAAGGGATCGCTCCTGTTGACTGCTGCAACTTGAAATATAATATTCAATTTTCTTGGGTCGAGAAAATTGATCACGTCTCTGAGGCAGACTGATGCCAACGCAGTTTGCCTTTTTCAGCAACCGACAACCTAAAAAAAAAAAAAAATAAAAAATAAAAAGCAAATCTGTAGTAGTCCCTACCCAACTGTGCTACAAGCCAAGTAATTATGAAACGAAGAATAATAATTTTACTTAAATGATTTACTATAATGTGCATTGAACTTTAATCATATTAATTATTAATTTAATATCTATTGAATTCGGTGTTTTAATAACCTTACTGCCTACACTAGTAAGGTAGACCCTCTTGAATCATTTTTGTTTATCTGCTACATTTTTTTTGTATACTTCGACTACAATTTCATGTATTTAGAAGTAACTTTGATTTCAGGGTTACTCTTTTAGCTTTTTGATTATGTGGCGGAAATCTGGTGGACACCCATTGGTGGCACTCCGTAACTTTGTTTAACTACTACATTTATGGTGTGCTTTTTTTTTTTAATTTTATATTTTATTCCAGCATGTTCCACTGTGTATTACATACATCAACGTCAAATTGTACACAATACTTTTCTTTCATTTACACTACAAAATACTTATTTTAACTTATTTTACATTGATTCATAACTCTGTAGTAAAATAATTTGTTTATTTTCCTTATATATCTATACTGTACAAAAATTGTACAAATTATTTATAATATCGTTCTTTAATTAATGAGGAAGGCCTAACAGGCCAGTCCTCTCCACAAACCAAGAGCTTCCGTATGAGAGCCAGTCTTTGTAGTTCTCTCAAACAGCACTCATACAGATTGAGGTGTCTCCGCGCTACATGAACATGATAGACTAGGAGCTATTTTCAACCTGCTCAGGTATTCTTTAAATGACCCATGTCCTGTAACAGGACATGTTACGGTGTGCTATTTCAAAAAGAGAGTATGCTCTAAATGAGGAACATCTCGGCTAAAAACAGAGCTAGTGTAAATAGCTGATTCAGACATAGCTTTACAAGACATTGGTAATATGCCCAGTTATACATTAACTGGGGCCATATTCTGGAAGGGACAGTTTGGTGTTTTAGCCAAATACAAAATATACCATTGGTACGATCGATAGCCAGTGATTTAGCATATATGCGATGTTCGCCTCACAATTGGTAACTTTCTCTCATGTTTCACTAGCTTCTCCTGAGTTTCACTTGTCACAATGTGAGAAGCAGTTTCTTCTCCCGTATATCTTGGAGAACAACAGACGATGCTACAGTGCAGAACATCAACCAGTATACATTTATTCTCTATAAAATACTAAAATTCGTAAATAAAGACAAAACTTTCCATTGTCAAGTATTGTTGTTGGTTGTAAAATAGGATATTTCTGAAACTAAAGGGTGCTTAATTTATCCGCTTAGTTTGTGTCCTAAATATAGTCACAGAAGGATGAATTATATAGTAAAAAAATTGGTTGAGGAAGTAAAGTTTTACTAATTTATTTTCATTAGCTTACATGAAATTCTTCAAATTTGACATCAAAGTATATAATAATAAATGATTTTAGTATTATACTAATTTTCCAGTATAAATAACTATATTTAAAATAAAAATAGAATTAAGAAAACGCAATTTTTTTAAACAGTGATTTTGCTTCAATGATGTATTGAAGAATAAAAAGACAAACAAGGATATTTCATTTAAAAAAGTCCATATTCCAATCACGAAGCAAGGGAAAAATGTAAAAATAAAGCAGTTTACTTTGATCATTCTAAAAATGGTTCACTCACTACGTTAACCTAAGAACTTCAGAAGACGCCAGCTATTCTCTCCTTCTTAATCTCTGGCCCTCAGTTTATTTTTTTAAATTTTAATAATTGTGCTACTAAATTGTACTGAAGAAATGATATATTAACTTCTATTAATTTTTTTCAATATTTTATATGTTCAAGAAAGCATGATAAAAACCTGAAGCCTTAATAATTTTATAACAAAAAGGCTCTAGGATATTAAGTTTTTTGTTTTATTTGGTTTCAAAAATATAATTTTATGAAAATAATATATGCTATTTCACAACTTGAATAAAAAAAATGACCTTATTTTATATTTACTAAGATTAAAACACATTTATAATTTTTATTACATTTTCAAAGATCTTATATTTTTTTTTTTCGTCGTAGGATGTGAAAAAATCTGTTCATTAGATCCCTTAGCAAGACGTCTTGCTTAGGGTATGTGGGGTTGGGGGTCCCGACCCACTAAAAAACCACATCCTATATCCTGGCAATACCCGACACGGAAACCGTTTGCACATTACTTCGTGCCGGTGAAAGATCTTATGTTTAATGTTCTTATTTTGAAGTAATTGAAGAACATTTTATTTATATTTTTATGAATATTTCACAGACACATTCTTTGATACATATGTTGTTATAGTTTAATTTAATTTAAAATAAATAGATTTTTAAATCAGCTATTTAATTTTAATAGGGGCATATATATATATTATCACTCAAGTTTTTTCTTGTAACTTTGGGGACCAGGCCAACCCAGCGATTTACGTGCTTGGCTCTGGACTGGTAGATCCGGGGTTCGAAACCTGCTCTGGCTCTCAATTTTCAGAGAAACAAGTGATAATGAGACATCTGGTGTGGTATTGAAAAAAAAAAGGGAGGAGAGAGAGATATTTTAAAGAGCGTAAAGTCCAAGAAAAGGGAACAAAAGCTGCCCAAGGTAAATCTAGTTAATCAAAGAGATACAAGAAAAAATATTTACAAGTGTCTGCTCACTGTCAACCCTTTAAGACAAAGCTATTACTCTTGTTAACATTGAGTCTTGAAATAGCAGAATGCAAAGATATTTTCAGAGTATAAAGTTACCTTCTACGTAGTATGGCAGCAAGTGAGCAAACAGAATGCTGAGAAAAATATTGAAAATTTCTTTTAATAATTACAGAGAGGGAACGAGAGTAAAATATTACATGCTGAAAAATATTATGATTATGTCATTTGAGTTTTATTCCAGTTAAAGAAACAATAAATATAAAGAAAACACTGTTGTATTTATTGCTGTCTACAATTTATTATATCTACAAATTTTGTATTGGTTAGATTTTTTTGTATTTTATGCGATTTTAAAGGAAATATTTTTCAGAGTAGTAATAAATGATTTGAGCTTGAAAAAAAATTGTATTTATCTTATGCTAAGTGCATGGTATTTAAAAATGTAATTTGATATAAGTTTCGAAGATTAAAAGGAGTTTTACAAAAAAGGATTAGATGTAGAGCCTGTTATTCTTTATACGACAAGAGTGTCTAAAAGCATTTATTATGCATTTCGCAGAAAAAAACTTAATTGGTGAAAGGTGGTATATTCTTTGATTGATGAGGGTAACCGTGTAAATGGGCTGGAGGGATGCAAATGCAGTCGGTGGACAAAAACTGGATTTACAGTTACCTGGGAAAGACGGAGAAGGCAAGCGTCTTTTTGTAATAAATCGCCCTGTGAGCAGGATAAAGGGTTCATCTTTTTTTTTTTTTATTTTTTTTTATGTAGTTCTTGTCGAGGGTTTGGGGGGAAATTATACAGTTAATGAGAGAATGGTTTGGGGTGACAGTGGAGAAGAAAATGTGGTGGTTGAGTTGAGGGGGTGGGAGGTTGACAAATTAGGGGCTGCATAAAAGTCAAAATCAGGAAAGTCGGGAGACTAACGAGAAAGAGCGGAAAAAGTGCGCAAGCCACTGGTATCATACATCACGGCCTCTCAACCGCTAACTTAATCACGACGACGGTGGCCCCCCTCCAGGCCTAAGGGCCTCATCTGCGAGCCAGTGTCATGCAGCGCACTCCGTCACCGCAATCCCGCCGACCAATCAAAACCTTCTCTTTTTCCTGACCACTCTCACTCTGAACCACGGTTTGCATGAAAAAAATGTGACATATGATACTAATGTTGAGTCCTTTAAAAAACAACAACAAAGCACTAATGCCTAGATTTACTTGTAATTCCAATTGATTTGTTTTAATAACATCAAAATATAATCGGGATATTTAACTAACTGAAAACAAATTATGATTTCATTTAATAAATATATTTTGTAGAATTTTGATAAAAAAATTTCAAAGTTAATATAAATGAATCCAACGAGAAGATCAGGTTATATTTATCCCTATAAAAATTAAAAGTTTTTAAGTTTATATCACCTCTCTCAAACTATCTCAATTTTATAATTTTTTTATTGCACCTTACTCTTGTAAGTAGCTATTTTTGCATTCAATTTATTTATTTTGCATTTATTTATTCAATTTATTTTAAGAAAAGAAATTCCATCTTTGAAATGTATTGGTTCAGGAAATAGACTGCACTGTGTCGCTTATTTAAATGCAGGATATTATATGTCATATCTATATTTCAAACTTGTAACTATATATCTTATAGAAACTTATACTTCTTCTTTCTTTTGGAATCAGTTCAATTAGGCGATAAAATATTTGATGTTTTTTGTTTAATGATTTAATATAACTTAATATGACAGAAATTCACATGCTCATATCGTATTTGCGTTTATATTATCAAATATTTTAAGAACGTTTAAAGATTCTTTATTTTTAAGAATTAAGAATTCTTCAATCGTTAAGAAATAATAATATTTAAAAATATTTCAAAATATAATAAATATAGTTTACTTGATTCTGATGAACAGTTTCTAGTTTATGCAAATGGACTTAAAAATAGAAGTGTTCGGATTATTAAAGTTGAGTTCGATGTTTTTTTTGGGTTGGTAACTCTTTCAATAGTTTGAAATTATTTATAGTTTTTTTTTTATAATTTTTTCATTTTATGTTAATGCTTTGCCCCTTATTATCAATGTCTGGTAGAAGTAGTCTAGAAATCTAATATACTTTTTGAGTTCATAAATGTGCTACAATGCTCTTTATTATTAGTTGAAAAGTATAATGATAATAATATTCAAAAATTATATGATCATCTTTCTGCTTGGATCTATTTTTGTGATTAATTTCATAATAATCTGTCAAACGGTTTTAACCAGTATAATGTTCATTAGCATTTCAATTCAATCATCAGTTAAAAAGTTTTACGTTAAAACTGGTCTTTGTTTTATTAAATAGTTCTGACACATTTTAATAAATAAGATAAATTGTTTCCATAATAACTGCTGAATATATAATCTCTAGAGTTAATAATAAAGGAGAAAAGAAAGTGTGTTTAAAAACACTTAATGGTAATAAAGTTGGCTACTAATGCACCATTATTGGAACAATAAAGTTCATATACAGTATAAAGTCTATTTTGAGTGTAATGTTACACTGATCTGTTAAGCGGTGAGACCTGAAGAATGTTTATAATCTACCGATACAACTCCCCCCCCCCCCCCCCCTTTACACTCAGAGACATCAAACTTCAAACTTGATTTCAACTCAAAACTTCAAAATTGGACTCAGAAAGCATCAAAACTTGAAATATTGTAAAATACATCACAAATTGGATTTTTTCATGATTGTTTTATTTAATTTAAAGAAAATTAAAAAATCCAAGAGTCATAGCAGGTTGTCCTTATTTTAAGGAGAGTATAACATCTTTAGAGCTTTATTGCTCTTGCAACAAACAAAAATATTAAATTACTTTTTTTTTTACAAAATTAATGTTTATAGATAGCATATACAATATTTTAGTTTTCTATTAGCAGTTGAACGATTAATTATTTTTTAGAAATTATAAAAAATATAATGGCTCTTTTGATTGAAGCAGTTTTGCCAGAAATATATACAACTTATTTTAGTATAAAAAGCCATTGTTCTGTTTAACTTCATTGCTGTATGTACTCGTAAATGGTATGACCAGTATGGTATGACCAGTATGGTATGACCAATCATCCACAATCTTTATAAATAAAATAATGATTTTGTCTGTACATTGCTTAGAACTGACTCATTTCAAGTTTTCTTTACGTTTCATACATTGGAGAAACCGAATCCACCCTTAGAAAAATTTCTGTCGGTTTGTCGGTTTGTCGGTTTGTCCGCAAAACTTTGTCACAGGTAAACTCAGCTACCATAAGACATATAAAGCTGAAACTTTTACAGTAGATTTGTGTAGGTCTAACTTAAAATATAGGCTATGAATTGATTGGAAATTCAACGTAGAAGTGAAGTTATGGACGTTTAACGCAAAAATGTTTGTCACAAGTAAACTCAGCACCATAAGACATAGCGAGCTGAAACATTGACACTGGATTTGTGTGTGCCTAACTTAAAATATGGGCTCTAAATAGATTATTAATTCAGTACAGAAGCGAAGTTATGGGGCTTTTAGCTGTATTTTCCTAACTTCACAGACAAGTTTGTTTTGAAAATACACAGGTGTGGCAAGTAGGTATTGTTAGTTGATTTTAATTTCAATTGAGCACATGAATATATTGCGTATTTGACATCATTGAAATGGTGTTTCACAGAGTTAAGGATGTACTATCTATTGAGAATAAATGTTTTGTAAACGAGCAATTCTCAGCCCTTAATATGAACAGGCATGAGAAATCAACAAACAAGTTCTTACGCTATATGAAGCCGAGGAAAGAACTTACAAGTCAGTAAAGAGATTGGATTAGTGATGAAGAAGCAGTTCATTATCTAATTGAATTTCTTGACTCTGAATTTATTTCTCCTGGACTGCCTGCTCATGAGTAAAAACTTAAAGTAGGAGCACCAATGATGCTGCAATTTATAGCAGTAACAAATTTAATGTTACGAAACATGAGTGACCCAAAAACTGTGCAACGGGACACGACTCTGAGTTCGTGCTCTACACAGATATGCCATAGAGGCGGACATAATGACTGGATGTGGTATTGGGGAGTCTTCCGAACCACTGTCTGTTTCCATTCAAATGATTGCAAGGTCCCCTCAGAGTCTATTTCGCAATGACGTTAACTAAGTCGCAAAGGGAGACTTTATCTAACACAGGAATTCAAGTTAGCGAAACCAAGTTTTTCTCACATGGTCAACTGTAGTTTACTTGCTCAATAGTCAGAGGTTTCAACTGATTGTTCTTCCATGAACCTGAAGGACAGACAGCTAATGTAGTGTATCCAGAGGCATTTGTTTAACACTGTACTAATAATGGTGTTTTCTACTATTCTATAATTTCTAATTATAGTATTAGTATAATACTATAATTGATATGTTGGAATACCAAGTATAATAGAATTTTTGATTCCGTCAAAGACGGGTACATTTGCTAGTCAATTATAAATCACGTCTATCATTTTGATGCAGAATAGAACTTTTCTGTTTGAATAGTCTGACTCTTTTTAAATGAAAAAAAAATAACTAACAAATGAGAACTCTAAACAAACGTTAATTCATTAAAAATTAAATGGTTTCTAAAAACACATTTGGATAATGAACTTCTAATGAGGAAATAGAAAACAAATTATATATGTACACTATAAGGACCATGTTCAGGTATATGAATTTCTTCTATCAAACGGTACAACTGGTAGGTATTTTTGAATACACTCGCACAGAAATATATGCAAACAATATTAAATCAAATTTTATCGATGAGCTCTGGTGACTCCAAAATATGTAAACTCACTAAAATCCAAATTATTGTTTTTTCATGATATATGTAGGTACTCTGAGGTTCTATTGATATCCTTGTTTTGTTGAAAAATTATCATTATTTTTTAGGTATGGATACCATATTGTGACTAACAGCACTGTACGTGAATAACATATACCATGGTAGGCTTTAAGAAAATATAATTCATCTTCATAGTACTTTCAATATTATTGTTTAATTACAGAGTCAACTTTAACGATTGTCCTGATAGTAAATATTTGATATTGAAAATGAGTGTATTGTCCGCAACAAAGATTTACCTTCCATAATTAATTCTGTGAAATTAATTATTGATTTGTTATACGAACCCAAATCTCTCATGGATGAACCTTTAAAACCTGTATAAGTAAAAATTAAATTGCCTGTATTATAATACATAAATTTATAATTTAAAATCATGCACCAAGAAAAACTTAACACAATCAATAGTTCAAACATGACATACATCATTGCGCGGGAGTTCTGTTGTGCGTTCCTTTTAGTTTTTAAAGTTCATTTCAATAACTATATTTATTTTTCGAAATTTTAGTCTCTCTCTTGTGAAGCATTGTTAACTTAACAAATAGTAAATTTAATTATTTCATTTATATTATTGTGGTTATTTGGTTGTAAAAAAACATGTAAGTGAGATTTTTTCCAAAAAGAGTTAAGAATTGACTAAAACTCCGTCAAAATTTTGAGATTAAATTTTTTTCATAGTCAATATACTTAATTTATTGAAAATTGTAAGTATTTAACATTACTGTGAGTAAACATAATATCAAATTCATTTATAGTATGAGATTTCATTTTATTTAAACAAAGCTATTTGGAAAGGTAATATCAATCTCTTTATAAAGTATTATCAACGTCATATACAATAATTCATTTTTATTTCCTTTATTTTAAAATCTCTATATCCATTTCAATATAGCGTTATAACAATATATAATATATTGTTATAGCAATATGAAGTCATTGATATTATTGCTAACAGGTAAAATTAATTATTACTAAGAGGTAATTTTAAAAATATAACTAAATATTTTAATTGAAATAGTTAATAATAATGCGTTTAGATATTATATGATGATTCCAAATAAATTTAATGAAGAATTGGAAAAAAATTAATTGTGCATGTTTTTTGTACAATCGTAAGAAATAAATAATTATATAATGTAATTATTTATAATTATATATTATTTATTTATGCTTATATATTGTATTTATAATATAATTTGTGATTAATATTGGGATAATAATTATATCTCATTAACTATTTATCTTTCAATGCGTATAAGAATATTTTATAAACATCATATTTGAAATTAGGCTAATTGTAAAAAGCATAGAATTTTTCCAAAAAATTTTCTTTGGTCAATTTGTATTAATAAAAACGACTTATAGTCTTATATTGTTATTTAGAAACAAAATTAATTACGATTTACTTAGTTGACCTATTTCTTTGAAAGATAACCATGATATCTGTCAAGGCAAAATGAAGGAAAGCAAGTTCAGTGTTTCCGTAGATTGGCAAATTCACTTTTTAGAGGTAAACTGGAATTGCTCAGCCTTAATTTGCACTCTAAAATTTTTGATCCAGATGAAATCTTTGTTGAATTGTGTCAAAATGCTATCTCTGAAAATGAAATGGGAGTATAATATTCAAGTTAGGAGTAGGGTCTCCTCCAACTAAGTAGCCATCCAAGATGAATTATCTACGCATAAAATATATATTTTCCTTGACTAACTTACGCTTACCAGTTATTTCTTATCAATAAAATATTCACTAATTAATTATTTTTTTAATAAAAAATCTTAGCAGTAATAATAAAACTGCTATGTATTTTCGATGAGTTTTTTACATAATTAATAATTTTGCTTTATTTGAATTTATAAATAAAAGTAGATTGTATTGACTATATTTAAGTGGCCTAAAGTGGCCTAATTCCATTTTCCAAAAAAATTTAGCTAGCTATTTAAATTATTACATTTTTACGTTATCTTTACCTTTTGCAGCAAATTGTACAAAATTTATTTAAAATTACTAAGAATTTTTATAACAAAAATTAGTTGATAAATAAAATGACAATATTTTTAAATTTTGTAAAACGCAAACCCTTAAATATCTCGATCTTAACATAAATGGAATTAGGCCACTTTCAAAATAAGTGGCTCATATCTGTATTTCATTTTATAGTTTCATGTTTATGCTGTGAATGTATGTATATATGTATAGATACAATTTTTATGCATATCTATGTACATATGTTAAAATATGAAGATGTTAGAATAATAATAATAAGAGTTAAAAATCTACTTACAAACCATTTTAAAACTAGAAGAACTAATTTATCAGTACTTGGTCAGTTTTTAATGTTAAAGTCAAACATTCAAAGCCCGTTCTGAAGATTTTAAGTAAATGTGGTTTTGAGGTTTCATTTGAAACTGAAAAACTAACAGATTCATGGAAAATATTGTTATTATGTTTTATTTCACGATGAGTAACTTCATTGGGTTTTATAGAATAAAATTATTATATCTATTATGAATTTAAATTAGTGATTAAAGTTATAGACCTTATGAAGTTATAAGAAGAATATGTGGAGATGATATGAGTGTTTGAAAGAGAAGTGATGTTTATTTTCTTGTTAAAATGAAAATTTTATAGTTTATTTACAAAAAAATATGAATGATTATATTAATTTGGTGGAAAATGTAGAAATAAATAACATCCATCACAAAAAAAAAAATAGAATAGTATATGAATATTGAAATCAAAGTTACTATTCAGAAAATAAATAAGATTAAAAAACTTATGAATGAATACATTAATAATGCAAGATAAAAAATAGAATAGTATATGAATATTGAATTCAAAGTTACTATTCAGAAAATAAATAAGATTAAAAAACTTATGAATGAATACTTTAATAATGCAAGATAAAAAATAGAATAGTATATGAATATTGAAATCAAAGTTACTATTCAGAAAATAAATAAGATTAAAAAACTTATGAATGAATACATTAATAATGCAAGATAAAAAATAGAATAGTATATGAATATTGAAATCAAAGTTACTATTCAGAAAATAAATAAGATTAAAAAACTTATGAATGAATACATTAATAATGCAAGATAAAAAATAGAATAGTATATGAATATTGAAATCAAAGTTACTATTCAGAAAATAAATAAGATTAAAAAACTTATGAATGAATACATTAATAATGCAAGATAAAAAATAGCAGAAGTGATTGTCAGAAATTATATAGAGCCTGTGGCCAATTTTGGAGAAATTATTTTCATGTTAGTTAAATGTCATTTAGGAAAGAGGTTGTATCAACAAAAACAAGATAAAGATTTCTTTGACAATTTAGAAGAACTGGCAATAACCAATTTAAGTAATGTGTTTGTTCCAGAAGTAGTCCTTCACTTCCTTACTTTGGCAAAAAGTTTATCATAGAAGTAGAAAAAAAGCAGTTATATCCATATTTAACTTGAAAGGAGATTTAGATTAAATATTTGCTTGCTAAAATGTGAACAATTTCCAGACAATTAGAAGTCACAAATCTGTAATGATGGGTTCATATTACAATATATCTAATCAGCTCAAAAAAACAAAATTATATAAAATATATCTTTGTTTAAATAAAAGTTGCAATCTTTTAAAAGAATTTAAGAGCGTAGTTATACGAAAAAATGATAAATCAAGTAACACAGCCATAATGAAAGAAGGATATTGCAGACTAAAAAGAAACTCCTTATTACCGGAAGATGCAGAAACTTCTACCATTCTATCTTCAACTTAGTATAATAAAATAAATAAAGTTGTTGATGAACTTAGAAAGAAAAATCCTAGAGTGGCCTGCACTTAACTTTACTATAAGTAAACATAATATCAACCTCGTTGGCAATCAATTAAGTTTTGGTTTTAATTTAATATGGTAATGATATCAAACACATAGATAATCCATTTTCGATTTCTTTTTTTTTTGTTATTTGGCTCTATCCTTTTCAACAGGTATTACAACCTGAAATCATTACTCTAGAACTCAGACCATGATTTTAATCAAACTTGTAAACACTGAGCCATGTTGTTTCCCTTTGATTTTTGTAAACTCAATTTTAGGTTTTAAGTTCTTTAACAAACTCCATAACTGTCTTGAGAGGATCCCTCACTTTTATTGGTATTAGGTTTGACTTGCCAAAAAGCTTTAACATCTTAAACATATTTGTCTCGTATTCACATAGAATGTGTCCAGACGATTCCGCCTCTTCCACACAGTGTTTCCATTTTTTTATGATATTAATTACAGAGTAAAGAGTATTTACTCTTAAATTACAGATGGTTATGGATTATTTCAAGTTATGTTTTCAGTTTTTATAGATATATTGCCTGTGTTGTTATCGAATTTCTTTATAATGTTTTTTTTTCTGCTTAATGAATATAACTTAATTGTTTGATGATATTCCATTGTTCTATAGTTAGCCGTTTAGTGTAAAAGAACTTTTTCTGAATTCATAAAATAAACCCATTTCTTTACGTAATTTCAACAAAAAAGTATTCGCCTTATTATTCTAAAAGGTGCTCTTTTCATAATTTTATTATTATCCGCCAGACTGTTTGATCTGATTTGTATTTATAAGCTCTTGGAATAAAGCACAAGTAAACAATTTTACAGTTTATAATAAAACTGACCTTTCCAGATATTTGAAAATTCTGAACTTTCTTTTATTAATGGTGCTGTTAGTTTTTTAATGATACCCAAGGTTTTAACATTCTAAAGTTAGTAATTTAAGAAAAAAAATTTTGAAATAAAATATGGCAAAAAAAAATTATTTTCCTTTATCACGATATTTTCTAAAAACTATAGGTTGCATCTAAATTTGACGACGCATTATGTATTTTATAAATACATATTTGATGGTTTAAATATGTATTTAATTCATCAATCAGTCTGACCTGTAGAGTACCCACAAAATTTTGGAGACACAACCAAACACTCACAAACCCACCCACACACATACATACTCAAACAGGCACACACACAACTATAATAAAAAATAAGTCGAAATGGAGCTTAGAGTCCTCAACATATGAAGGACCGCAGAAATCTTGAGATCAATATTTTTTTTACAATTACTATTCTTTACTTATATCAAATTAGAAAGTGGATAGTTCTTTGTCAAGCGTCATTGATAAAATTATATGATATATATCTCTAGGTTAGCCAAGTTGTATAAAGAAACTTCTGCACTCTGTCTCATGGTGTCGTTTAGAAATAGCAGAACTTATTTACTTTATATAAGGAGAAATATTTGAGTAATAATATACGTAATAATAAAGTTAATGTAAAATTTCATTTGTTTAATAACTCGAGAAGTTTAATTACTTTTTACTAATGTAACATTGGATTTCCTTTTTGCAATATTGCCAAAGATTTTAGATTGCATAAAATAAAATTGCGCAATCACATTTCCAAGTAATAATTTCTCTTCATTCAAAATCTTATATTTGATTAAAATTATATATTACTGGGAAGTTTTATGTAAAAAAAATCCCCCCCAAATAGTAATTACTGAATTATTGAACTTCTATAAAAATGGAATCAGCATGAAAAGTAAATTTCATATGTGATTGATTTGTTTTTAATTTTTGGAGAAGAAAGAACACATGTTATTTAAATATTTGTAATTCATGTTATAACTGTCTTAAATTTAAATGTGGGACAGGAAAGTACGAGCTTAATCCTGTGAATCAAAAGCTAAATTGTGTTCAAAACTTGGTGAAAAAAATGGTTGAAATCATCAGCCTATCTTTCCTGGAAAAAAATCAGTAAAGAATAACCGTGTTAGTACGAAAAAAATAACTATCCAAGGATTGAATTACACGATGCTGGTTTAAATATTCAAGGGAACAACAAATTCCAATCAGCAGAACAAACAACTAAAGGGACAAGCAAGATGAAAAGTTATTGAATTTCCTTATCTTTATGGTTTGATTATAACAATTAAAAAAGTCTTCAAATGAGAATTTTTTGGATTAACACTTGCTAGGAAGAATGAGAAACTAGATTTCTATTTTTAAATGAATATGTTCATCCATTTTGAATGAACTAGAAAAAAATAGACCACTTCTTCTGCAATCTGGTATTGAAGGTAAAATAAACTGAAGTCAATTTATACATATACTGTTGATTTAAACAAAATCTGGGTTGATTTTGAGAAAGGATCTATTTTCTTGAGTCTGTATGTTATTTACTGAGTTTTATTTTGTTTCACTATTTGTGATTCACGCCCCTACTTGGTGCCAGAGATAAAACAGGAGGCCCCTCTAATACAAGACAGAGCTAAGGTTTTGACTCCCAGTCGGACAACAGGCTGAAGTTTATGAGTTTGCTTGTCAGTTCCAACAGAAGGCGGTTTTCGTCCGGCTGTTCTCATGCATATATGCACTGTCCGCAGGGTCCTAGAATTAACAATTGAAATCTCTCCTGTCTCCACAAGGCCAGCCCTCTACTCATCTACACCCATTTATATATTTGCCTAAACAAGAAAGAGCAAGCAACTGTTTTGTTTTGCATACAAAATGTTCATGTAAATTCTTTATAACGCTAATCAGTACTTTTAGAGTAATTATTAAAGAAATTTGACAAAAATCTAACAAAAAATTCCTTATAAGAAAACCAATACAAATGTGAAACCGATACATTTAATAAGTAAACAAAAAGACTATCTAATAGAGAAGAAATTTTACGTGAAATAATGATTTTTGTTTTTGTACAGGACTAAGGGACTGTGAGTGCTTAGGTATCAACTCCTGAATCTACCCAGAACACCGTTTTGAAACAGCTTGCAATTGCTTTAGAATTTTATATATCAGTTGTCAGAATATCAGTTATATATCAGAATATATATCAGTTATATATCCAGACTTAAGTATTATGAAAACAGATTATATTTAGTTACAACTCTAATTAATATTTAGTATCTATCAAAGAAACGAATATAAAACAAAACACTTGGGAACCAAGATTCTGAATACCTGCTTAAAAAGAAAAAATAAAACCTTGACACAGTGTTCCTTGACATTTGTTGCCACAATTTCTTTGCAGTGAAGGTTACTAAGCTAAGAGGGCAACTGACTGCAAAACTGTTGAACAGATTATAATGTTTTTTATATGCAGGTCATTAATTGATCAGAGGTTGAATTTTATGAATTTACTATATTATATGTATCTTATTATGTTATTTGATTGTTGGGTATTCTCTAGAGTGTTAGTGAGAGCACAGACAACAGTAGAAGATGTTAAGGAACCTGTTGATTGAAAGAGGCTGCAATAGGAGTTTAGAAAAGCTTTTAAACCTGAAGAATTGAAAAGAAAAACCCAGCACAAATATGACTTGATACTTGTTAAAGTTAAGTGAATCACTTGAAAGAAGGAATCTATGTCAATGAAGACAGTTGGAGGGAATAGGTTTTTAGAGTTTCATAAGCAAAGGTAATTGGGTGGAATACTGAACTAAATTCAGACACAATTTAGAAATTGCTCTGAGCTTAAGAATAAAAGAAGATTAGACTATAAGGGGAGCTCAAGTCAGTAGCCAGAAATGGGAAGTGAAGCCACCCCTTGTTAACTCCAATAACAGAAACAGTCAAATTTTTTGAAGGGTTGACGGGAAGAGAGGGAGTGAGTGGGCCTATGTCAACTCTCATCTTGATCTGACAACCCCACCTTCTTACGCATTCACACCAAAGTCTTTTAGATTCCTTCTAGATCACTTCGACATCTTGACATTTTTGAATAACCTTTAGACATAAATTGTAACATATCCTTCTCAAATGTTATTCTCCTTTCCTTTCTAGTTTAGGCAGAACTTTTCACATTCCATTATTTAAAAAAAAAAATGTAGTAGTGAAAGGTGGAAGAAAATAATATTAGTTTGTTAAAATTTGCAAAAAAAAATCATATTGTGAAATAATTTTAACTGTTTCGTTTTCTGACTTCACATTAGACTGTGCTAAGTCTAAACTACATAATTCACTTTACTAAGAAGGTAGTTATTACATGTACAAACATACACTCACACACACACACACACACACACACACACACACACACGTACATATATACCTATATATATATAAAGATTTTAAATAAACACGTGAAATAATAATCAATTATCAAACCACAATATAAAACGAAAAAAAAAATGACTAAGATCTTTCAACCACAATTAGCGGTCTTTGACAGTATTATATATATATATATATTAGTATAAGTGGGCAGCAAATCTTCTTGAAGACAAATGGAATTAAAGTATGCAGCAGCTTCTGCATTGACGACCTTTTTGCTGATGGCCTCGATTTTTCTCACTATCATTCGGTGATGCTGAGGCAACTTCCATATATGCTGGGCCAGAGACATTGAGAAAACCAATATCAAACAACTTTAATGAAACACAAAAACACTGGGTGGAAACAAGCTTTCGACCACACATTGGTCATCTTCAGGTTACACTACTATTTAATTAATGAATGTTAATATAATTAACTGAAAAGTAATCTTTAATATTAAACATAACAATTTTAACAGATATAAAACAAACGATACAGCGGGTGAGAGGAAAACAAAGAGAAGGTTCCAGCAGGGTTGCAACAACATACAGGTTTGCCCCTCAATTGCTGTCAACCCTACTGGGCTCTAACTCTCTAACAAATTTAAAGCTATTATCGAAAGTAGTGCTACTTGGGATCACATTGAGGTCTCTGACCATGCATCTCTCAACAGGATCCCCCAAAAAACATGCAGAGGATGCCCATGGGATTAAACTCACCAGGGGTATGTTAGTGGATGGAACTTCGGTACTGAATTCGAGGTATATTGGGATGACGGCTACGAAGCTCTCAAGGCGTCTGACCATGCATCTCTCAACAGGAGCCCCCAAAAAACATGCAGAGGATGCCCATGGGATTAAACTCACCAGGGGTATGTTAGTGGATGGAACTTCGGTACTTCATTATAATAACGACAAAGATAGATTAACTATCCTGGAAGCCCTTTATATCAAAGATGTCAACCCCAACCTCAACATTCAAAATTATGACCTCAATGTGATCCCAAGTAGCACTACTTTCAATAATAGCTTTAAATTTCTTAGAGAGTTAGAGCCCAGTAGGGTTGACAGCAATTGAGGGGCAAACCTGTATGTTGTTGCAACCCTGCTGGAACCTGCTCTTCGTTTTCCTCTCACCCGCTGTATCGTTTGTTTTATATCTGTTAAAATTGTTATGTTTAATTTTAAAGATTACTTTTCAGTTAATTATATTAACATTCATTAATTAAATAGTAGTGTAACCTGAAGATGACCAATGTGTGGTCGAAAGCTTGTTTCCACCCAGTGTTTTTGTGTTTCATTAAAGTTGTTTGATATTGGTTTTCTCAATGTCTCTGGCCCAGCATATATGGAAGTTGCCTCAGCATCACCGAATGATAGTGAGAAAAATCGAGGCCATCAGCAAAAAAGGTCGTCAATGCAGAAGCTGCTGCATACTTTAATTCCATATATATATATATATATATATATATATATATGTAAAAGTTGGAAGCAGTCCTTCATTTAAACATATATTGTTAAATAACGCCCCATATTTGGCTTGTATCTGCTTCTTACACAATTTCTCCAGTTTCCGGAATTCCTTCCTCGTCTCTTCAGTAAAACTATAAAGTCTATCACCAATATTACTAGTCGACATGTTTCGAATGTACCACATTCATCATCAGGACAATAATGAGAGTAATAGTAGGAAAGCTAGTTATATATATAGAGATGGATTGTTAATGGATTGTTAACAATCCATCTCTATATATATAACTAGCTTTCCTACTATTACTCTCATTATTGTCCTGATGATGAATGTGGTACATTCGAAACATGTCGACTAGTAATATTGGTGATAGACTTTATAGTTTTACTGAAGAGACGAGGAAGGAATTCCGGAAACTGGAGAAATTGTGTAAGAAGCAGATACAAGCCAAATATGGGGCGTTATTTAACAATATATATATATATATTATGCTTTCCTCACGGGTAGTAATCCTACAATGAGGGAGTTTATTTTCGTTAAACTGTTCCCATTTGATTACATGTTATATATATATATATATATATATATATGAGAGTGATTAAAATATCGAGGTGAATTGTAAGAGTTCTTTTTATGTATTTCACGTCTTGTCCTCGTGAACCATTTCTATTTTGATAATACAAAGTTTTCTTATACAATCTCATATACTCTACCTTTAAAGTTTTATTTTTGAGAATTCTTTGACTCAGGATCAAATAGTGAATAATAGTGTATTTTTATAATATTACATAAATTTTACTACAGACTGGCCATTTAAATTTTATAACTGAAGTTTTTTATTTTTCTAGAAACTTTTCCTAAGATAAAAAGACAGTTAAAATGAAAATTGTCGAAGGGGGGTTATACAATGAAGAATAACTTTATGGATAAATAAAGAACAAATGTAAGGAGTAATACAGATAGATAAAGTAGCTCTATTATATTAAAGTAAACGTTAATTTTATATATATTGAGAAAATAAAAGAAATGTTGATGAAAAGTAAAATGAGTAAATAAGGTGAATACATTTGAAATTACATAAGTTATTAATAAATATAGATAGTTCTAAATTAATCTTATAAACATTTAAAGGATGAAAGTTATATTAGTGCGTATAAGTATGAACACATATAAATAAATGTATGTAGATAAATATGTAGATTATTATTTGCCAAAAGGTAATAACATTTAAAAACTGTGTTAGAATAAACGTTCACCTTGGAATAGAGAAGGCACAGCATGGTGGTGAGCCACAGAGTTAAATCTATTTTACTTTGACGGATTCTAGCATGCAATGTTGGAATTCCAGGATATTTGTTAATTACAACAGAGATCAGGTAGAAATAAGGTCCCCTTCATGTAGCCTCTTCCATTTTTTTAACAACAAACTATGTTGTTCATTCATTATTGTAATGTACACAAACACAAAGACACACACACACATACACACACACACACACACACACACACACATATATATATATATATATATATATATATATATATACATATATATAAGCTGTTAAATATATATATATATATAGTATTCATTACATAAATTCAACAAATATATATTTGAAATTTTATTTTTGTCTATTTATTATAGCTAAAATAATTCAGAAGTACCTCGGTTTATCAAGTTCAAATTTCACTTCACAAAGGACGTTTTAGTGTAGAAGCATCGAGGAAACTTACATAATTATATTCCAAATTTGTCATCATCAGTTGAAGAAGAGTTTTAGTGATGATGTTAGAAACTAAAATATACTTAGTAAAATAAGTTATTGTGTTTGGGAGTGCGTTTGACGAGGGCGGTATGATGACATGATTCCGCTTGTCGCCTGTGCATCAACTTGAATGGATAACAAATAAAATCCCACCACCTCCACTGTCCTTTTATGAAATGAAAATTAATTTCTGCACGCTCAACATGTTAGCCGGACGCTAAATATTTCCAAAGAGGAAGGGTACGAGGGTGGAAAAAAAAACACAAAATGAATATCTCTGCTGGCCACAATCAAGCGGCTGATTCACGACATAGCCCTCGGCTGCCAACACTTTGTTACGCCGGCAAATTGGATTTTTTAATTACAATTCTGTAACAAGTAGGTTTTCATCCATACATCTCGTTCAAGGCTACGCCATTTTGTTCAATAAAATACTGGACAAACATTTATACAATTTCCATGTTATTAAATAATCGTGATAGTAGTTTTCATCCACTGTAATTCACATTTTGTGTTTTAATAATATAACTGTAACTTAAATATACCCAGTATTTCTATAAAAAAAAATAGTAAATAAAGCAAACAAAATTTCTTTTAATACGTAAAAATTTTTAAAATAAAAGAAAAAAAATGCACATTTTGGGAAATTCTTTTTATTTAGTAATATTTTCGAAAATAATAAATAGTAGAACTTCAGTTTTTACATTTTACAAACACTTTATTTACTTTTACGTAAATTTTGACCAACTATTTGTCCGTTTTCAAGTAGCAATTTTAACAAAAATATATCAAACTTATATGCCCGATAAAAAAAATTATTTCACTTTTAACTTCAATGTACTTATGAAAAGATAAACCGACTTTCAATTAAAAAAACCGCATTAAATCTAATTGTTCACTCAGTCTTAATTAGAAATCTTTATATGATCAATAAACGTAAAGAAAAAGAGAAACACGAAAAATCGTTGTGTTCATTTAGAGTTCGGACGTTCTTATCATTCATTCATACATAGGTAATTCTCTAAAAATTCTTAATTTTTCAACCCTTAGCTAGTTTTTTCTTTTTTGATCATATTAATCATTATTGAATATTTACGTTTCTTCTACTGTATCTTATACAATTCGAAACCTTTCTATGTAGTTATTATTAATTTTTTTTTATTAACGTTTGTTTACGTAAGGATATAATCCTATTATTATAATATTTAATTAATATATTAATTATTTTGATATTATTAGTTCTAACGTAGTGTAATCAGTTATTATGTGGTATTTACTCATAGGAGGGTGAAAAGCTAATGAAATGGTCTACAGTACACTACATGTTCGAAACGCGTTGTTTATACCATTAAATTTTTATATGTGGAGACCATTTCATTAGCTTTTTACCCTATATTATTAGTATAATTTTATTTTTATATTATATGATATATTAAAGGTTAGATTCAATGTAGTTCATCACATCAATTCTTCAAAACCAGTTAATTTTCTTTAACGAAGCAGTAGATAGTTTCATCTGAGAGATGTCATAGTTACAATATTTTCCATAAAAGACTAATCTTTTAGGTAAAAGGACAAATATTTAACAAACAATTTGAATTATCACAGCTCCTGACAGGATATGATCCATTTCATAATTATTTGGCTTGACTATAAAACAATGAACAGTGCCGCAAGCTTACTTTAGTCTATTTTATATCACCTCAGTTCTCTAGACAATTTACTACCCTTTGTTGGCAGTTCAAAGTTTTGCCCTTCTCAGAAATGATTTACTTGGAGGAAACAACTGGCTGACAAATATTTACTGTAGATATCAGAATGATTCATTAGTGTAATTGACAAGTCTTTATTTAATGTTTACGTAAAATTAGCAAAGGTTTAAGTGCAAGTATAAAAAACTGGAATGGGAAAAATTGAAGAAAAAATAATTTATTGTTTAAATACCTAATGAAATGTCACATTTTTATTTTTTTTTCGACACTTTATCTTATTTTACACTTACGTCATTTAGTTACTCCTTATTTTTGTTTCTTATTACGATATTATTCATACACACACACACATCACGTACGTAAACATACATACGCACACACACACGCAAACATAAACACTCATTCAAATCATTGATAAAACATCAAAAACTGAGGCAACTCAGTTGTGAATGAGTGCAATTATGATTGTAAGCATACCTGCCTAAATGAAAGTTCACAATCCTTCACCACAAAAAGAGTTCATTATTGCATAGGAACACATTGAATAATGAGTAGTCCGTGTTCAGTGATTATTAAAGTTGTATTTCTATCTATAAACATACCTATCAAATAAAAAACTGACTCAGCCTTTTTCTCACTGAAACTGCATTAAATCTAATTGTTCACTCAGTCTTAATTAAAGATCTTCATATGATTAATAAACTTAAAGAAAATAGAGAAACACGAAAAATCGTTGTGTTCATTTAGAGTTCGGACGTGATGAGCTCATCTTTTAAATAAATATTCTGAGCCACTTCAAAAAATTAGGTTAAACTTTAGAAAGAATAAGATAATACTGACTACAAAAATCTGACATGGAAACCAATAATTGACTCAAGAGAAAGTATGAATACACGACAGACACAAGATGATAGTGAGTTTGCTTCTGATGATGGTCGAACTGCGTTGACAACTTACAAAGGAAGATACTGTACGTTTAGAATAATATTATATCAATCTCTGTCATAATAACGGCAATAATACTATTTATTGCCCAATTTTTTTTATAATAAATTTACTTCTTATTGTATATACAAGTTGTAAAGGCATTCTAAAGAATTGTAAATAATCTAAACAGTCAAAGTAAAACATTTACAATATGCTAAAGATATAAAATAGTGATTATTGACAACTTAATGGAAATTGGTCTTTTAATAGTGTATAAAAGTTGTGAAAATAGTTCCTATTCATTTTTGAAAACTAAATTTAAATGGAAATCAAGTTTGAAATTGGGTCTACACTAAGTAGATGTGATATTTGGTATAACCGAATGGTTTCAATTATTTGTTGCTAAACTAAATGTATTGTTCAAGGAAGTTTAACATTCTTTATAAGTGTCTTTATTTAATGTCAAAATAGTCTTAAATATCAGTTAAAACGAATTCTAGGAATCATTTGGCAAACAGAAATATATTTATTAAAGTTAAGGCAGGTAAAAAATTAATTAGTTCTGGAGACGTCTTTGATCCAGGGATTCATTAGAACTGTCAACAGTTTATTGATGTCATCTTCTTCATTGCAAAGAAACGGAATTTGTAAACTCAAATAACAGTGATTACCCAAAAATTTAAAAATATTACAGTTCATGAAATAGCTATTCAAAGACACTTTGTATATACAAGTGAATATATATTGTCGAGTTTTTATAAAGATTTGTATGCTAAATTTCAGTAAATAGTTCCAGTTGTTATTTTTAAAATTTGTTTGTATCATGTATAATATTCTATGAAGAAGTGGTCATTTGATCATCACTGTGGCACCTCTGAGTAGGTTGGATCTGTCTCATAACAGCTTGAGATAGTCTAACATCACATGGTGCTCTTTTCAAGGAAAAAAAAACATTGCAAGTGAACTACGGCGTATCTCCCATGTGGGATCAATGTTGGTATACTTTAGACTTTCCATGTCAAGAAGAAACCGTGTGGTTTTATTATTGACATTTGATGCAACCATAGTTTTTGAGAATCAGTCGTCTAGTACGAGAAAATAGGGTAATCTACGTACTTCATTTCTACTGCTCAACCTTGCTTAAAGAAATATTTTTATCAATCATATATATGAAATAAAAGATTTATTTAATTCTAAAATATAATATAATAAAAAATGACATTTGAAATTTCAAAAAGTCATTGTTTTTTTCAACATTTAATTCTTGCTTATTCACGATAAGGCATAAAAATAAGTTGGATATGCCACCTTTGAAGAAAAGCGGAAGGAATTTTAACGGAGTCTCTTGATATATAAATTATACAAAATGAATTTAAAAATTTGTTTTTTAACAATGGTTATTATATAGTTAAGACTAATTTGAGCCGCTTATTTTGAAAGTGGCCTAATTCCATTTATGTTAAAATCGAGATATTTAAGGGTTTGCGTTTTACAAAATTTAAAAATATTGTCATTTTATTTATCAACTAATTTTTGTTATAAAAAAACTTAGTAATTTTAAATAAATTTTGTACAATTTGCTGCAAAAGGTAAAGATAACGTAAAAATGTAATTATTTAAATAGCTAGCTAAATTTTTTTGGAAAATGGAATTAGGCCACTTTCAAAATAAACGGCTCATTTAACTAATTGTATAATGTATTCATAAATTAGGTAAATGTATCTTCCAAAGTTGTCTTGACAAATTAAGTTAATCCTTAAGGAATCTGTATCATCACTTTAATCAATTACATTCACTTTTAGGGCAAACGAATCATTTTAGTCTAATCTTTTGCTGCCTCAGAAAAGTTATATGGATATTTTAAACTGGATGATTGTGGAAATTGGATGAGAAGGAAATTTTATTTAAAACTTTTCCATGAAAAATATCTTTAGCTCATAGTAGGTGAAGCTAGAGATGCTTTATTACTGCCTTCGTGAGGTCTAACATGTTTTTTTTTTTGCTGCTTCAGAGCATAATAAGTTTTTGCAGAACATGTATATTAATATACATACCTTTTAATCTTACTATAAGTAAAGTATAGTCATCGTGAAAAAATCAATCTCGATATTTTGATAGAATTACATGTTTTGAGGGCCCAGAAGTTATTTTATGAAGTTTTTTCGATGATGTCTGTGTGTGTGTATGTGGTGAGTATGTATCCAATGTTTCTTACAACTCTACGGTCCAGAACCTTTGATGGATCAAGTTGATACTTTACAGAAAAATAGGCTCTATACTGTAGGTAATCCCTAATGTTTGGGAGCAATTATGCATGATGGGAAAGACACTTTGTTTTACCAAAAACCTGTTTTTAGACTAAATTTTTTCCCTAAACTACTAATTCTAGGGTTCTAAAAATTTAGTATTATCTTTGAAGTTACAAATGCAATAAAATAAAAATATATTCAAATTTTTTGATAAATGTAATCATGTATACCATAACGTAAACAAAAATTAAACTTTTCTTTTTTTTTAAAAAAATAATGGTTGTTATATAATAAATAATACGAACAGCTCGGTATATTGTGCCATCACTATAGAGGTTTGACTATTACCCTTGTGGCAGTAGTAGTTATATAAGGACTTCACAGATCAATGGATAATACCAGTCAAAAGACTATCTGTGCTATACGGAAAGATTACTTGCCTTTCTTATGTGGTGAAGTTGGGGTTTAAATAATAGGTCTGAAACGTTTGGTGCGGGTAAACCTGGTGTACGAAAAACATGATTTGTAATGATAAAACACAGTCGGTTGAGTAGTTGGTTTGAGTTTGCGTTTGTTAGAAAACCTGACAGTCAATTTTCCTTACATCCAGAATAGGTTTTTAAATATACAGGTTTAAAACTACACTGCTGCACACAACTGAAGATGTCACCATCTCTGTTTTTGCTATTGATGGTGATGTCATTTACTGTCAATGTTATTGTCATTAAAACAAACCTGAAATAATGCAGTCTTCAGGATCTGAAAAAAATTCAAGAAAACAATGTAATTCTTTGGATACATGAAGGTTTTGTTAAGTTGGTATATTTTTAAAATTTAATTTGTGACCATAATAGTTTTGTAAAATAAACATAGATCAGTTGGATACACAGACAGATGAGAGAGAGAGAGAGAGAGAGAGAGAGAGAGAGAGAGAGAGAGAGAGAGAGAGAGAGAGAAAGGGGAGAAAGAGAGAGAGATTGTCATGAAAATATTAAATGTAGATTTTTTGGAACTCAAAGCACGAATGTCGTATAAATTGTTGTAGTAAATTGTACGTAGAAAATCATTTTAAATAAGGTATAAAAAAAATGAATATATCATTAATGAAATAATATTTTAAAAACATTATTTTTATTTTTGCGAATAAATTTGAGAAGTGGCAAAATGTTTAGTTTTATGAGGAGGAAGGAAGAGGGTGGCATGAGAGGGAGAATTGATAAAGCGGTGAGAGGGGGATGAGTGGACAGGTTAGGACAGCGATTATTGGGAACAAGATGCATACGATCTGAACAAGCGAGTCAGGATATTAATGGGCGTAACGCAATGGTTTCTGCCCAAAATGCAATATGCGAAGAAAAAGTTGATATAATGTTTTTAGTGGTCATTGTGGGATATTGGTGGGGTGGACAATATGTGGGGCCGACTGTGCCCCATTGTCGAGCCACTCCGATATTAAATGTAGCTCCCTTTGTGTTTTCTCAAATCTCCTCATTCACTGGTCCCACTGCCTTCCCTCTTCTCATCTCTTTTTCCTTTTCTATATTAGCAAGTTCAATAGCCAATTACTTATATGTCCTGAATTTTTATTTCAATGAGAAATAACAATATTATCTAATATCAAAGTTTATTAAAACTATCTTTTTCAATAAAAGAAAATCTAGAGCGATAAATATATAATAAATTCATATTACTCTTTTATAATTTAAAAGTTTATTTCATAGAATAGTTTTCTATGTCTTCCAACATAGGAAGACTTTTTTATGTCTTCCGAAATTATAATAGTTTTTTGGTAGAATTTATATGATTTTGAGTCTCCTTAATTTTAAAAAGATTTTGTCAAGTTAAACCATATAAATACTAATGTAACTCAATAAAAGACTAGTATTTATCTTATAATTGAAGTAAAACTGATAATTTAGAATAAATAATTTATAAAACTAATATGATGTCACTTTTGGTAATTTTGAAGTGCCAGAAAAGTTAATAAGAATAAGGATGGTGATGTCTATAGAGTTTTACACAAGTACTTGAGATTGTACCTTAAAAAGTGCAAATCTTACAAGTCCACAGCAAATAATAATTCAAGATGAAAAAGTTTACTCTTTACATAGAAAATTATGCCTCTCAAATTATTCCGTTGTTTTGGCAAATTTAACATTTTTGGAAACTAAACAAACCTTATGATAATTTGGAAATTAAAATATCCCCAGACATCATTTTAGTCCTTTTGAATTTCTACAACAACAATTTTGTTGTTCTATTAGTATATTATTAACTTATGATATAGTATTGCATTCAACTACGTTGTATCATATTTAGATTTGAAAAAAATGTCCTAAATAGCAAAACAACTTTATAGACATTATAAAATATTTTATACATTATATATTGTTATATTTGTTAATACTATTTAATATATTGACAATATATCCAACTATTTTTTTGAGTACAAACACTATATAAACAATTTGTTGGATGAATTTACTTGTTCGTCAAAAGCGTGAAGGGAGAAAGAATTGATTGCAAAGGCAGCTTTCTGAGCGAGGGAAATTTTTAATCCTTTATGGAAAACAGGAAACAGTTGCCTTTCATGGTATTATAAATAATTAATCTCTTCAAATCCTCACGCCCCACTCTCTAACTCTGGAATTTGATGAACTTTAAAGCTCTATATAAAATTTAAATCACGAGAAATGAACTGCTGATATATTATATTTTGAAGATTTTTTTGTGAAAAATCGAAACTTATCATTGACGAAAAATTTATTCTATAAGTATTAATAATTAACTATCTATTAACTCTATAAGTGTTAATAGAGCTTTAATAGTATAAAATCAAAGAAATTAAAAAAAATAGTGAGAACGTTTCCAAATTTTTTCCTGGACCTTTGCAAATTTTCTTTACCTTATCCTTATATATCATTTAAAAATTCACAAAAGGTTTAAACATTTCAGAACTTAAAATATCTAAAATACTTCGAAGAAATAACAAGACATGGAATTACAAAGATATATTAAAGAAGTATTTAACACTTGGAAAAGGTTAAAAAGAAGAAGAAGATGTAGGTCAAACTGGAGGGAGAAAACAGAGGTCAAAAACCAAACCAAACTGGTGGGTCAAAAGAGGGCTGACTTTATATATATATATATATATATATCAAGATTTGACATAAACACGTGAAATATAAAACCAATCAGTGATCAAACCACAATATGCAATGGGAAAACAAGACTAAGATCTTTCAACCGCAACAAGCGGTTGCAGTTGCAAACGAATAGTTGCAGTTGGGTTTTTGACTCTGATGAAGACCGCTTTAATATATTCATATATATATATATATATATATCATTGATAAAACAACAATATGAAATTGGAAAAAAAAGACGAAGATCTTTTAATCGTAACAAACGGTCTTCGTCAGAGCCAAAAACCCAACTGAGTTGGGTTTTCAGTTTGTTCAGTTGGGTTTTTGACTTTGACGAAGACCACTTGTTACGGTTGAAAGATCTTAGTCTTTTTTTCCAATTTCACATTGTGGTTTGATCATTGTTTGTTATTTCACTTGTTTATGTGAAATCTTTTAAATATATATGTATTTATATGAATAAATTTACTGAAAAGAAATCATGTAAAAGAGATTATAAAAACATATTTCCCCAGGTGGAATGTGATTTGTTCCTCGATCACATTTATGCATAATATCTCAAACAGGCTTATTTATTTTCTTGACTTTGATTAACCTTGGACAATGTTCATTTCTCAATTCTGTTCATTTTTCGATTTCTCACTCAAATCTGGTAACAAACTTTTTGATATACACCCATCCACCCACCCACACAGACACAGTCATCATCGACAAGAGGTCAACAATTTTGAGCTACAGAACTCCATAATTTAATCGACAGAGTTTCTCTGTTCCAATGACTTCATTCTCCCCTCAAACGTGCCACACGTTCTGAATGCAAACAAGTTGCCTATTGCATAACTATTAACGTAACATAAAAACGAATTTATATTAAATGCAATTTTTTATTAATGATTTATTCAATGAGAGCAAGGGCATCTTGTTAGAGTTTCTGATCAATCTCACAAGTTGACGTCGCTTCACACCGGTAACTTCACCAC
This sequence comes from Hermatobates lingyangjiaoensis, assembly GCA_026182355.1. Lineage (NCBI taxonomy): Eukaryota > Metazoa > Arthropoda > Insecta > Hemiptera > Hermatobatidae > Hermatobates > Hermatobates lingyangjiaoensis. Next base: position 9,369,039 of record JAPFBL010000253.1, read on the forward strand.
TTCTTACCAATGGCATCTAATTCTTCATGGAGATCCTTTCTGCGCACTGTTGTCCACGTTGTATTAGCAGTTCCAGGTCACGGACCTACTACTGCTGAATTATTGTCCTGCTGTGGTGGTGGGGTCAGTAAGTAAATGTCTGTACTTTTTTTTTTTTTATGTGGTTCGTCTGTTTACGTCATTTCGTGGTCGTTTGGTCTCATTGTGTCGTGTTTTGTCAGTCTTTTTCAAGGGTTTGGCCTACTACACTTCTGAAGTAGAACTGCCCACCGGGAACACACTGTAAAAAAATATGATGAGGGGGCTGTCACTCCTCTCTGAAGTACGAGTATATGAGGGGATACCACGAATAAGTGAATTTTTCAAAGAAATCTAAAACTAATGTTCATAGACTGTAGAAACTATCTGGTGTAATTAATCTATCTTCAATGTTTAAATCTGGAAAATAAGACTTTTTGTTCTGCATTTGTGAGCTACTGGTAGCATTTAATGGTAGTGCTTGCAATTGATAATAAATAACGGAATTTTGGTCATGGTACTATATTTTTACTTGGAGTTGATAAATCCTGTGCACGTTTTACCTTGGACAGGACACAAAAGAGTCGGCCTAGAATAACTCTTTCTATGTTAGGTACTCAAAGAAAGAGTATTAAATACATGCAGGCCGCACATTCAACCTAAAACGCCTCTGAAGATGAAGACAATAAGTGTTAGTGTTGAAACAAACAATAATAATATTGCTACATGGGAGTATTAATATCAAAAATAGTTAAATCATATTAGACAATCAAATAAATGGAAATAATAAAATACAAAATAAATAGATTGTTTGAATTTGATTGAGCTTATTTTTATAACAGTTTAAGAAGATATTGTTTGAAAATGCTTTAAGAATATATAAATAAAAAAAAAGGAATGCAATCTTTGATATCCATTTATTATTTCGTGGATATTATATTTTATATTGAGAAGAAATAAAAACATATTTTCAGTAGAGCACAATGCAATTACTTTGTAAAAGGGAGTTAGTTGAAGTGTTATTCAACTCCAAAACACGGTAAATTCTTAGTATTGTAATGTAGTCAGCAATTTTTTTGAATCCAAAATAAAAAAGAAGGGTTCTTTCTATGTAAAAGTTGAGTATTTTTTTTTGAAAGAATGTCAACATTATTTTAGTCTATAAGAACAGACTGACAGAATTCTTCTGCATTAACTTTATCAATATACCCATTTATTCAATTTATTTGGGTTGAATGAGCTTTAGGACTCTTCTTTTAAGAAAACTTCATTAATAACAGTTATTTATTTGAGCGCATACATCTTAATTCTTTTGATAGATGCCTACAATAAAGTGATCATTTCGGAGAGTTTCCAAAAAAAAAAAAAAAAAAGAAAAAAAGATAGAATGAACAAAATATGTTAAAAGGTTGGAGAATATAATTCTTCATTTACCTGCTAGAGAAGTGGTGAGGTGGTTAATATAAATTTATTATCGAACTTGGGTGATAACCGCTAACTAATGACCAAGGCAGTCTGTATCTCAAGCTACTGGCGCCAGTGGTCTGGTTAATACACAGGGACTAACTCGTCCTTGCTGTGAAGAGCGATTGCTGCCATTTCACTCTGTACTTGCCCTGATACTCTTTCAATAACTTCATTAACTAAAATTATTACACTTTTCTTATTAACAACTATTTCCACTCATTAATCTAGATCAAATTATAAAGTCAAGCACTTATTTCAAAACTACTTTTCTTTTAATATCAAATAAATGCCTGGTTTAAATTAAAATGCAATACTGAAGTATTTTTAGGGCTATTATTATAGGTGTATTATATATATATATATATATATAGTTCACTCAGGAAAGAGAAAAATAAATAAAGACACACACAAAAGACTCACAACGATATTTCGACGGTCATCGTCATCGGGCAGAAGTAGTCCCTTTGAGTAGCTGAAGCTAACTGAGTGGTAGGTCGAATGCGACGAACACGCACATTTTATATACGAGTATATACATACACACACACACACACACAACACACACATATATATATATATATATATATATATATGAAATTACTAAACCGGACAAATAAATAACTAAAAAAAAACAAACAAAACACAACATATAAAGATAGAAAACACTTACTGGGATCAATATTTCGTAATGAAGTTCGTGTTCAGAAAGAGAGTAGAAGGAAAGAAGAAGAGGTACGTTCGTTCAAGACTGTTGGTGGAAAGTTTATATACACGTATATATAGTTCACACAGGAAAAAGAAAAAAAAATAAAAACACACACAAAAAGACTCACAACGATATTTTGACATTCGGCGTCATCGGGCAGAAGAGGTCCCTTTGAGTAGCTGAAGCTAACTGAGCGGTCGGTCGAATGCGACGAACACGTACGCACTTTTCTGGCCGTCCTGGGTAAGCTACTAACTACAGAGACAAAATAACTAAAAAGGAACAAATAAAATCAAATAAAAATAACAGAAGGTGAAGAATATTAAATGAAGCAATGAATAATATAAAAAAAAAATTAACGGTTCAAGTTGAGGCCAGGAGGATAATTGACTCCTCTGAAGCCCTTAAAGTAATCCGAGAAGACGGTACAGAGATCTGATTAAGGACTTGAACACGGAAGGAGTTATTAAAGTCCAGTCCATGGGAAGTAGAGTGGATAGCAATAGGAAGGTTTTTGCGTTGACCAACGGAAGCCCTGTGACCATTTATACGTAAGTGAGCTGCGTAGAGGCCATACCAACGTAGAATACATCACACTGGGTGCAGTCCAAACGGTAAACGCAATTAATCGAGGTGCATGAGGTGTGGGGAGGACAAGGATAGTTAATCTTACTCTTGGGGAAGTAAAAAAAGGATTAGGGCTGATGATATGACAGGTTTGGCATTTGCTCCGTCCGCACTCCACCATTCCCCTCCCAATAGTAGGGTCTAAGGGAGGGTGATGGGAGAAAATGCCTCTGAGGTTCGGTGGTTTGCGATATGATAAGGAGAGGCCTTCAGGAAAAATAGATGAGGTAGAAGGAGAAGAGAAGAGCAAAGGGAAAAACTCCTTAATGACCGAGCCAATCCTATGAGCACCAGGGAAAAAAGTGGAAATTAGGAAAACACTATCGGTGTGTTCTTTTCTCGATACGGGCCGGTGAAGTATTTCAGCCGGCACGACACGACTATCAATGGCATAGGAAGGGTAGCCATTATCAGCTAATTTTTCCCTTAAACAATTAATATGGGAACTACGGGTTTTCAAGTTAGTACAAATCCGGTATATACGTAATATATATATAAATGTAATATATATATAAAAAGATTTCACATAAACACGTGATTTCACAAAAACCCATAAACAGTTGGGTTTTTGACTCTGACGAAGACCGCTTGTTACGGTTGAAAGATCTTAGTCTTGTTTTCCCATTTCTTATTGTGGTTTGATCATTGATATATATATATAATCAATGATCAAACCACAATAAGAAATGGGGGGAAAATAAGACTAAGACCCAGTTGGCTTTTTGACTCTGACGAAGACCGCTTGTTACGGTTGAAATATCTTAGTTATGTTTTCCCATTTCTTATTGTGGTTTGATCAATGATTGTTATTTCACGTGAACAAATATATTTTTCCACTATGAAAGAAAGAAAGAAAAGAATTACACACACATACGAGTGTATATATTTGTGTGTGCGTTAATCTGTAATGTAATGTGCGTAACCCTGTCTTGAGATATGCTTGTAGTTCTAGAAATGTTTATGTTATATGCTGTAACTAAGTTTGTATTCTTTCTTTACCAAGTGAGCAGTGAAAATAGTTAATATATCTTTGAAGTCTATAAAGTTGATTGTTCATCTGCTCTGATGTATAGTTGTATAAAGAGTTATTGTAAGCAGAAAGTCATAAAATGTAAAATTGAAAAACACATAAAAAAACGGAATCTCACTTTCTCTACAATTTTGGTACTACACTGTCATCAAGAATAGGATATAATAAAGAGAAATGAAATGGCAAAATGAACAAACTATTGTAAAATATCAATAAATACTGATAATAATTTAATCGTGAACAGAGATCACAATAAAAAGTTAGCAGGTTAGATATAAAAAAAATTAAAGTAAATATAAAATTGAAGTAAAAAATAAAATTAAGGAAAGATTTTCATAGAGTAAATGTAACATTTAATGATAATATAAACGTATGACGAAATTGTGAATTCACTCAAGTGTTACGACTAGTCACTCAAGTCTAAAAGTTACGACTCTAAAGAAGGAATAAATAAATTATTGCATTATGAAATGAAAATAACACTACTAAACAATAATAAGTAGATAATTAATACTGCAGGGGTAGATGGAGAACCCTGCAGATAGATACGAGTTACATTAAAAGCTCTTAAACTAATGAGGTTATTATCACTGGGAACAGCCTCAAAACTTGTACTTAAAGGGATTTTATAAAGGAAAAGGCATAGATTTTCTGCATTGGCCAACCGATGACCTGTAACATTCATACAGAGACTAAGTGATGTAAAATTTAAATAATGGTAGATTGAGTTGTATCATTTACAGTACAACTGTAAGTTTGCACTGTAAATTCTGGTGTGAATGCTAGCAAATACTAGTTCATTCATAGTAATGTGAATGAAGTAGTGAAGAGTAAATGTTAATTTACTTGTTATGAATAAAAATATGTCTACATAACATTATTATTAAAATTACTGAGTTACGTGTAATTACCCCACTTTCTACATGTAACCTTTGGATTAGACAAAGAATTGATGAATGCGTCAAACAAAGATGGCCCGAGGGGAACACGTGTATTATTTCAAAGCAGTTGTGGCCTTCCTGTAACTCCAGAAGGACTAAGGATCTTCTCTCTATGAATAAAAGAATGGTAGCCAATGTGATCGCTGTTTCGACGGAGCACTGGCTAATAAGAAAACACGCCACCAGGTTAGGAATGGAGGCGAAGGATTTTTGCAGGGCATGCAAGAACGAGGAAGAGAAAGAGACAGTTCCTCACTTTCTCTGTCAATTCCCTGGTTTTGAGTACTTCTTTGACAATTTTGATAACTTAGAATCCACTGGTATCAGGGATTTATTGTTCTCTCGAGATGGTTCGAGTAAACCAGGGACGGGGGAGAATAGCCCCAATTCTCTTTTTGTGGTATCACAAGGGGCTGGCTTGCGGCCTATGTGTGTTCTCTCTTGGAGCAACCACTGTAACCTAACCTAACCACCTACTTGTAATTAATTACAAGAGGGTAATTAAAGTTGCTTAACAGAGTGGTGGAAAGACAGGATTAATTATGGAGCAGGTCAAGCAGGGCTGCCAATCAGGATTTTACAAAATCTTATCCTAGGCTCAGAAAAACCCTAGATTATAACTTAAAATCCCACATATTAAAATACACAAACAAATAAACATATCTGTCTTTACTGATTTTACTCACCTTTATTATTGCATTATTCTGACATTTCCTCTTCAGTTCCTGAGATTAAACATAAAGCATATCTTTACAATTTCTTTCTCTCCAAATATCTTTGACTTTCCACAGCTCGTATTAGTTCTTTTCGTGACTGCCAATCATTAAAATCATTGTTGCTTCTTGCAATTAACTGTATAGCCAGAACTCTATCTCTTACTGATTCTGATTTCAAAGAACTTGTTTGTTTTGTTTTAACACAATTGATTGCTAAAAAAATTCTTTCAACTGAAGCAGATCAATTTAGTAAATAGTTAGGTTTGATATTTTGTTAGTTTGATGCTTTTTAAGACAGAATTTTATTAAAACAGATTAACTTCAAGACATTGTTATTTTAACTAAAAGATGAAACAGGAGATGCGATAGGAATTCATTCTGTAAATTTAATATTATTTTCATAAATCATTAAATAATAAATCATTATGGTACGTTTTAATCGTTTTTGGTACGTTTTCATGGATAAAAAATTTTGACAGCCCTCTTGTACGACAAAAACTCCGGATTTTCTCGAAAGAGTTACTGTAACTCATTTATAGATACTAACGAACAAAGAAGTGATAAAGCAGGAGACAGATTAAAGTTATGTGTGATGAATGATATGAGATTTTTCATGTTCCACAATAATACTGTAATATGAATTAATAACTGAAATACTTGTATGATTACTACTTCTTTTTTATGTTTTGAATCTAATAGTAAGATATATATTTGAAAAGAAAAAGAAACATTATTTTACTTTGTGTTTTCAATATGTCTAAAAAAAGATAACTGCTCACTATATTTCCATCATAAGATTAAAAAAATTAAACTTAACTGATACAATTTAAAAATTTTAAAGATTAACATCTGTCTCCTGGGATACATGTAATAAGCATTTAGAATTGACCTACAAGCTAAATGTAGATGCATAATAAAAATGCGTTGAACTGTTTTAGGCAGGTAATAATATTCACGAAGTGTTGATGAAAGCATTATGACTTGAAGGGGTTTAATACTTCAATGGTTCTTTCAGTAATTTAATTCTCTTTTGCTTGCTTTGTGGATTCCATAAATTATTTGAAATAAAAGATGTTCCTATGAGGCATTATAGTTAAGTTACTAAATGAGTTTTAATTAGCAAAAAAAAAAATTAAACAAATATATTTGAATATTTGTTGTCCTATCCAGAAATTTAGTTAATTTCAATTAGACTGATGTCTGCCTTGATAAAATATTGAAAAACCAATTGTGAGTTTAAAGCGAAAACAGTGTTTTTGAAAGTTGAAAATGAATGGTAAAATAGATTTAAATAAAGAAATGGATGGATTGGTTTTTGTGTGGGATAATTAATGGGAAGGGTTAATTAGGAGAAATAGGAGGTGTGGGTTGTGATGGATGAATTGACCTCGATATCCATCTAATTGGTCTGCAGACTGGACTCTTTAACAAGAATGGATCAGTGATCCACTAACTGCAGACTACAAGGGTTGCTGGTACATTCAATACAAATTGATGTTAGCTTGATGAAAAAAAAAAAAATTATTTAAACTTTTTATTACAAACCGACTGTCATGAGATGTATTAGGGAAAAAATTTTGGGCATTTATGGTGGAATTAATTTAATTAAGTTTAAAGAAACTTAACAATAAATTGCCTCCTTTGTTACTCTCTATTTAGAGGAGAAATTAAAAGACAGTCCATCTTACTCAATTCTTTTATGCAAAATTGAAAGGTTCCTCTTTTAAAGACAATTACACTTGAGGACAACTAGACAGCAAAATATTTGCTATATATATCACGTGGTTTAATTAATCTATTTATCACCTTAACGATAATAAAACCTTAAAAAATATATATTTTATAATTATGATACAAAATATATAATTCTATATTATATATTTTATTTCTATATAGTATATATTTTTATATTATATATTATATTTCTATACAGTAAATATTGTTATATTATATATTATTATATAAAACACAATAAATAATAACTTTATCTCTGTTTCAAGTAGGCATGCAATATACAAAAATGCCATAAATTATAAATGGGATAGAAAATAAAGAGGAAAAACATGAATTTTCTTTTTTTCCTCATATATGACCGTCTGTATCTTATCGTGCACTTTTATGGTCTTATTAATTATAATTATTTTATTATTACATTATACATCTTTTTTGGATCCTTCGACTACAATTTCATGTATTTAGAAGTAATTTTGATTTCAGGGTTACTCCTTTAGCTTTTTGATTATGTGGCGGAAATCGGGTGGACACCCATTGGTGGCACTCTGTAACTATATTTAATCTTTATGACGACAGAAGGTCATGTGGCCATTGCCGTTTTAGTCGTCTTTGGAGGTTTGTGGGGATTACTAGTTGGGAAAGATTTTGAGCAAGTGGGTTTGGATGAATTGAAAATATACTGTGGAATTTTTTGTAGCGGTCTTTTGCGTAGTCGAGAACAAAGGGGACTTTAAGATCTTGGTGAATGGTTATGTTTGGGAAGTAAAATGGGAGATGCGAGAGTTTTCTGAGTATTTTTGATTGGATAGTTTGTATAGGACGAATATTTGAAAGTTTGGCAGAACCCCAAAGTTCTATAGCATAAGCCCAAGAAGGCTTCAAGATTGTGTTGTATATGCGGAGTCTGTCGGTTAGTGTGAGATATTATTTAAAATTGTTATTGTTATAAATACTGTTATTAATAAATTCTGTTGTAAAAATATTATATATCTATTGTCCGGTATTAATATTGTAGAGTAAGTTTCAGAATAAACTAGTAATTTAATTACTACAATTTAAAAGCTTGCTCTTCTGCTGTAACACATGGAAAATAAATGCATAAAAATACCAAAACTGTAGCAGTGAAAGTTATGTAGAGAGGTTCAGAGTGAACATTTGTTACAGATATAAGGGGCTGTATTTCCCGCAGTTGTATTTGATGACGTGTACTTTTTTATTTGATACAGGTAAATAGAGTCATTGTACAATGCACAGCGTATGCAGACCATCTGGATATTTTGAGCAGGAGAGAGAGGGATATGAAATCATTCCAACTCCTGCAAAATGAATTGAAGAAAGCTGGGTGAAGCATCAATGAGGGTAAGACAAAGTACATGGAAATGGCCACCAACCGAGGATACCAAGAGACACTGTAGAGATTGGTGAGTACAGGTTTGAGAAAGTTCTAAGCTTCAAATATTTAGGCTCAAACTTGACGGAGAACAATGAAAATAGTCTTGAGATTAAGGAGAGGATGAAAGCAGGAAATAAAGCCTACTTTTCTAAACAGAACCTTCTTAAGTCTAAGCTATAAGCGGGAACTCAAAAAAGGTAATATATAGAACAATTCTCAGGACAGTGATCATGTACGCATTGGAACCGTGGGTGATGACCAGCAGGGATGAAGACTAATTTATAGTCTTTATAAAGAAGCAAATCTAGTAACAGAAATTAAGCGAGGACGATTAAGATGGTTAAGGCATGTGGAGAGAATCCTGAGGGACAGAGCTGTCAGCAAGGTACATCGACTGAAGCCTGAGGGAAGCAGACTTCGAGGCAGACCACGGAAAAGATGGCTGGACGACGTAAGGAGGATTTTGCGGAGTCTCAATCTGAGGCAATGGAGAAGAATACAAGACAAGGACGAATGGAGGAGGATCGTTAAGGAGGCCCGAGCTCTTCAAGAGCTGTAGCGCCACGGAGTAGTAGTAGTAGCAGCAGTAAATAGGGCCGTTATTATTTGATTAATATTCGTATTTTTAATTTAATATAATTATGTGTTAATTAAGTAATTAAATAAAAAAGTTTAACGAACTAAATACAGGTATTCTTCGTTTAACGATGTACCCGTTTAACGACAACTCGGAATAACGACGGGGCTTTCACTGGCCTTATGTTCGTTTATCATAATTCTCTCGGAGTTACAAAGACGCGGGCGAGACGATAAGATAAACTTTTCCGACCCTAGTTATACACCTTGTTCCGCTTCCAGTCGCTATCATCTCTTCAACTCTTCTGCCCAGTTAGTGGTAAATTCCATCCTATTGTGTTAACTTGGTGTCTACTTCCAATTATAAATTGTACTATATATTCCTCACCATGTCTCAAAAACGCACAAGTACTACTCCAGGAGGAACATCTGCAAATAAGGGGAGAAAAGCAATGGACATTGACACATCATTAATTAGTATAGAAGTTATATAAAAAACAATAAAGCTAAAAGAAAATACAGTGCAGCATATTGCGGAATTAGTAGTACAGTATATTATTAATAGTTGTAGTAGAGGTACAGTATATTAGATTACAGTAGTTACGAAATTGTTCAGTAGTGTTCAGTATGTTCAGTCCATCCTACCTAATAATTCTAGAGTTTTAAAATCTTTAAAAGTAATTAAATCTTTAAAAATCTTTAAATTAATGAGTAAAACAATAAAGAAGACTAATATTATTTGATTGATTGTTTGGAAAGAGAAAAAAAAGGAGTGTAGGGTATGCAAACTATAAGCTTCTTGACTGAGCGAATGTATACACATTCATTTAACGGCGACTTCTCTTAATGACAGCGTCTTTGGTCCGAATTACCGCCATTATTCGTTAACAATTGCCAGGTGTACCTGGAAACTAAATTTACAGAAAGAAAACAGATGCAGGAGTTCACAAAAACTCACTGAATAATATACTGTACAGAAAAAGAGTTCACAAAAATATACTCTACTGATTTTCTTTATAGCTTTCATACTGATTAATGATTTTAATTTTCGTGTCAATATCCATTGCTTTTCTTCGCTTATTAGCAGATGATCCTCCTTGAGTAGTACTTGTACGTTTTTCGGACATGGTGAGGAATATACCATATTTCGATTGCTCCTCCTCAAGTAAGTCCTCACTTGTCTTCGAAATGGTTCATATCTTTATACTTGATGTGACTATACAGTCGTAATATAATAGCAAGTTTTTTTTTTATCTTTTATATGTGTTTTATTCCTGTGAATTTAGTTTATTATTTGTTAATATATAAAGTTGTTATTTTCACTATAGATAAATCGGTTGATAAAAAAAAAGGAACTTTCAAAATTAATTACGATTCATTGAACATCTGGTAAAGATGTCTTGTAGAGATAATAAATCAAAATTGTTTCATACTGATAATGATAATGAATGTTTGTTTCTGTCACTTTTCTTGTATACTTCTCTTCGTCTCACTGGCTTCCCGCTCTCACTTTCTATTTGTCTCAAACTCTTCCTTATCAGTCTATCACTCTACATATTACTTTGTTTCTGAATCTTACTGTTTTTCTCTTATTCACCCTTCATCCATTTTTCTCCCACGCCCGTTCTCACTAGTTTTCTCTTCTTGTCTTTCACTTCTCTCACAAAATTTCTAACTTTCTATATCTCCTTTCATCTCCCATTAAATCTTTATCTCTCAGACACCTCCCCTATAGAGTTAGTGCTACTGTATTCTAACTCTAACTTTCGATTAATCTCATTCCTTCTTTTCAAACTTTGTCGTAACTCTCTATCTTGTTATATATATATATATACTCTCTCTCTATTCATCTTCAGTATCACTCTTTTCTCTCACACTCCCTCACTATTTACACGTCACCTCCTCAGTCAATTTCCCTATGAACATAAACTTCTATTTATTTAACTCTTTTATAGGTGTATAATGATACACACATGTATTCAAAATTGTTGTTAATAAGAATAATATATTTAATTAAATTGAAGAGAATTTAATTTCATTAGATCATCTGTTGAATGAAGGAAAGTTATAACAGAAAGCTTCTGCAAGAATCATTTTTTTAACAAATATTTTTAAACCGCTTTTACACTAAAGTGCAAGATGGTCCTTATATTAAATTTGTAGTCCAGAATATGTAGTTTCTCAAATAATAGTTTATGTAGCAGTATATATTACATTATTCAAATGCCACTAAATAATATATATATATAACAGATTCAATAATATATCGACCGTTTGATAGAATAGGTGTGTTCTCTAATCGGGGTTCGGTCAATTTTCCAGGATAAAAAATCAAACTCTCGTTGCCAACGTTTCGGTTTTATTTAAAACCTTTTTCATAGGCCTACAAACAAAGGATAATAAGAAATCACATATCAACATCAAACATATACACAATATGAAAATGGATTGTTACAACTCATGAATATTACAAGCAGAAATATTTCAGAGATACATAAAACAATATTACTTACAGAAGTAAGAATTTTTTAACTAAGAAAATGAAATTTACATTATTTAAAGGAACAACAATGTTAGCCGGACAAAACCTTCGACTAGACTAATAAGATAACATTACAAATAACCTCAACACTGTTCACTCAAGGGAACTAAATAAATCAAATTTCACTAAACCTCAGCACAACACTCCAGAATAAATATTACTTAAATTAGTAATATCACTTCTATGATTAATCGAACTTAGATCCTTTTTAATATATAACATCTCAAGTGTCTTCCTTCTTTGCTCATCTTTTTCTTTTTCTATTATAGTTGTATCTTCAAAATCGAACGTGTGACCCTCGTTTATTGCATGCCCAGCTAAGGCTGTTGCGTTACTTTTATTTGTTCTTATGGAATAATTATGTTGGTACAACCTTTCTTTGAGAAAACGACTAGTTTCACCATAGTAACACTTGTCACAGTCTTTACATTTGATGGCATAAATGAGGTTACTTTGTAACTCCTTCGGTATTTTTTCTTTCAAATTTGAAAATAAAGATTTATTTTTTCTTTTATTATAAAATGCCAGTGTAACTTCAGGTACGTTTCGTTTGAACACTTTTCTAATTGATTGTGATAAGCCCTCAACATAAGGAAATTTGAAATACTTCCTATTTATAACTTCCAGTTCAGCATGATCTTCATTTGAATGTGCTGGTTGCTGTCTTAAATATCTTAACCAATATCGTTCAACTAAGTTCTTCGGATAACAATTTTTCTGTAACAATAATTTCACCCTTTTCTTATTTTCATTTAAAAAACATGGACTACTTATTTCAATAACTTTTTTAACCAAATTTTGGACGCAATTTAATTTTTGGTTTATAGCATGAGAAGAATGGTAGTTCAGGATTCTTGCAGCACTGGTAGGTTTTTTAAACCAATCCGTTAAGATATTGCCATTTTCACCTCTTATAACTTTCACATCTAAGAATGGCAGATTTCCATCTTTCTCTACTTCACAAGTGAATTGTAGACGATTAAGGAAAACCTTTTTCGACATTCCAACCTGTGAACTAATCTTATTCCACTGTTTATTTACTAAATCAAATGCTAGTAAAAAATTTAGTAAATTTAGTAAATTTAGCAAATTTAGTAAATAAACAGTGGAATAAGATTAGTTCACAGGTTGGAATGTCGAAAAAGGTTTTCCTTTCTATACTGGACCTTATATGTGAAGCAAGGTATTTCACCTTTGATGGTACTATTTATAAACAAAAATATGGATTACCAATGGGATCACCAATTTCACCAGTTCTCGCAAATATAGTTATGATTGAACTATTGGAAAACAGTATCAATAAATTAGGTACGAAGGTGAAATTTATTAAATTATATGTGGACGATTTGTTTTTAATTATTGAAAAGGGAGAAGAAGAGAATGTATTAAATGTATTTAATTCTTTTCATAATCGTCTACAATTCACTTGTGAAGTAGAGAAAGATGGAAATCTGCCATTCTTAGATGTGAAAGTTATAAGAGGTGAAAATGGCAATATCTTAACGGATTGGTTTAAAAAACCTACCAGTGCTGCAAGAATCCTGAACTACCATTCTTCTCATGCTATAAACCAAAAATTAAATTGCGTCCAAAATTTGGTTAAAAAAGTTATTGAAATAAGTAGTCCATGTTTTTTAAATGAAAATAAGAAAAGGGTGAAATTATTGTTACAGAAAAATTGTTATCCGAAGAACTTAGTTGAACGATATTGGTTAAGATATTTAAGACAGCAACCAGCACATTCAAATGAAGATCATGCTGAACTGGAAGTTATAAATAGGAAGTATTTCAAATTTCCTTATGTTGAGGGCTTATCACAATCAATTAGAAAAGTGTTCAAACGAAACGTACCTGAAGTTACACTGGCATTTTATAATAAAAGAAAAAATAAATCTTTATTTTCAAATTTGAAAGAAAAAATACCGAAGGAGTTACAAAGTAACCTCATTTATGCCATCAAATGTAAAGACTGTGACAAGTGTTACTATGGTGAAACTAGTCGTTTTCTCAAAGAAAGGTTGTACCAACATAATTATTCCATAAGAACAAATAAAAGTAACGCAACAGCCTTAGCTGGGCATGCAATAAACGAGGGTCACACGTTCGATTTTGAAGATACAACTATAATAGAAAAAGAAAAAGATGAGCAAAGAAGGAAGACACTTGAGATGTTATATATTAAAAAGGATCTAAGTTCGATTAATCATAGAAGTGATATTACTAATTTAAGTAATATTTATTCTGGAGTGTTGTGCTGAGGTTTAGTGAAATTTGATTTATTTAGTTCCCTTGAGTGAACAGTGTTGAGGTTATTTGTAATGTTATCTTATTAGTCTAGTCGAAGGTTTTGTCCGGCTAACATTGTTGTTCCTTTAAATAATGTAAATTTCATTTTCTTAGTTAAAAAATTCTTACTTCTGTAAGTAATATTGTTTTATGTATCTCTGAAATATTTCTGCTTGTAATATTCATGAGTTGTAACAATCCATTTTCATATTGTGTATATGTTTGATGTTGATATGTGATTTCTTATTATCCTTTGTTTGTAGGCCTATGAAAAAGGTTTTAAATAAAACCGAAACGTTGGCAACGAGAGTTTGATTTTTTATCCTGGAAAATTGACCGAACCCCGATTAGAGAACACACCTATATATATATATATATATATATATATATATATATGATCAAACCACAATGGGAAAACAAGAATAAGATGTTTCAACCGTAACAAACGGTCTTTGTCAGAGTCAAAAACCCAACTGAGTTATTGTAAAATTGTGTAAAATTGTATTATAAAACCTAAAAACTCAGTTGGGTTTTTGACCCTGATGAAGACCGCTTGTTGCGGTTGAAAGATTTTAGTCTTGTTTTTCCATTTCATATTGTGGTTTGATCATTCATTGGTATTTCACGTGTTTATCTGAAATCTTATATATATATATATATATATATATATATATCTGATAAAACCACAATATAAAATGGGAAAAGAAGACCAAGATCTTTCAACCATAACAAGCGGTTTTTGTCAGGGTCAAAAACCTAACTGGGTTTTTGTTCAGTTAGGTTTTTGACTCTGGCAAAGACCGCTTGCTACGGTCGAAAGATCCTAGTCTTGTTTTCCCATTTCATATTATAGTTTGATCATTGATTGTTATTTCTCGTGTTTATGTGAAATCATATATATATATATATATATATATATATATATATATACAATTAAAAGAAACGGTCCAGCGGACTTTTTTAAATAAAATAAATTAAAAACGAAAAAAACACACAGAAAGACACAGACATAACTCATATCGAAATATTGATGTGAGTTATGTCTGTGGCTTTCTGTGTGTTTCCTTTGTTTTGAATTTATTTTATATATATATATATATATATATATGATCAAACCACAATAAGAAATGGGTTTCTTAACACAACTGAGTTGGGTTTTTGACTCTGACGAAGACCGCTTCTTACGGTTGAAAGATCTTAGTCTTGTTTTCCCATTTCTTATTGTGGTTTGATCATTGATTGTTGTTTCACGTGTTTATGTGAAATCTTTTTATATATATATATATATACTTCGAATAAAATGAAAGGTCCGTGTGGACAATAAAGACTTTAACACATAGAAAAGAATACAGAAAGACACTACAGAACTCACTTCGATATTTCGACATCCGTCGTCATCGGGAAGAAGTGCGAAGTACTCGCGTTGAGAAGCAAACTACTGAAATATCGAAATGTCGAAATATCGAAGTGAGTTCTGTAGTGTCTTTCTGTGTTCTTTTCTATGTGTTAAAGTATATATATATATATAATAATACATGATCAAACCAGAATATAAAATGGGAAAAGAAGACTAAGATCTTTCATGTTGTGATTTGATCATTGATTGCTATTTCACGTGTTTATGTAAAATCTTTATATATATATATATATATATATATATGTATATATAGAAGATTATAACAGCCCAATGTTCCATATTTGGTTAAAATGTATATGGTAAACATCAGTAGTCAGAGACATATAGTGTTTCTTTTTCATTCTGTGCAAATATATTTATTTTTATGGAGCCTTTTTGAAAACCTTACAGTGCAGTAACATGTGCCCATTATTTTGGTTTCTTGAAATCTTAAAAACAAGATTTCAGCTAGCTTGAACCAGACCATATATTAAACTTTTGATAATACATATATTGATCCTGGGTCGAAACTTTAGTATATTATTTAGATTCCTTTTACAGAAAGTTTCTGAATTATTAATAATAAGGCATTAAATAATTGATCAAACTTTTTTTTATATCTATTAATATATTACAACTACCCTTTGTGGGATCACAAGTAATAGTGATCCATGATACAAAAATAAAATAAAAGATTGGAGAAACTACCCATTGATAGTAGATCAAACTCTACTAATAGTTTAAAAACTGCAGCAGCTATATTTTGAGGACTTCTTTACTTTAGTTTTGTTCATGTTCGGTTAGTATTATTAATCATTTTAATGATATATGGTAGCTATAAGTCGTGGTGGCGCCTTAATAAAACTTCAGTAGGAGAGTTAGTGTTCTCAAAGTCTCCAAGTTTTTCATCGATGGCGTATTCCTTTTCCAAGATTATGTGTAAATAAAGTAGAGTATAAATATATAAGAGTCATGAAAATAATCAAGATAGGACAACAAACGTTAAACGTCAAACTATAGGAAAAGAATAAATAGACACACAAACTTATAGTCTCTAATTTTTTTGATTAACTGTCATAAAGAGAGAAGAGAATGTGTTTGCTAGCCCATTCTCTTCTCTTCTAATGACGGTTAAACAAACAAGTAGACAATATATATATATATAAAAAAAGATTTCACATAAACACGTGAAACAACAATCAATGATCAAATCACAATAAGAAATGGGAAAACAAGACTAAGATCTTTCAACATCCTTTCCTGCGCTTTCACCCTTTTAAAATACCACTCTTCCCTCCCACTCTTCTCAACTCCTCGCCAGATGTTTTCTGCATCTAGTGTTTAGTTGGGTTTTTGACTCTGACGAAGACCGCTTGTTACGGTTGAAAGATATTAGTTTTGTTTTCCCATTTCTTATTGTGGTTTGATCATTGAATATATATATATATATATATATATATATATATATATATATATATATATATATATAATTAAAGTTACAGCTAGAGAACACAAGAAAAAGGACGAACACTCACGAATCTCGATTATTTCGGCGTCTTGCCGATAATATATATATATATATATATATAATGATTTCACATATACATGTAAAATACCAATAAATGATCAAACCACAATATGAAATGAGAAAACAAGACTAAGATCTTTCAACCGTAACAAGCGGTCTTTGTCAGAGTTAAAACCTAACTGAGTTTTTGACTCTGGCGAAGACTGCTTCTTACGATTCATTAGGATGATTTATACAAACAAACATAAATTAATTGGGAACTTTTTTGACTGGAGCAGATCTTTGCTACTTATGTTAAACATGCATATTGCTTTTAAAAATTGAAAGTAACTTTTGGTCAGTAATGCTTACTTAGTTTATAAAATGTGTGCATACAATTTGTATGTTATTATTGTAGGATGTTAGATGAATGATGAATAGAACAATATAGAATTCACCATATTGTTCTATTATATAGGGCAGATACAATAAATATTGTATCATATTTATATATCTATAGTATCTACTATAGGTAGATATATAGAAAATATTGCCAGTTTACAATTATATTTATATGTTCTTTGTTTAATTTTATTTAAACTCGTAATGCGTAGTTTATCTAAGATGTTATTACTTGTTTCTTAGTAGCTGGTTCAAATATGTAGAGATTGCCAAAATTATTACAAAAGTATGATGAAAAATTGAGGAAAAGGGAAGATGGAGGAGAAATGAACATGCTTACCAAAGAGTAGGTGATTTCAGGGGAAATTCTGGACAAAGAAGCAACTCTTTAGTTGAGCAAAGAAGAGATATTCCTTTAGCGAGGCCAAGACAATGATTCTAATGGAAGAAGAGAAGCGGAATAATTAGACACAACCGCCGAGGTCTCTGAAATAGATGCCAAACTTGAGCTCCCCAAAACGACAGTTTGCTCAGCTTAAAGGAGACGTATTAAACAAGTTTGCTGGCTACAGACTTACCTGCCCTAAGGAAATTATTAACATTAATTCAACCTAACAGGGTTATTAATGGTTCCTTAGTGAACTTCTAATTGTTCCCTGCCTCCCCTTTAATAGCCAATTTACTAGGGAATAAGATCGCACGTTTTATATATCTTAGAGTATATTAATTTTTGCCAAAAATTTACAGTTATATCTTATAAAACTCAGCTTTTGGATTACTATCTACTAAATTAATCTAAAAATAATAATTTTTATATGTGCATAACTTAGTAGCAGTCATACTATTTAATTTAAAGAACGTTATATTTAACCTTTAATGATATAATAAAGAAAGTTTATAGTGTCCACACACGATTTTATGGCAATATAAATGAGCAATCAATAAAATAGCTTCAGGTACAAATTTTATCATTCTACTTATTTACAAAAGTTATTTATTCTTTTAATTTAACGCTAATTTACAAATTAAACATTATTGATTCTTGCATTATTTAAATGATATATTTTGATTTAAATCTTACATACCTAAATTATGCATTACATCGTCGTAGTGTACAGTCGGGGCAGAGATATGAAAGATGGAGCTATGCTTACTTTATTTCCCCCTTTCTCATTTATCCAGCATGAAATATACCATTTCCCTGTGTACATTTTTTAGTTTATATTTATTTTTTGTTTGTCAACTTCTTCAAATTACTTTTAATTCTCTTTCATATTTTGTTTAACGAAATATGCACCTTCTCTCTGTGAATCTAGTTTATATATATATATATATATATATATATATATATATATATTATATATATATATACCACCTTGCTAGAGTAAAAAATTTGTTATTAAAACTAAGATTATAGGTGTTGGCATGGCAGCAATAGAAAGGTTAATGAGTTGACTGATGAAAGGCAAGTGGGTATAAAATTAATATCTGAATGTAATCTAGTCAAGGAAATCATTAAAGTTCAAAAAGCTGCAGAAGATGAGAAAGAGAAAAAATTAAAAATCTTCTTATTAACAGTGTCAGGCCTATGACCATAATGAAGTAGGTACTCGTAGTAATGGGAAAGGAAGAATCATTTCATCCTCTCTGAGCCCAAGCGGTGAATTATATGAGAGTGTATATATTAATATTGTTAGT
The DNA here is from genome assembly GCA_026182355.1 of Hermatobates lingyangjiaoensis. Lineage (NCBI taxonomy): Eukaryota > Metazoa > Arthropoda > Insecta > Hemiptera > Hermatobatidae > Hermatobates > Hermatobates lingyangjiaoensis. The sequence goes on from JAPFBL010000253.1 coordinate 9,388,078, forward strand.
ATCATAGAAGTTGGTAAAGCTACATCAAGAAATGAATATACCGTCTTACCTCATATGCTGGTGTTGGAGTTACTGGACCGACTTCGGGGCTGCCATATTCTTTCATATACACAAGGATGGGATAACGCTGATAGTAACCATTAAACTTTGAGCATAGAATGATTTATAATGAGAGTGTTAAAAGCATAAATTTTATTTTAAAAAAGTTAAGTTTGACTTTGGTGATTATGGAAAATGGTTCTTATAAAATATTCAATTCAATGTAAAAATTTATCCTATATACTTTTTTTCTATTTATCAATAATTTTTTTGAAATAATGTTATATTCTAGATTTTAAATCTATTTGATAAATATGCATTTTAAACAAAATGATTAAAATAGAAACATAATATCTTTCATAATTGAGATGGAAAGGAAATAGATTTTAATTTCAGAAGGTATTTATAATGAATTATGTGAACAAAAGAGAGGTTAGATTACGCGTACACGGTGTTATTATATTTATGAGTTTAGAATACTGGTTCTGTAATTGGTAGGGTTTTGTTTGCTAAATGGAGATTTGTAGCTAAATGAACTGGTAGAGGGTACAGTGAAAGAGAAGCCTGAGAACAGTAGAAGGCAGGTGGATTACTCTTGTACAAGCTAATCTGCCTTAAGCCTGCTAGACCCCGTCTTTTGAGACGTACTTAGCCAAAGAGGACTTAACTGTACCTAATTAGAATCACGTACAACTACACCTGAATTAATCAAACAAAAAGTATACGTCACCATCGTGCTGGAGGATATTTTAGGATTGCATCAATTATTTTCTATCTCCCGCATATTTCTGAAAATTTTAAACAAACTGTTTTTTTTTTCAGTTTAATTTTAAGGTAAATATGTGATAAAAGTTAGAAAATGAGATAGGTGAATAAAAACACTAATGTAATTAGCAATGTATTTTAGCTTCATATGCATCCATCCTAAAGCTGCAAACTTATATCATACAAACTTCAGAAGTTTTGAATTTGCTATACGCAAATAATGTTCGTAAACACACCAAAATACATAAAACTACTTAAATTCTCAATAAATTCATTGTTAACTACTACTGTACTAACGACAAAAGAAACTTATAAGCTTGATTGAGTATCTTAAGTTTAATTTAAGAAAACAAAATGTATGAATTGAAGATGATTAGAACTTGAATATTGTTACTAATTTATGACGGATGCTAGTTTTTTAGTGAAGTTATTATAATACAGTTAATTTAAAGGGTATGATATTAAGTTGTTCTGTTCAAATATGGTATGTTTATAAATGTTATTAGCTATGTTTATCTGCTGTGAAGTAATTTGTATCATTCTGTACCAAAGTTCTCAACAGATGGGACTTTGAGGTCTTAGTTTATGATTTTGTTGGAGACATAGAAAGGTAAATGTGATAATTTTCTGATGATTTTTGACTGTAGAGTTGTAAACACTGTATGTTTGATGGTTTGGTGGAACCCCAGATTTCTATATATTCAACTAATCCTTCTACGATCGTTTGTACTCCAATTTATCTATGTCTATACATTTGATATTTATATTAAAAATCAAAATTTATATTTTTTTTAAAAATTAGAACGATTTGAAATTTTTATATAACTGTAATTCAAAAGTTCGTAATTAGTTTAAAGCATTTGTGAAACTTACCTTGTTAGTGGCTGAGAAACAATTGGCACGCAAAGTTCATCAAATGTGGTTTACCACTATTACCTTCTCATACAAAATTTCAGCATCTTAACAAACTGACTTACATTTATACCATAGTTAATAACAAATATCAACAGAAACACTAAGAATTGTTTAAAGAAATATTATTAATAAAATTATACAGTCTCAAATTTTATTTGAAGAACTTAAAGTAAAGAATAATGATAACATATAGAAATACAGTCCGTACATACAATTTTTATATGTACATATACATTAGACCATCATTTTCAGGTTACGATTTATTCTTCTTGTTAAAGTTGTGCCCAGTTTTAATAATTAGTAATAAAACTTTTTAACTGTCAATACAACCTGTGAAAAACAATTCAATAGAAATTGTAAACACCCTTAAGAATTTAATCTGTCTCTATAATATTAATTTAAATTATTCTTATAAGAAACATTTCAAATTCCTAACAGTGCTTCCATTCTTATAAAATTGTGGTTCAACAAGTTGTTAATAGTTAAAAGGCATGAATTGTTAATAAGTTATTAATTTAAAAGCGGGGGAAAAATACGTAAAAGGTAAGACAAAAAACTGTAGCTTTAAAATGACTAAATTGTCAGCCGGATTAAATTACTCGTGAAATTTAATTTAGATGTACTGTCGTCTATTTCTTTTTTTCATTGTTATTCATAAATTAATATTGTTATTCAATAATACAAATTAAAATAAAGTTTAAAGTATATTGTACATTTATATTATGATCAACATTTTTGATATAGATAAACAGTAATGGAATATTTAAAAATATCTCATTTTCCTCCAGCTTTATTTTTTTCAGAGTTCAGGCAAACATAATTGATTTGGTCGAATTAATGAAAAAATATTTACTTTTTATTATTAAAATTTTTTTTCTTAAATTAAATACATCTTTTGTAAAGTTGATACAAAACTGGTACCATAGATGGTGAATGATTAGTTTCAGTCCATAAAATAATCCAAATATTAACTCTCCATATCCATCATTTAATTGATGCAGTCGAATGAAAATTGTTAATACTTCCCTTAAAAAGTTTATTCAATGATGAAAATTTATCTAATATTTGATTACATTTTAGACAAGATACAATAGAAATTATTCTTTAGACATTTTTTTAATCATATTACTCTTTGTCAACCAGGTCAAATATAAATTATGCCGTTGTTCTTAATAAAATGGATGGAAAAATAATAACAGTCTCTCATTTGTATCGTTTTAATATATTAAGTATATTCAATATATATTTTAATAAATGCAAATTACAAATAATTTGTTTCATTTGGTTACATATGATATTTTAAACATTAAAAACCATTAATCATTAAAATGTTGCTAAAAAATTGAGGAACAAAGAAGTAGCAAATGATACAACGAATGTGAGACCTTGCATGTTATAAAAGAAAACATTGGTGTTGGGCAATTCTGACAGTGTACCAATTTTAGATAATTAAATGAAATACTAAAAAGGTATAAGTGCTGAATAATTTTCAAAATTAAAACACAAGAAGGAAGTTTTATACATTTTCGTCAGTGCAAATAATGATGTAGTGCTTGTAAACTAAAATTTAGTTGCACAAAATTTGTTCTCATATTTAATTAATGAAGAAATTAATGAATTGTTTCCACTGTCAGATGTCATTCAGCGTTTGCTTTCTATGTATTGTTTGTTATAATTGTGAAAATTGATAGGTTTTTATCAATTGGTAGTTATTGCATGGAGTGAATAAGTAGTAATCTTTTTACCTTTCTTGATAACAGCTTTTTATTCTCTTTATAACAGCAGTACTGTACTTCTGATATCAAGATACGACTCCTAGTTGTCTGGGACAATTGATATTTGCCGTTAGCAGACTTACATTCTATTCAGCATTCACAGTAGTCTATAATGATGATTCCCCTCGGTTTCCTTTCTTTTTGCTGATTAACAATAGCTATGAAGTTTTCATCCAACGTAAAATACACTTTAACTTAGAAACTCATTATATATTTGACGCCAACATTGCACATTGTTACAACTTTTAAAACTATTTTGGGTATATCGTCAGTAACTGTTTCTTTTTTATCCTCCATGGATTGAAAATTTTCTACTTTCTTATTCACAAACGGTAAACATTCATTCTTTATTTCCTATATCATTTCTTGCTTTAGTTCATGTAACAAAAATGTTTCAGTTGAAGTCCAGCCTGAGCCAATTTGGAGTGCAGTAGCATGAAACCATGGCTGGTACTCAATTCAGATAAAGTCATACCACTATCGTGTTGTGTCTTTATCGAATTCACCAACCCGGTGGCTGCAGTTTTCGTATAGTCCAAATACCAGTTGGAAGCCCAGTAATTATTGTATTTCTCACTGATGAGGACAAAATCTATATTTTTCTCAATTACAAGTTGTCTGAGGTGTGCATTTACCACACTGCTTCTATCCATATGAGCTTGTAGGAAGTAAACATTTTTCTGTTCGTCAATGGATACTCTTAAAAGCATATCTAAACGCCTTGCACTTACCAGAAACATGGGTTTTATTTTGATTTTCTGTAGAGATCTCCACACAGAGGAAGCTCCAGAACAGACTTTTGTCTTGTATCCTTATTTAGTGCATCTGAAGCAGATGCAATTATCTAATAATAATTGCCTCTAGTAATTGTAGTAATATTAGTTGTTCTTTGTTATTCGTGTTGTAGTTTTCTCACACTTTGATTTTATTGCAATTCTAATTGTAACTAATTTACATTTAAAAGTTATTTACATAAAAATGAGAGATTTTTATGGAACAGAATTATTTAGCAGAGCTCGTTATTGAGATATTCTTTGAATAATTGCTTTCGTACTGACTATTCTCATTGAAAAGTATATGACGAAAGTCACAATATTGTCACTAATATTGTCATAAAAAAAAATGACACACGACGGATTGGAACTCATAACGCAAGAATGAACACCAGTAAATCAATGTAACGTTTATATAATTAAAAAGAAAGTATATTGAAAAATAAATAAATTTATTATATTCTAAAATAAAGTGTGTTTCCTCAAAAAAAAAGAAGAGAAAGTCCAATGAAATTAAATTTAACAATACAGGTTGGGTCGTTTTGATAAAAAAGTTGGATGTCTCCATCATAGAGATGAGTATTTGAGTCCCCTAAACCCTTCATTTATTTATTTATTTATTTATTAGTAAGCCCTCCCTTGGCTGTTAGGCCATTGGATGAAATTAATTGTTTATGTAGGCCATTTTTGCCAAGTTGACATGAAATGGTATTAACAGCTTTTGATTTTGATAAACCTTTTAAAAAGTAATCTACATTGCCTATATGTAATTAAAAACCGTATACCAAATAAGTTTTAAATTAACCAGTTATGATGACTTTTCCAACGGAACGCATAATTGAGTAGGATGAATGATTTATGAAAATCTCGTCATACTAAATAAAAAAATGTTGATCAGAGGGACAATCATTTTTTTTTTAAAAAAAAGGAGTGGATTTACTTAATGACATCATTATAAACTCTTAGAGCTGAAGAAAAAATAATCTAATTGTCATGAACGCAGAGAATTTCACAATTACAGAGAATAAAAGAAGATCAAAAGACAGCAATAATCATATTCCTACAACTGAATTTAATAATTTTCATTAACAATTCAGGCGAAGGAAATTAATGCACCTGCTACTGACAGTATGATGCTAGTTACATTTCTTAAATGTATTTTATTGTTTGCGTGTCTTTGGTTGTTCGTATTTAGTCGAAAGTTTCATTGTTTTAGATGAAACACATTACTTGACCAGCGCTTAGGGTTGATCGTAGTAATTAATCTTTTTCGTTACTAACTTTTTCCTTCGTGCCATAAACTTGGTACTGTTACCAAAAAGTTATTTTTCTATAATCTTTTCTTCATCTTTCGTTTGTTCTAGTTTTAGCGAATTCTTTTTCATATATTACTAAAAGCGTCCATGTATAAAGGGTATCTTATCCCATATTATTCCCATCTTTTGTATGAAATATTTTGTAAAGAAATATGTATTCTCTATTCCGTAGACGTCGTAGCTGTTAAAGTTGCCACATTGTTAATTTCAACGATTACTTTTGTATTCCCCATAACTGTATTTGCCAACTGAATTTCACTAAGTGTTATTATTTTTCCGTGGCTTTGGATTCCACTAAAAAATCACCTTATGAGCTTTCTGATGAATCACCTAATGAGCTTTCTGATGAATCACCTTATAAGCTTTCTGATGAATCACCACAGGGCTTCTATTCGCTAACGCAACAACCTCGCAGCAACCACTACTGTCATCCACGGTGATTGCCATGGTATTGGTTTAAATGAAAATTTCAAGTTCAAATCATGGAAAGACTTAAGAAGGTAATTTAGGATCTGAAGAGGCCCACAATAGCTTCTTTTAGCCAAAACAACACGAGGGATCAACCGTTTTTAAGTTTTTTATATTTATTTTTACGAATCTTTTTTTATATACATTATTATTTATTAACTATTATTTTTATCCAAGATTTGTATACAATGTTTTATAAATGGGTATATTTTCTATTTTATATATTTCTATTTTATATATGAGGTACAAAACGTATCATTTGTATGATACAAAACGTATCACATTTGAATATCTAAAGAGAAATCTTTCACTTTGTCAGAGTTTTAAATATCATTATGTTCATTTGAAATTCTAAAAATGACTGTTATTGATTCAAAGCCCTTGTTTCACTTATATTTACAAATGGTATATTTTGCTAGGAGATCAGAAAGTTGCCCATAAATCTCCAAAAGTTGCCTATAACTTTTAAAATTATTCACAACTATAAATTGTACCTGCATTTGTATTTTGTCGATTTATTTTTGTATTTTGTAACACTTTCCTTATTACTTTCCGGATAGACTTTGCTGACTGACTTTTCTTAAGGCATTAAAACTTTTCCTGATATTGATTGTTGTTCAGCGTAAAATTGGCACTGCTCTTTCTTTGAGAAAAACGTCTGAGAAACCTATAATGAAATCGTATGAATATTGATCTAATACTAATTTCAGTTTTTAGTAACGCAACTTTACTTGGTCCATGTGTAAAGTCAACCACTTTCGGGCAAGAAAGGTAACTCCTCTTCAGCACTCATGGTGTCACGTTAGGCGTTTGTCCAAATCCTATTTACATTTTATCTTGTGAACTTTGTGCCTCCAATGTATCTCTGCGATCTGTATATTAAAGTTTGAATAACAAACGAGTAAGTTGATCAACAATGCAGAAAAAAATTAAGAATATTGTTAAATAATCAAAAAAAGTACTACTCAAAGTTTCCTTTCTACTCCTATTCTGAAAAATGGTACACATAACACCCCATACTTATGTCATAAAATCATAAACTGCTTAAAAGTGCCTGATATGTGAATACTCATCTATCAAACAGTTTAAATTTTTGTCTGAATTGTTCATTACTAATATAATACTTGAGTGGTTTGTTAATGTAAAGTTTTTTAACAATTCAAAAATATTTTATTCATTCTAGTGTTATAAGACAATTTTTTTATTGAAGTTTTACGAGTAGATAGTAATTTTAATACCTGAAATGCGCATGTTTGGATTGATGAACTCTATTTTTTTATCAGAAGTACTAACCAATTGCATAGTTAAGTAGCCATAAATTTCGTAGGTATCAGCTCCAAATGATAGCGGAAAACAGATGCATTGCTTAGTAGCTCTTACAACTACTTAGAAAGACTGATTAGATTTACTTTGCCACAAAAATTCTTTTCTTTTGCTACTAAGTTTGTAAATTTTATTTAATGTAATAGTTAAAATCCATATTCTATAAAGCAGAAAAGAAATGAGTTATAACACATTTCTTAGATTATGCGTGAAAGATATTCTTAAATATGTAGTGACCAAATGATGAAAACAACAATTTTAAGTAAACTTAATAATGATTAATAAACTAAAAGATTTAAAAACGTTTTACCTTTTAATAACTGTAAAAAAAGAAACATTTAATAACTGCGTATTTATAGTATTACATTTTTGTATTTACTATAAAAGATATAGAACACAAAAAATTTACTTTTGTGAAGTAGAGAGTCTTTTAATATTCTGGGAAAATATTCATTTTCTAGTTTAGCCTTTAAGGCGGGCAATTCATTATAGATCCCTCCTTAATGACCATAGTTATAAAACTTTTTTTTACATTTATAAATTATTATTTTAATAAATAAATTTTCAAAAGTGACTGCAGAAGTCAGCAGTGATGTCCTTTAATATGCGATGTCTGTAACTAATATAATTTGGAGTAACGTACACTAAAATTTACTATAAAAATACATGTACCAAACTCATGTTAATAGTTAACTAATAACAGTTAGATTATTTATTGATTTATTCAAATAGGATAAAATAAAGTTTTATGTTAATGAAAATGTAATAAATAGTTAATGTCTATCAAATACGAGTATATCTACAATTTGTTTGCTAGAATCTATACTTTTACTAGTCAGATCTTAAATCTAATAAACCTGACTTCCTATAGTTTTAGAAGTACCTTCACAGATTTAAGAGTTTAGTCGTATTTTGGTTGGAACGGTATTTTTATTTATAAACTTTGTCATTTAGGAATTCAGAAATGAAAATAAAACAGCTTGGAAATTAGAAACGTGATAGAAAATGGATACCGGTGTTTAATCTCAGTTCCCACTAGGACTAATCTAAGCCCATTTGTAAAGGCTGTGTTGTTTTGGATCAGCATTTGTTGCTATCTATGAAACTAGGTAGAAAGGAGACAAGTTAGCTCAGTGGCAACATTCTCGCCTTTAGGCTGGTGTATCCGGGGTTCAATGCCCATTCTGACCCCTCTGTTTATTCAAGTAGGAGGTGTATAAATCTGAGCACGTCGTTCCTCTGAGAGGATGTCAAGCTGTCGGTATCGAGCCAATACAATATCTGGTACTCGTTAAAAATCCCTACTCTTAAATACACTTTAGTTAGGCAAAATTTAGAACTTCAAAAGTATGATATTAGAAATTGCCAATATTTGGCCTATGTGTGTTCTTGTGAGACTTCCATTGCAACCTGACCTAAACTAGGTAGAAGATAACTTTTTTTCACTTATAGGGAGGAGAATCCCAGTGAACCATATATTTGATCTAACCGTATAACTTAACATTGGGTTTGGATCCCAGTTATCACAATGCCAACACCACATGAGATCATTTAAGTTCTTGTGGTCATGTCAAACTCGCAGTACCGATAATATTTCGTGCATATTCGAACGACACACCAAATGTTTGTAGATCTGATAGAAGAATTCTATTAATTTCTGCTTAGAGGACTATGGCTTAGCCAATCCTCAAAGGCTATCTCTCTGTCTTAGCAGGTAGAGATTTCTTTGTAGAAGGCTCACTCGCGTTGCTCAGCAGCTTGTCTTACACGTAACAGATATAGCTTGGAAATGAGACGGTTTCCTCAATCTAGTGAGGTAAATGTTACAGTGATGCAAATCTTGCTAAAAGACGAAAATTAGTCTTCATATTTCATAAAATAAGAATAAAATTAACTTATATAAGTAACTAGTTTCTTACATAACACGTCATATTACAAGTGTGGCATCTTAAAAAGAAGGGGGAAATTTTAATTTTTGTTTTGATTCAATGTAAGGGATATTATTTTTACCATGGATTTATACTGTATAAAAAATGATAGTACGTTTTATTGGAAGGGTTATTTGTATGTAACATTTTATTATAATCTGTTGGACGCTTTCACTTTTTTAATCCTAACTGTTTACCAAAATAAGCTTAGATATTCAAGAAAAACCCAAAACAATTAAGGGGTACATTTGTTAAAATCTGGGACCGGTTTTTTCATGATTACTGTAATTTAATTTGTAGTAGAGTAAAAATATATGCCAGATAATACTATAATTTTGTGGGAGAGAGCACGCTTATAATAAAAGTTAGCGGAGTTTGGAGGTTGCGGTCGCGGTTCGTGTGATTGATACGGCGCTCGGGCGCAGGTCTCGGGGGTGGCCCGAGTTCCAGTCTACCGCACGCCTTCAGCTGCCTTCGCCGCCGTCCCGTGTTGCCGCCTCCGACTGAACATCTTTCATGTTCTGACACAGGTACTTCTCCAGGCCTCTTCCTCCACAATCCTCAGTAATTCTCAATCCTTTAGAACGCTACAGAAGCGTGACTTTGTTTTACCAATGATAAGCAGAATACTCTCTCAAGCCATCATTCATAAGAATAAAGTGAGTCCTTGAATAATTTTCAATGACTGAATTTAACAAGGTTTGTTCCTCTAACACAAAAAACACACAGGACATATGATGTTTCTTTTTCATCGAACCAACTCTTCAATGAAGTTCAGGGTATCCAAGACTTCCTAAGAAGGCTCTAGTTTGTTTTAAGAAAATACAACATTTTAAATATATCATATCGTACAGCAAAAAAAAATAATTAACTTCAACACAAAAAGCATATCAATTTTATTTAACGTCAGAAAAGAAAGTTCAACCCTCCACTAAAAACCAGCTTCACATTATCTTGCATTAAATAAACTCATTCAATTATTTCAGTATTAAATTGATTACACATCAAAACTTTAAATTATTATAAAACATATCAAACTAATTACTGGCAAACCAGTGAGGAAAATGTATTGAAATAAGTATTAAATCAAGGAGAATAATATAGAATTTAAAACAAATTTCAAAACAAATTACTCCATCTAGAACAATAAAAAACAGAAATAATAATTAAAGAATAAATATTTAATGAACAAATTATCTTTCCATTTCTTATCACTAATTAATGTCAATATAATTAATTAACTATAATTTTTTTAAATAAAACACTTATACAAATTTGAGTGATACTAATAAAAATCAAAATTTTATATAAACAAAAAATAGGTATTATAATCAAATAGTGACTTTACATAAAATGTTTCTGGCTTCCATATCTATAAAATTTAATTTGTAGTTTTATTTACACATATAGATTTTTATTATAAAAATTTAGGGAACAATTTTATTATTTTAGCAATTATACCGACTGAAAATCGTTTATAATTTCATTTATATAATACTACATTGTATTATCTTATTATATCTGTTGTACAGATAGTAGTAATGAATTGCAAGAGATGGAACTTGTTAAATGCCATTGTCTTCTAGGATCTGTGAAATACTGCATACAGTTCAACAGCTTTTATAATAATAAACATTATTTACTCTTTTTGTATTGTAAAATACAAAATATTATAAAATTTCATATTATAAAATATGAAATCTTGCAATTATGAAATAAATAACATGAAATTAGACATTTCGTGATTATAATTAATGTACCATACATCCTACAAAAAACAAATACAAAAAGTTTCTAAAAATCAATTGATCCGGTAGATCTGATAAATGTAATTTTCAAAAAAACATGAAAAAAATTTTTTATTCTTTTTCTTGACTAAAATAACTTGAAGTAGACTCAAATAACATAATGGAGTATTCTCTATTAGTCTACTCTTGGCTTGACGGCTTCCAAGCTTCTTGAATAGGTGCCCTTGCTCTGTAAGCCTCTTTCGCTCTGATGACTATATAAACAAGTTATTAGGGGCCGAAAGTATGTTCATGTACTTATATGTTTTAGTTTATATTGAATTTTTGTTGTCTTTTTCGATAAATTTCTCATTTATATATATATATATATATATATAAATATATATATTATATTTATTTATATATTATATACCGTCGCACCGCACGACTTGGTCTCACTGTCTCTTCACTCCTGATGAAGGTTAACCCTAAAATTAGAGAGTGTAAGCGTTTTTTTTTATTTACTGTGCACCTATAGTTTATTTTAAAACGTTTGTTGTCCTTTGTAGATCTTTTTTTGATGATTATACATATATATAATCCCAATAAACTATATATAGTTTATATAATATATAGTCTCGTTAAACTATAGTTTTGTTTCTATTCCACGGTCAATACTTTTATCAATATATATATATCAGATAAACGAAACTCGATCCAGCTGGACAGATTACTCTTAAAATAAACTGTGACACATAGAAAGAAATATAACAAAGACTCATTTTTCAATATTTTGACCGTTATGGTGGTCGTTCACAGGAGAAGAAATCCTGCTGAAATTATATATATATATATATATATATATATGATAAAGACTTCCACTGGAAAATAATGTAGTACTAAAAATGAATAACAGGAATCAACCATTTTTTTATGTTGAAATCCAACGTTCAAATTTAATATTTTTAGTCCTCAAAACCTTCTTTAGGGGGTTCTCTATAAAAAAAAAAAAATATATGAAAAATCAGAAAACAATAACAAATTTTACAGTTTACAAAGTATACAAAGTTACAAGATATAGAATATTTTGTAATAAGCGCACATATTTTGGACTAAAAGATACGGAAATTAAAAAGTATGTAATGTTGAAATAACAAAGTAATAATTATTACATAATAGTTTAAAAACGAAGAATATTACTATTGGTAACTAACGCAACAGTCAGTACTAAGAAAAACCCTATATTAACCAGTGATAACTATGAAGAATATGTTTGTTAATAAACAAAATTACACTGACTGATACGGAAGAATAAAAAAAATACAAGGGTTGAATAATGGCTATGTTTTGATTTATTGTTACAATATTTCTATTGAACCAGTGATTAAAAATTCTTAGTACTCTTCATATGCTATGAACCAAAAATTGAAATTTTGGAAAACTTAGAGCAAAAAGTGATGGAGATCAGCAATACATCTTTCTTCGTAAAAACAAAAAGTAATTGAAGAAAAATAATTACCAAAGCAATTTAATTAAACGTTACTGGTTAAATTTTATAAAATAATAACCATTTTCTTTTAATAGAAAAAATGACGTACAGGTACATGATAAAAAGTTGTTTAAATATCCACTTGATAAAGGTTTGTTGGAGGCAATTAAAACATATTCAAAGAAAATTCCAAAATTTCTTGCATTTTATAGTAAAAAAAAAAGTATAAACTTTGTGACAAATCTGAAAGAGAAGATTCTAAAAAAAAAAATAAAATAATTTTATATCTGGAATAAAGTTTAAATAACGGAAAAAATAGTATGGTTCATTTTAAAAACGATTTATTAAAAAAACCGTTTAAAATAACATTTCTTTTGTTGCATGTAGTATTAATAAAGGCAATAATTTTGATCTTACTGTAGAAGAATTTAATCAAATGAGTAAAGCAGAAAAAAGTTATTAAAAAAGATCAGTTATCCTCTTAATTGTATGTGATATTGTAATTTAAATAGTATTTATTAAGGTGTTTTAAGCTAAATAAGTTTTCGTTGCATGTAACTGTAGGTATAATTTAATATTAGTTAACAAGAATTAGCTTCTTGGTTGGTACCATTGTTTAATTCTGAATGCTGAGGGATCTGTTTAGTTTTCATTAAAAAATTACCACTATTAAACTTTTAATATCAATAATTACTTTGTAGTTTAAAAATTGAATCTTTCTTTAAGTATCATTATCTTTTAGTCTGGGATATTTTCATCCATAAAATTATTTCAGAAGTTGTAACTTGCATTCTTTGTTATATGCATCATTGTTGACTGTTATATGATCTCTTGTTTTTTGTATGGAAAACCCCTAAAAATGGTTTAAATAAACATAGAAAAACTGCTGATTCTTTATATGTATATATACCTCATTAAATATCTTGCCAACATTAAGTTTAGTATGTTTCCTACATACCTTTTCAAGATTTCTAATGCTATTTTTCCATCTTTGTGGTATCATATAAATTAACTCTCCGATTTTTTTATTTTTATATGTATTTTCCATATTATACAGGTCCGACGTTTTGGTCTACGTTGACCATTATCAAGGATTCTTTATACAAGGTTTTTTTTACAAATCTAATAAATACTTATTTAAATCTTGAAAAGGTATGTAGGAAACATACTAAACTTAATGTTGGCAAGATATTTAATGAGGTATGTTTAAAAGAAGGTCTGCTCCCAAAGTATACCAATAATATATATATATATATATATATATATAAATATTGGTGAGCCAATCTGCGCTCACCCCACTTACGAAAGGCTATATAAGGAGACCCGTACCCCACCTGCTTTGTGTCTTGAAAATGACTGCAGCAGACAGTCGAAACGCGTCAACAAGCAGAATTCACTCACTGAACTGTTGTTCTCACAAAGAAAAATTAATTTTTTGAAGGCTCGAAAAGTTGGAGAAAAAGGTCATCAACCGACAATATTCAGTCGTATATAACCAATAATGTATAAAAGAAGGACTGCTACCGAAGTACACTAATATATATATATATAACGACCCACAGAGAATAATAATAGATGACAGTTGAAAAGAGTTATTTAAATCCACTTTCTTGTTTTGGCTTTTGTTGTATTCATTAATAGAAGTTGTAATTATATGCATGTATTTTAAATACTTCGCCGTTTTTAATTTGGATTCAATCTCCGATAGTTTTGCAAATAAAAGGGCATTTAGATTAATGGAAGCGATAATGAAACAAGAAAAGAAGCCTGAAATGAAAATTTTAATTGCTAGTATAAGCAGGGTCCTAAAATTGTTTACAAGTAGGTTGATCCAGATTAGCAGGACAGTTGGGTTTTAAATGATTTCAACTGTTTTCTTACCTAGTGATAGTTCAAACCCAAAATTAAAGACTGTAAGCGTGTATTTTCATTCATCTATTAATCATTGTTTATATTCAACTTTAATTGTTGGTTGTGATCGTTTTTTATCAATAGAGTATATATATATATATATTTATATATATATATATCTATAAAAAAGATTTCACATAAACACGTGAAATAACAATCAATGATCAAACCACAATAAGAAATGGGAAAACAGTTGGATTTTTGACTCTGACGAAGACCGCTTGTTACGGTTGAAAGATCTTAGTCTTGTTTTCCCATTTCTTATTGTGGTTTGATCATATATGTATATATATAGCTGTGTTATCTAATCGGGATTTGGTCAAATTTTCTAGGTTCAAAAATCAAAGTCTCATTGCAGACGTTATATTGTTTTATTTATATTGTTATATTGTTTTATTGTAAGTTATATTGTTTTATTTATCTCTAAATACTTCTGCTTATAATATTCATAAGTTGTAATAATTCATTTCTTATTGTTTATATGATGGATGTTGATATGTGATTTCTTATTATCCTTTGTTTGTAGGCCTATGAAAAAGGTTTTAAAATAAAACCGAAACGTCGGCAATGAGAGTTTGATTTTTGAACCTAGAAAATTTGACCGAATCCCGATTAGATAACACATTTATTCTATCAAACGGTCGATATATTATTGAATCTGTTCTATATATATAGTTCATATAGAAAAATAAACATAGAGAAATCAAAAACACACTGACAGTCTCTTATTTTCGGTTTGAACCGTCTTCAGGAGAGATAAGAGAGGGAAACCAAGCGCACTGGTTCAGAGACGGTTGGGTCTCCAACAACAGAGACGTCAGAGTCAAAAACCCAACTGAGTTATTGACTCTCTTGAATTGACTCTGAATTGTCTCCAACCGTCTCTGAACCAGTGCGCTTGGTTTCCCTCTCTTATCTCTCCTTAAGATGGTTCAAACCGAAAATTAGAGACTGTAAGTGTGTTCTTTTGATTTCTCTATGTTTCGTTTTTTATATTGAACTATATTTGTCCGTTTTGGATCGCATTCAAACGAAAAAGTATCTATATATATATATCACTTAATAAAACGAAACACGATCCAAACTGGACACAATACGAGTTCAAAATTCAAGAAAAGGTGTTGCATCTACAACTGCTTGGTCTCTCTTTCTCTTTTCTCCTGAAAACGGATTACCCGAAACTTTGAGTCTGTAAGTGTGTTCCTTACTCTGTGTGTTACTCTTCTTGAATTTTGAACTCATATATTATATATATATATATATACTTTTTTTCGTTGGAAATACGATCCAAAACGGACAAATATAGTTCAATATAAACAAAGAAACATAGAGAAATCAAAAGAACACACTTACAGTCTCTAATTTTCGGTTTGAACCGTCTTCAGGAGAGATAAGAGAGGGAAACCAAGCGCACTGGTTCAGAGACGGTTGGAGACCAACAGTGTTGCCGCATGCGCGCCCGTTCACAGAAAATAAGGTAGACAGGAATCAATTTATAATTACATTAAATTAATGGAAATGAAAACAATAAATAAATAAAAGAAAAAATTGAAAAATTAAGGGAAATTGATACATATTAACGAACAGAGAAATTGATGTATAAACAAAAGTACTGACTAAACTATGATAGAATAAATAAAACTAAGAATACAAATAATAATAATAAATGAAATAATTTATTACAAAATGTGTGGTAAAATATGAAAGGCAAGGAACTTTTAAACATTATCGCTTTAGATTGAGGCCAGGTGCACTGCGCGCACTTAATAGCCAAATATGGGCTTCTTCGGAGGCTCGTAGTGTGAGATCTTTGCAGTCAGGGGGTATTTTTCGCAGAATCTGTAACCTGTAGCACTCATTAAAAGGGAGACCGTGGCTATTGGCATGTATGGCAATGGGAAGATGGGAGCGGCTATTGACTGAAGCTCTGTGATTGTTCATACGGAGACTAAGCTTGGTGGATGCTTGGCCTACGTAGAACGAATCACACTTGGTACACTCCAAACGGTACACACAGTTTCTTTTAAGTCTCTTTTTACCAATGTACCTGTGACTGATCTTTTGAGCTTACTCCAGAAGGAAATAGTTAATTATTCCTTTCCCCTACCTTCTACCAAATAATAGAGTTAACAAAGTTATGTGTTGTAGATTGTCACTTTCCGTTTGAAAATAATTTTTATAAACAAAAATTTGGGCTTGCAATGGGTAACTGCTGACCCCCCCCCCCCTCCTGAGTAATTTATACATGGATAAATCTATAAATAAAGATGCTTTTCTAATAAAATTAAATTTATTAGTGCCAACAATCCAGTTCACAATGGAAGAAGAAGTAAAGTGGTAATTTGCCCTTGTTAGATATCATGATCCATAGATTACCTAATGAGTTACACTTTAGTGTATATAGAAAACCTAGTAATGTTCTCGTACTTGCATATGTTCACTTTTATTCTGCCCATCCAAAAAATATTAAAATTTCTGTTTTTAGTAATAGCTTTTTGAGGGTGTTAAGAGTTTGTTTCCCTGAATTCCTTAATGAGGAGATTAATAACTTTAAGTCAATTTCCCTATCATTAATATAGCCCTCCTCTTATAACGACTTAGCCTTAAAGAGTGTTAAAAACCTTCTTTAATATTTCATTGTTAAATTTCTATAGTTTTACCGTATCATGAGTCATTGGACCCTATCCCTAAGCTTGCGGGTAAACATGATTTTAATATAATGTTTTCAAATCCCAATCATGTGGGCAATATGTTATTAAAATACAATCCCAGGGAACTGGAGTCGGGTGATATTTATCAAATTCCGTGCAAAAATTGCCATAAAATATATATTGGTCAAACTCGTTAATCTTTAAAGACACGTGTAAAACAACACCAATACACGTTGTTATCAATTAATGTTGTTAAGAAATATTATTGAATCGTCTCTAATTAAATTAGAGACCTGTCTTGAAATTTGAAATTCAAAATGTATACTTCTGCCTATGAAAAAGGTTTTAAATATACACCGAAACGTTGGCAATAAGAGTTTAATTTGAACATGAAGAACTGACGAGGGCCGATAAACTTTAGTTTTCTTTCTATTCCACTGTCGATACTTTTATCAATATTTATGTATATAAATATATGATTGGTCGGTGGACACATTCATATCTCCACTCCTGTTTTCCTTTTTATTTTTCCGTACCTCTCCTGAAGACAGCAAAGTAGCCGAAACGATCGAGAATCGTGAATGTTAGTCTCTTTTTTGTTTTGTAGTTGTGACTTTAATTTTTTATATATATATATATATATATATATATATGATCAAACCACAATAAGAAATGGGAAAACAAGACTAAGATCTTTCAACCGTAACAAGCGGTCTTCGTCAGAGTCAAAAACCCAACTTCAGTTTTTTGAGTACGGTACTGTGTGTACCGTTTGGAGTGTACCAAGTGTGATTCGTTCTACGTAGGCCAAGCATCCACCAAGCTTAGTCTCCGTATGAACAATCACAGAGCTTCAGTCAATAGCCGCTCCCATCTTCCCATTGCCATACATGCCAATAGCCACGGTCTCCCTTTTAATGAGTGCTACAGGTTACAGATTCTGCGAAAAATACCCCCTGACTGCAAAGATCTCACACTACGAGCCTCCGAAGAAGCCCATATTTGGCTATTAAGTGCGCGCAGTGCACCTGGCCTCAATCTAAAGCGATAATGTTTAAAAGTTCCTTGCCTTTCATATTTTACCACACATTTTGTAATAAATTATTTCATTTATTATTATTATTTGTATTCTTAGTTTTATTTTATTCTATCATAGTTTAGTCAGTACTTTTGTTTATACATCAATTTCTCTGTTCGTTAATATGTATCAATTTCCCTTAATTTTTCAATTTTTTCTTTTATTTATTTATTGTTTTCATTTCCATTAATTTAATGTAATTATAAATTGATTCCTGTCTACCTTATTTTCTGTGAACGGGCGCGCATGCGGCAACACTGTTGGTCTCCAACCGTCTCTGAACCAGTGCGCTTGGTTTCCCTCTCTTATCTCTCCTGAAGACGGTTCAAACCGAAAATTAGAGACTGTAAGTGTGTTCTTTTGATTTCTCTATGTTTCTTTGTTTATATTGAACTATATTTGTCCGTTTTGGATCGTATTTCCAACGAAAAAAAGTATATATATATATATATATATATATGATTCGTTACGATGGTGACTAATAATTTGTAGGCTCATGAGTGGGATTCTTAGAAAGACCCAGTACCCGCTGCCCAGTGAAGCCTCCGTTATTCTGCCAATGGGTATAGAGGTTGCACAGTCCCTTTGTGATATATGAATATTGGCAGAGAACATGAACCTCACTTTGCACTGAACTTCTGTTTCCATCCTATTTCTGATTTTTTTTGGTGGTTGGGTGTTGCTTTTTTCTATTGTCTGGTACTTATCTTGATTTTATTTTACTTGATTCTCTCATTTGTCTTCAAGCCTATCCGTCACCGTCGTAACGAATCATATATCCTTCCCCGGAAACTCATAGAAACTAAAATATATATATATATATGGAAATTATATGTTAGTTGGCTTCAAAAATAGTGGATTTCATTTGAACGCTAGCAGCAAACGCTCTGATGGATTCAAAGATGACATGATCAAGATGCTCATTTAAAGAGCTTATAAAACGTCCTGAAGTTGAGATTTGTTTGAACAAGGAGAAAGGCTAAAACAAGTACTAATCAACAGGGGCTACAGCAACAAACATTTTGACTGTTTGCATAAACAAACTTCATTGTAATAATCTTGAAACTAAAGGCACTATTATACGACTCAAGATGCATTTTCTTGAAGGAGGACCCAAACAGCATGCTTCATCTATACATGGAGTGAAATTAAATATGGAAATGCAAAATTAACAATACAATTGTATTGTATAGAAGTTAGGTGGAGAATTCACAAGAATTCTAAAACTATATGAAGGCAGTCCGAAGATAAACGAGGTTGGGAGGTGCAAAGAAGCCAGAACGATGCCCACCGTCCTTAACTTGCAAGATGGAATTAACCAGGACCTGCGTGAAAACTCACCATGCCTACTACCTTTCGGTAACCTCCCATAAGACGAATTTGTATAAAGTTTCTCTGTGATTATTTATTTCAGTTTTTTATTTTGTTAAATTTCTAGAAATTTTTACATTTTTATACTTTTATTTTTATTATATTATTATTATTTTTTTATTTTTATTACATTTTTACATTTTACTTAATGAATCATTAGAAATGTTGAAGGACACCAAAACATGTCAGTGTATATAAATACAATTTTTTGTGAACATTTGTATCTTTTTCCAAATATATGGAAAACGATAAAATCATCTATATATATATATATATATATATAAAAAGATTTCACATAAACACGTGAAACAACAATCAATGATCAAACCACAATAAGAAATGGGAAAACAAGACTAAGATCTTTCAACCGTAACAAGCGGTCTTCGTCAGAGTCAAAAACCCAATGAAGTTGGGTTTTTGACTCTGACGAAGACCGCTTGTTACGGTTGAAAGATTTAGTCTTGTTTTCCCATTTCTTATTGTGGTTTGATCATATATTTATATAATATAATATTATAAAATATATAATAAAAAAAATTAAAGTCACAATACAAAACAAAAAAGAGACTAACATTCACGATTCTCGATCGTTTCGGCTACTTTGCTGTCTTCAGGAGAGGTACGGAAAATTAAAAGGAAAACAGGAGTGGAGATATGAATGTGTCCACCGACCAATCATATATTTATATACATAAATATTGATAAAAGTATCGACAGTGGAATAGAAAGAAAACTAAAGTTTATCGGCCCTCGTCAGTTCTTCATGTTCAAAATTAAACTCTTATTGCCAACGTTTCGGTGTATATTTAAAACCTTTTTCATAGGCAGAAGTATACATTTTGAATTTCAAATTTCAAGACAGGTCTCTAATTTAATTAGAGACGATTCAATAATATTTCTTAACAACATTAATTGATAACAACGTGTATTGGTGTTGTTTACACGGTCTTTAAAGATTAACGAGTTTGACCAATATATATTTTATGGCAATTTTTGCACGGAATTTGATAAATATCACCCGACTCCAGTTCCCTGGGATTGTATTTTAATAACATATTGCCCACATGATTGGGATTTGAAAACATTATATTAAAATCATGTTTACCCGCAAGCTTAGGGATAGGTCCAATGACTCATGATACGGTAAAACTATAGAAATTTAACAATGAAATATTAAAGAAGGTTTTTAACACTCTTTAAGGCTAAGTCGTTATAAGAGGAGGGCTATATTAATGATAGGGAAATTGACTTAAAGTTATTAATCTCCTCATTAAGGAATTCAGGGAAACAAACTCTTAACACCCTCAAAAAGCTATTACTAAAAACAGAAATTTTAATATTTTTTGGATGGGCAGAATAAAAGTGAACATATGCAAGTACGAGAACATTACTAGGTTTTCTATATACACTAAAGTGTAACTCATTAGGTAATCTATGGATCATGATATCTAACAAGGGCAAATTACCACTTACTTCTTCTTCCATTGTGAACTGGATTGTTGGCACTAATAAATTTAATTTTATTAGAAAAGCATCTTTATTTATAGATTTATCCATGTATAAATTACTCAGGAGGGGGGGGGGGGGGTCAGCAGTTACCCATTGCAAGCCCAAATTTTTGTTTATAAAAATTATTTTCAAACGGAAAGTGACAATCTACAACACATAACTTTGTTAACTCTATTATTTGGTAGAAGGTAGGGGAAAGGAATAATTAACTATTTCCTTCTGGAGTAAGCTCAAAAGATCAGTTACAGGTACATTGGTAAAAAGAGACTTTACATCAAAACTGATCAATCTATAATTTTTATTCATGTTGACGCCTTTTAATTTTCTAATTAAATCAACATTGTTTTTAATATTGCTACCTGAAATTTTTCCAATTAATGGGCTTAAAACACTTACTAACCATTTGGACAAGCCATATGATGCCGAACCAACCCAGTTCACAATCCAACTGGGTTGGGTAATTGACTTTATGTGTCTTGATCAACCTGTACATATATGTCAATGAAGGGGATTTTGATAAAAATTTAATAATAAGTTCGGGTTGATTTTTTGAGAGAGTTTTAATCTTTTCATTAATCGAGCTATTAACACTTTCCAAAGGATTGGACCTTAACTTTAATACATTTATATCTTTTAACATGGTCTCAATTTTATCTAAGTAATAATTTTTGTTTCGCATAATATTATAGTTACTTCTGATTTATCGGCTTTGGTAATTTTTATAATATTATTTGTTTAAAGCTTAGAATAAACCTCGACAAAATGTCTAGATACACTAACAATATCGGTTTTTCTCTGAAAGTCTTTATATCATTCCTTTTAAAATATTTAAATTATCAATATCTATATTATTTAATTTTTTTGTGTCACAATAACCTTTTGCAACCTCAACATAATTTAAATTTTTACTTTTAGGAACAAAATTTAAACTGTATTCTAATGCTGCTACTGTGTTATTATCCAATATTCTGTGCGATAAATTAAGAACCAACTTGCTATTTTTATTTTGATTCCACGGGCTATTATTAATTAAGGTCTGAAGTTTTTTATTATGTATATTTGAAATTTTTTTTCATACCTTTCTAAGTTGCCAATAAATATAATCAGTCCTGTGGGATGAGCTGATTAAGGTAACTTTTCTTACTCACTGAATCACCAAAAGATAATTTTTTTAGCTTAATTTTTTTTTAACAACGAAGAATGAAAATTATCAAAGGGACTTTCACGAATTCTTAGCAAACTATAGGAATTAGAGATTTAGGTATTCCTTTTTCCTTTAAAGAATTATTTATAATTTTTAATTTTAGTTTTATTTTAGGAACCTTTGTCAAGGTAGACAAAGAATTTTTTTACTACAGGAACGAAGAAAGGAAAAAAAGATGACAGAAATAGGAGTAGGTATCGCACATGATATTCATCGAAACATTATTTCCCATAAACATGTGAAATAACAATCAATAATCAAACCAGAATATGAAATGGAGAAAAAATACTAAAATCTTTGAACCGAAACATGTGGTCTCCGTCAGAGTCAATATACCATATATTCGTCAGAGTTTATACAAATTTGTATTATTTTTCTCCATTGAGGTTTGGTCTACTACTTTATCAGCCTTTTCTACTTGCATGCTATATTTCAAAGATCTGTTTGAAATATATGAAATGTATCATGATATATTTCATTATATATCACTGAGCCACTATTTTCTACACTTTTTTTTATTAAGGTTGATTAAAGAAAAATACTGTAGACTATGTGTGGTCGAGATAAGAAAGAAAGCTTTGAAATATAAATATAAACATTAATACGGATTTCAGTATTAACATAATATTCAAGAAGTTTTTTTTTATATTTTATACTCAGCTTTTTAAACTACTTATGAATAATTATTCATCGGTTTTATTAAGTTTTTATGCTTAAAAAGTAAAAAAAAAATGAAGGAAAGAGTTGGATATTACCTTAATTAATTAGTTAGTGGCCGTACATGCATCTCTGCCATTTTACTGCTTGCGTGCTGATAGACCTCCGCTAGAACCTCTGATGATGGAGCTAGAATTGGCTGGGAGAAGGTAAATTATTTTCATAAGCTGGGCTTATTTATCCTTTATCCTTGATAATTTCATTATTAAAGTTGATTATATTGCATACAAGACTAGGTAACAAATATCAACAGAAAGGAAATCACGTTTAAATCCAATACAGTTTTGTGGCTTGTCCCACCATAACACGGATAAAGAAAAAATCTGACAAGGTTTTTTATCTATATACTGGTATACCTGCTTTAGCATATATCATATGTGTAATTTAATGAAAATTTGAATTTTTTATAAGATAGAGTTCTAAATTTCACCAATAGTAGAAGGTGCAAAAGACTAAAACATTATCAGGTCTTAAAGTAATAACAATTGATATAAAATTGTTTAACGAGGATACTTGAATCGCCAAGAAGTGCAAAAATTTAAACAAATTGTAACACCAACTTTACAATTTTATGATCTTTTAAGATATTCGGGTTTTAGATGATATCAGATAGACATTATATATATTTATAATAAATAACTATGAAAGAAAAAAATATAATATAATACATACAAATATTTAAAATAATTTAATTTAATATAAGTATAATGAATATACCATATATATATATATATATATATATATATATATATATATATAACTTTAAATATCATAAAGCACGACACAGAAAAAAGAATAAAAAGAGCACTTACAGAATTCAATATTTCGTGGGGAAATCTCTCTCACTTCGTCCTCTCTTCTAGTCTACTCCTGATGACGAACAACAGTTCAAAATATTGAATTCTGTAAGTGTTCTTTTTATTATTTTTCCTGTGTCGTGCTTTGTGTGATTTGAAGTTTTATAGTCCTTGTGGACCGATTCTTATATTTAGCATATATATATATATATATATATATATATATATAATGTAATGTCATCTAATGGCAATATTTTTCTCTGTGGCATCACAGTGAAAAACTTTTGAATAACATTGATGTATACGCTCAGGTTTAGAGAATTTCTCGTAAGCCATTTAGTACAAAATATTTTAATCTGTATTTATGTATTTAATGATAATAATATATTTTTAATAAGACCTTTGGTTTAATATCCGTATTTACTAAATCAAATACATTTAAAAGTTTGCTTTCTTCCCTTCCAGAACAGTTTTATTAACTGTTGACCTTGAAGAACAGCTTAAGCAGAAATCACACTCTAGACATACGAATAAAATGGATTTGGTGAATTCATCTGTCTCTATGTGAATATGTATGGGGTGTGTATTTGTGTGTGTGTGTAAGTGTGTGTATGTGTGTGTGTGTGTGCGTATGTTTGTGTGTTAATGAAATGGGTGTCTTATAGTACAAGAGAGTTATTAACTAATCCTACCATTAGCTGTGAGACTGTACTAGCGTGATATTTTATCTGAAAAAAAAATTTCTAATGTTATATAAATCTGCCCAAGATATTTTTACTAAAATTTCAGTGATTTTGGTTTTTTTTTTAATTGACATGTTTTATATATAGAATGTGAAAAGCATAGCAATTATTTTAGAGTTACTTTGAATAAACAAAATCTTAACTGCGCACTCTTTAAACATAATATTATTTGGGTTAGTACTAAAGCGGTTGTTATCAACAATCGAAGAAAATTACATCTTAGATCATAATTCTCCATCAAAACTCGACCTGTTTTGTTATCATGTTTATTTTTCAGAGTAAACTTAGAGTTGTCATAATTGTTTTTTGACATTCATCAATAAATTTTTTTTTCACAAATTTTCTCTTTAAATTACTTTGTGTCCTTATTTATATTGGAAATTTAAAAGGTAAGGGTGACCTAGAGGCTTACTAGCTTGCCTGATCCAGGTTAGATATTTCTTCTGGCTGTTAATTTTTTTTTTTCTCTTGGAAGGTGAAAAAAATCTAAGCTCGTCATCTCTTGAAGAGGAAGGTACTCGTTAAAAATCTCTACTTTAAATACGCTTGAGTTGGTCAATTTAGGATCCCCAATGTAGAATCATTAGGGAGATAATATTCCCTTGAGGAATCAGCGTCAGAGGTGCTGTCTTCTTGAAGACCCTCAATTCTACCATGGAAATGAAAAATAAATGGAATATTTGTGTTGTGTTGATTTACGTTATTTTGTTTCAGTGCAATTCTCAGATTGTTTTTTCGAAAAAGGTTTTTTTATTTTCTTTGTGTTATTTCCCGGTAAAGCTTATTCTTTTATTGTTGATATATGAAGAACACTATCCACTGATACATAACTATAACATGTGGATTTTCTAATACTAAGTAACTTTTTAGTAAGTATGTTACCTACAATTGTTTCATTCAATCAATTATTGTTGTCCATTTATTTTACTGTGTTAAACTAATTATGTATTCCTATTCTATTCCAGATAAAGGGAGCTTTGTTGTTATGTCCACCATATTCTTGAACACAGATAATTTTCGAACAGAGGGAATAAATAATTGCATCTGTGGCAGTTGATTTTTTATGTATTTAAAATTTTAGTTAATTATTATAACGTTCATTATAACATTTTATTAATGTTAATTAAACTTTCTTAACTAATTGAACTATTATGCTCCTAATGGATCCATGCAGCTCTACCACAAGCTGCATTGGCTTATACATATATATATATACATATATATATACATATATATATATATACATATATATATACATATATATATATATATATATATATATATATATATATATATATATCCACAGGTTCTTTGAACCAGGGGAAAAAAAGGCCACTGACCTTACCTGTAGTTGAGCAGGTTCAGTAGGATCTTTGGTCCGGAGTTTGATCCAAAACTCTTAAAATAAGTCGGTACTACGGGTGGTGGGGGCTCATGGAGGGGTTCTCTCTCCATCATGCCAACTGAGGTTGGACTTATTGTGGCTGTTGTTTCTCACACAGGTTGGTTAGACCCTTGTGGTCGCTGTGTGGGAAGCAGTAACTTTTTGGGAGGATGGTTGCTTAGCATACCGGGGAGCACGGCCTTGAACTCAGCTGATTGGACTGGACAATTGATACTTGCCTAGCGAGGCGAGGCTCTGGACAGGTGCTCAGAATGGGGACAATTAGATACCACCCATTTCTGAGCCCCTTTATATTCAGTTCTTAGAACTATCATAGACCAAGTGGCGTTTAGCCAACGAAGGGTTTGTAATCTCTCTCTATGAATCGTTTTTCTTGAGGTAATAACAACACTCTTCATAATGACGACGCCCTCATTGGGGGTCCGATTAACTACTAGTAGCAAGCCCTGGTCCCGGGTAACTGGCTTTGCCTTCTTCAGAGGGGGACGACCGAATTCAAAGGAATCTGGACTGTAGTCATAAAACTGTAAGGCACTGTAGGTTAGCCTGACTACTAAAACTAATTAAACTATTTAATTAGTTACGCTTTTTATGTTCATATGTAAATTTCATCATTGAATTGTAGAGTTCAATTTATTTTTAATTCTACGATTTTTCATTACTAATTGATAAATAAAACGCAGTTGTAATTTTAGATAAAGATGAAGAATTATCAAAAATGAACATTTTGTAAAAAAAAGAAAATAACTCTACAAAATTTAAACAATTTTAATAAATATCAAAAGAGGATAACAAAATAAGTTAGGAATGGTGAAATTTAATTAATATAGATGATAAAAATATTAATTAGCAAGAACTAGAAAACTGAACAATTAAAGATTGAATTAAAAATTTATAGCTTTAAACCTGCTCTAGCAAAAATAAAATACAGGTCAGTCACCGTATATATACTACCGGAATAAAATAGTGGAAATAATAAAGCAAAAAGTAATCTCCCTATGAGATATAATACAAAGAATGTAATTTAACTGATAAATAAAATAAAAAAATTAATATTATAAAAAACACAAGACTAATCTAATTTGTGTCGGTTCCAGGCTAGTGTCCTAGAAGAAAAGGGGGTGTTTTAGTTGGTAGTCTGGTTTATTTGGGAGCCCAGCACTATGTGGGTAAATGCATTTCACCTCCTTACCAAAAAAAAAAAAAAAAAAAAAAAAAATTCTAATTCGTTTAGACAACCTGTGTCTTTCATTAATACTGAGAGAAACTTTATATATAATGAACCAATTATTAGGGAAGAATAATAGAATTAATGTACACGCTATTTAATTAAGCTACTCACATTCAACAATTTTTTTTATTTTTATAATCAGATCCATTTATAAAGATTAGAAATAAGTCATCCTATATTAACTACATTATTATGACAATTTTTACAGAATTTAAGAACATGAAATGCTGCTAATATTTCAATGTTCTATCGTGAAAATATTAGTGAAAGTCTTTAGTGTTATTCATTAAAGTCGATATGTGTATCATGCATTATTAATAATTAATGATAATAATCATTGAAAAGTTGGTTATTTGAATAAAGAACGATATGCAAAACTTATTCATACTTTTAAATACAAAAAACTAATTAAAACTTTGCTTATTATTTGATGATATCTGAACTTAAAAGGGACAGTATAAATAATGCGATGGATTTACTACATAAAAGAACTGAGGCTGACAAAAACAGAACTTTTAAAAATATTTAAAAACAAAAGAGGTTTTGAGGCCATTATAAACAAAAAAAAAACTAACGATCCAAAAAATAGAATATTTAAACCTACTACGACCACACGGATGATAGGAAAAAAACAATGACAACATATTAAAGTTTATTCGAATTTATAAAGTTCAAGATAGATGTTAAAGAATGCTAGTTGGGTAAATAATCACAAGCAATTTAGCTTAGACTACTGTTTTATCAGCGGCCCTGATAAAAAAAGTGAAAAATTTTGGGCTTCTGTATTCATTACCAGGTAATGAATAAAATGAATTATCATTTATTTTCTTTTCATTTAATTTAGTTTAATGAATTTTATATATTTTTTTTATCATAATTAGTAATGCATATTCTTAATTAGTTATTATACAAATTAATAATTCATTGTTTAAGAATATTGAGAAAAATACATTTTATTTATGCAATTTAATTTAGTTTGGTTTTTGAAAAAAATTATATTGAAAATGAGTCCAAATCAAGTGTGTAGCATCTCATTTAGACGCTATATTAAGTCATAAATAATCATTAGTTGTGCAATCCGTAATAGTGTGGTATTTACTCATTCTGAGGTAAAATGGATAAACCAACAAAAGTCTCCACACAAATGAAGTTTTATTCATTTCCTGATGATGAACACAAAGTGTTCGAAACGCGTTGAATAAAACTTCATTTAAGTGGAAACTTTTGTTGGTTTATCCATTTTACCTCAGAAGAAGTCATAAATAATAGAATAATCTAGTATGGTATATTTTGATGCATTTGACCGAAGTAAAAACCAAAATGTTTAGAAAATAGTGTGAATTACAGTTAAAACACAAGTGTATAGTATACAAAAAATGTCTTTCTCATCAGCTATGTGAAAATGCTAGCAGATAAAATCTACAATGAATTTAGCAGTAACTGTTTTAGAAACAAAAATATATAGACATATTATTTTATTTGTTTGTTAACTAATTTTTTGTTTTAATTAAAAGAGGCATTCTTTTTCTTAAACTTTTCTAACCCTAATTCTATTTTGGTTGAGATTAAATATTTTTTTTTTTTTTTGGGAAAAACCTTTTATAATATTAAACATTTGGAAAGGTAAGATAAAAAAAAAATAAATGGGTTTTACATTTTTGTTAAAATAGATTAGAATTTTTCATTAAATCAAATCAATCTTTGGAATGGTTAACTTTAATTAAAGAGATAAAAGGAAACGAAATCCAACATTCTAATTTTAACGAAATAAATAATCAATTACCATTTTTGCGGGTTACAGGGTCTTATAATACCATTATAACATCTGAAATAGTAATAATAATAATAATAAATATAGCGCTGTAAAATACTAAAGGAAATGAGAAACCATAAATATTAAAAAAATATTATTAAGAATATTGAATGAAATTTTATGTTAAAACTTAAAACTTATGTTAAAAATAAAAACTTAAGTTGTATAAATAATAAAATATAATAATATATTAGTTAAAAATACTTTTATAGATAGCCGAAACACCTTAAAAATAAATAGAAAATTAAATCACATTAATAAAATAATAAAAAAATAAAGAATATTAATAATAAAAAAAATTAAAAAAAATAAAGAAATATATAAAAAATAAAATAATTTTCTTAACCATTTTAAACAAGTTTATCTCTTTAAGTTTAGCCTGGTGTACAACTCGCGTTGAAAAACCAAGTTTGGGCCTCCTGAAAAGATCATTCATGTGTGAACTGGCTTCATATATATATATATATATATATATATATATATATATATATATATACTCAAAATAAACAGTGACACATAGACTGAAACATAAGAAAAGACTCACTTTTCAATATTTCGACCGTAATGGCGGTCGTGCTCAGGAGAAGAAGTGAATTGACGGAGGGACGACAGTCAAAAGGGTCGAAATATTGAAAAGTGAGTCTTTTCTTATGTTTCAGTCTATGTGTCACTGTTTATTTTAAGTGTCGGACCGTTTTTCGTTTATCATGGTATATATATATATATATATATATATATATATATAAATGTTGGTATGATTAGTGGTAGATCATTTTGGAGAATCACCTTTGTTGTTGATGTTTTGTATTTTTATTTAGTTTATTTCAATTTTGTTTACAGTTGTTTATAAATCCTTTGAGTTTATGTTTTCATATTTTTCAAAACTTTTTCGTTTATAGAAAAAAATATAAAAAACGTTTTTTTTCTTTAAGAAAATTGAAATTAAATATCGATAATGTGTATTTTTTACTCAGTTCTAAACTAAACTAAATTTTTCTTTGTTTTCTTTGTTCATCAGAGTAACGAAGACCGCTTGTTACGGTTGAAAGATCTTTGTCTTGTTTCCCCATTTCATATTGTGGTTTGATCATTGATATATATGTATGAAAATGGATGAATAGTCCATGGCTTATCAAGAGAGAATTGGGAGAGAATACAAAACGCATCTTCCAAGTAATTGTAAATGTCTGTTATTTTTGATCAATAGAAAGATAACATATACTATCATAATGTATAACATTATATACTAATACAATAGAATTGTATAATATAAGACGATATCTGTCTGAGATACTTAGTTGTATTTGTTGCCTACATTTCGCATCATTGACTTGTCGACAATCGTTATAAATCACAGATATTGTGTTTGTTTGTTGTCAAAAATATCAATGAATGTTTTATTCAAAACTCATTAATTAATTAATTAAGTAATTGGTAAAATTTGTGGCTTGAATTTTAGTTTTAGTTGGTTCGCTGTGTATTTGGTCTATGTGAAGTTTAAGTTTATTTTGGTAATGTGAAGAAATACGCAAACGAAATCAGCGAAGGATATATAAAGGAGTGCCATTTAATGGCCGGCTTTAAGTAATTTTTTTGGAAATAAAGGGTGAGAAAAGCGGAAATAAAAAAAAAATGAACGAATAAACATATTAAATGAAGAATTATTTAAAAAAAAATAAAACTAATATAAGAATGCAATTAAAATAATTTTAAAATTAGATATATTTATTAACAATATTCGTATGATTATAATCAATTTCAAGAAGGGAACTTAGTAAATGGTTAATTCACCCATCATGAGATGCTGTAAGATATTTGTAAAGTTTCATGTTGCAAGACAACATTGTAGGCTTAAATGAGTTGATTTGTTATGTTTCACCGCAATGCCAGTTAATTAACCAAGAATACATACTACAAAGGGAAAATGGCAAACGTACACCGAAGTCGATTTCATTTAAACCAGATCTAAGGAACCACTAAGCTTCAAGTTTTCAAATCATCTGCAAAGTTCAAGTTATAAAAGTAAGATGTTTGCTAATTTTTTTTTTTTAACAAAAAAGGAATATTTGAATGTTATTATTTCAAATAATAGAAGGTATTTCAAATTACAACTAGACCGGGTGCGGTCAACTTGTATCGCTATTTAGGTTAGTATTAAGTTTGAATCTCAGTCATAAACCTATTATTCGTGTAAAAAATCGAAAATTTTGGGTATATATTGTTCTGAGAGGATGTAAATCAGTCGGTGTTAAACTTGTACTATGACAGACAAATTCATTTTAAGTTAAAGAAAATAAATTTGCATCATGCTAAAATTTGAAATTAATATTTTGATTATATTTACCTTGAGAAATAAAAATATAGTACTCTCAAGGAAAGTACAATCTCAAGGCTTACCCAGAACTACAATAGATACCAAAAACGAATACAATCAATTTCGTAATTACTTTTATACATAAAACATTATTAGAAAATGAGTAATTTAATTATGTTATAGTTCTGAAATCTGTTATGAATTATAACATAGATATCAGAATAATTACAATATATAATTATAAATGTATAATTATAATTAAAATTATAATTATTAATATTACACATATAATATACCGTCTTATCTCGTACACTGCTGCTGTAGCTCTCGTAAGAGGTACGTACGAGGTAAGACGGTATATTATATCTGTAATATTAATAATACTAACCTCTGTGGTAATGACAAAATGCATGAATTTAAAACGATAATTATATAATTACAATTATATAATATCAGTAATAATGTTATTAACAAACATAACATTATAATGTTGGTTCCGAGTTTATACTTTATTGGTATAATTAAGAAGAAAAATACTTGGAGTTGTAAAATCAGTTGCTATTGTAATTATTCATCTTTAAAAATGGTCCAAACTAAAACAGGGTTTTTCAAGAAGTTTACTTTCTGAACTTGAGTGTTTTTCATGTTGTCAGATCGTCTCATAGGAAGATTAGAGCCTATTTGTTCTTTATCTGTCTTATTAATATATAGAAACAAAACTTATTCAAAAAATTTATTTCTTTTTTCTATGACTTTTATATGTGATGAATTTTCTCCTTAATTTTTTTTGTAGTGAAATTGTATTTATATGAATTTTGAACGTCTATTAAATCTAAAGAGAAATAATTTTGTCAGGTAGAAGGCGTTTAGATTGCTGACGCCACGCAGTGGTCAAAATGAAATCCTTGTTCGAATCAAGAACCGTGATTAATGAAGACAATTAAAGAACTTTGCAAGATTGGTTTCTATGTGTGGTGATAATTAAGATAGGATAAGTGATTTGAAAACCTGATCAGCACCGACAGTATCGCTTATACGATTACAAAAATAAAAAAAACCTGATTTATAAACATAAATATACTAGGTAAAATCGGTCATATTGACTTTAAATGAAGCGTAGTACAAATTAAAAGAGCGATATCCACTTAAAAATAGCATATTGAAAAAAAATAGAGTAAAACTTTTATTATTTGTCTATTATTAGTCGTTTTTTTATACACTTTTTTTAGGGTGATTATAGCACTGCATGTTAAGTACTAATGTACTTCCCCCCTTTTGTACTAAAGTAACCCTTCGGTACAGCAGTTAGCTTCAACGCCTCTAAGAAGTTCAGCACTTTTGCTAGGTTCAGAAGTAAAAGTTTTTCTATGGTTATGTTGAGTGTCCCGAAGTACCTACCTCTGTGCAGCAAAGTTTCCTGACAGTCAGCCAGCAGGAGCAACGCTATTTCTTCCTCTTCTTTAACCATCATTGATAATGCCCATTCAGGCTCCCAACATTTCAAAAGAAAGTGACTCCCTTTTTCCTTCTTTGGGTCCTTAGGTGCACTTGTGGGAGGTTGGCTCCCACTAGTTAGCGATTTTTGATCATCTGCGCTTCCGGAGGATGGTCTCCGGACTTCTTTCTCTTTAGTATCATATAGGGGAAAATTTCTGAATCTCTGTCGGTGGTATTTTGCCCACTCCGGCAGAGCACAGCATTCCGGAGTAAGGCTATTTACTCAAGGGGATCGGTCGCCTGGTACCTTTGAGGCTCCGTTCCGAATACAATCACCCCTGTAATCATCCATCCTTCGGCACGGATCGCATAACGCCTTGGATTGGGGCTAGAATAAGAGGAGAGGATTTGGGAAGTTGGGAGGATGTGAAATGAAGGTGGTCAGGCCCAGCCCCTGGCCACCTTCTCCTCGTCTTTCGTTTGTCCCTGCATATAGCAGGTTAACAGCGTAGCCTTGTGAAGGCCGAAAGTAAAATTTGAGTGCTAGAGGCTATTAGATGCGCATAATCACTCCATTACTACCCCTATTAGTCGTTAAATGTATTCCCGAACTTAGTTTTAAATTGAGAAAAACTTCCATGTATGGCATAGATGCTATATTCAGGCCTTATGAAAGCTAACAAGAACTTATACACAACTTCTTACATTCTATAATACTAGGTTAGTACTGTTTGTATTTATATTCAACTTTACACTTAGTACTGACAGGTTGATAAATGATTGCAAGTTCACACATATTATTTTACAATAAAACTTTGCATATTGTAAAAATTGTACCATGACTCTGAATCTGTAAAAATGAAAGCATATGTAGAAAGAAAAACCTGTTTTCTTTTAAATCCTATTAATTTCTTTCTTCAGTGATTTTTCGCATTGCCAAACATAGATGTAAGTTTAACGAAGATCCTGTTTGCCATTTCCTGATATTTTCTACAAATATTCCAATAATCCTTCGATTTTTTGCAAAGTGATTTTTTTTTCTAAAGAGCAAGTAAATTGAATTTTCTACCACGTAATATTGAATAAAATATAGAGGTTTGACTGGAAGGGCTGAGAGAGGTCTGAGGGTCTGAAAGCTCTAATGCGGAGGCAAAGCCGATTTGTATTTAGGGAATCATAAATAGCGCTGCCCTCTTGTAAGCATTGCTCACTGCTGAGGCGCTAAGACACAACCTCTTGACATTCTTACTTGCAGATGTTTGAGAGGTCAACAGATTAACAGACACAATTGAATCATTCCTAATCGCAGATATCTTTAACCACATTTTAAAAGACTGATTTTTTTTTTCTTTTCTGACCACTATATTTTCAATTATGTCTTAGTTAAAAATAATTAAAAATAACAATAAATAGTTGACTTTAGTTTTAATTAGCTGATAAAAAGTGATTAATTCAGTTCTGAGCTTATTTTCAATATATTATTTCAATAATAATGGAACTGTTATTGCATAAAACAAGTATTTTTGTTTCCAAATAAAAATGAGAAATGATAAAGAACTATGTGTGAAATATAAAAGATAATGAGGGCAATACAAAGACAGGCACTGCCATATCTCACTTATATAATTCATTACTTATTAGTAAAGCGATTGGTGGAGGAGATACTTGCAATTCAGGTGAATTGAAAAGCCTACCTTTCTAGGTAGGTACATCGGGTTGACTACAACAAAGCTAGCGGGTGAACTAAGAAGTGAACATCTCACTTGACAGCTGGCGCTCTTAAAAGGAATGTCCATGGGAAACATAATATGCAGCTGACCAGAGAAATGCAAGTACAAGGGACCACCATTATAGCGGGAAAAAATGTAGACCCAACTTCAAAATTTAGAGGCTTACTATATCTATAATCTTCAAGTATAAGAAATTGTTTATAATTCCAACAAGCAGGAGCTTTGAACTAAAAATGAAATGAGTGGAAAACAAAAACTGAAACTTACGCTCTGATTGGCCTATATAGTCTGCTCTTTGGACCATCCAGAAGCAAGCTTCATTAGAATGGCTATGTAAGCAATTGCTTGCAATTACGATGTCTCTTGGACAGTTTTTATGGCAACTCCAACCAGCAAAAAGAGAGATTACCAGAAAAACTGAGGGAGTGTAGGAGCTGCTGCTTTTAAAATATATATATATATATGTATAGACAAAGAAACATAGAGAAATCAAAAGAGTTTTGGATCGTATTTCCAACGAAAAAGTATATACATATATATTTGTATATATAAAAAGATTTTACATAAACACGTGAAATAACAATCAATGATCAAACCAAATAAGAAATGGGAAAACAAGACTAAGATCTTTCAACCGTAACAAGCGGTATTCGTCAGAGTCAGAAACCCAACTGAGTTTTTGGGTTTTATAATACAATTTTACAAAAACTCAGTTGGGTTTTTGAGTCTGACGAAGACCTTTTGTTACGGTGAAAGATCTTAGTCTTGTTTTCCCATTCGTATTGTCTGATAAATGTATATATATATATATTTTATATATAAAAAGATGTCACATAAACACGTGAAACAACAATCAATGATCAAACCACAGTAAGAAATGGGAAAACAAGACTAAGATCTTTCAACCGTAACAAGCGGTCTTCGTCAGAGTCAAAACCCAACATTTTGGGTTTTATGACTCTGACGAAGACCGCTTGTTACGGTGAAAGATCTTAGTCTTTTTTCCCATTTCTTACTGTGGTTTATCTATATTTATATTATCTATATTGTATATGATATTATATATATATATAACAGATTCAATATTATAATATATACATATAATTTTCGTTGGAAATATGATCAAAAACGGACAAATATAGTTCAATATAGACAAGGAAACATAGAGAAATCAAAAGAACACACTTACAGTTCTAATTTTGGTTTGAGTCGTTTTCAGGAGAGATAAGAGAGGGAAACCAAGCGCACTGGTTCAGAGTCGGTTGGAGACGGAGTCTGAAGTCGGTCTTCTGC
The DNA here is from genome assembly GCA_026182355.1 of Hermatobates lingyangjiaoensis. Classification (NCBI taxonomy): domain Eukaryota; kingdom Metazoa; phylum Arthropoda; class Insecta; order Hemiptera; family Hermatobatidae; genus Hermatobates; species Hermatobates lingyangjiaoensis. The sequence goes on from JAPFBL010000253.1 coordinate 9,423,800, forward strand.
TCCTGAAGACTGTTCAAACCGAAAATTAGAGATTGTAAGTGTGTTCTTTTGATTTCTCTATGTTTCTTTGTCTATATTGAACTATATATATATATATATAATTTTTATGACCCAATATTTATAAGATGTAACTTTTTTTTTTTTTTTTTTTTTGAGTTAGTCCAAGTTAAACTAGTCTTTTACCGACGTTACGACATATATTTATGTCATCTTCAGGAGCTATGAAATCTGTTTATGTTGCAGCATTTCTATTTAACATGTTCATAGTTACTATTTTTTTCATGATGGTAAAATAGTAACATCATGAAACAGTGTTAAATAGAAGGCTGCAACATAAACAGATTTCCAAGCTGAAGATAAATAATATATGTCGAAACGTCGGCAAAGGACTAGTTTAATCATTGGACCTCAAACTTCAAAAAAATAGAAAAAGAGGCAATTATCCAATATTATATATTATATTTCTATATATCAAGTAAAATAATAGAAAACGAAAATAAGGAAGACTATGTACGCTATGTTCAATATTCTCAAAAATAGTAATTTTCCAAAAAAAATGATCAGAAGAGAAGAAAGGGAAGTAGGAGATATATAGTGATACGGACAGGTGGAAGCCGATGTATTATCACGATAAACTTGTGACGAAGGAGGCTTAGTCCGAATATTAAATCTTAAATACTATTGAATTATTAAATTTTCAATATTTCCTTGTCAATAGTGACATCAGATGTTCATAATAACATTCCTTTTTTTACTGCATTAGTTATTAAAAATGCATAAAACACTCAATTTTTTTCCAATTCGTTTCCCAAATAAATAAATTTTGTATAAAAGAACCTAGAAAGTTATTCAACATAGAGCTGATATAAATTGGGCAAAGTTGACAAAGTTGACAAAATATTAATCTCTGCTGTATTACTGACGAAAATGAAAAGGAGTGAAACCTCAAATATTAATACGTAGTTTGGTAACATGTTTTTCTCTAGGTAGTAATAATTGGTAAATAGGTGATGGGGGTTATGTTAAATTTAAAACAAGTTGAATAAATTTTAGTAAAATTGTTAATTAATAAAGAAAATAAGGGAAAATATTTCTTAATATTTTATAAATTAGTCCTACTAGAAAGTGAAAGGATACTTATCTCTTCTCAGAAAGTACAGAAAGGATACTGTACTTCTCTTATATGGAATAAGAGAAGTACATTAAAATATTTACAAGAAATGTTTAAGCTATTCATGTAATGATTATTATTATACAAGACACTTAGTTTTGAGATATTTAAAACATACTTAAAATAAAAATTATGCATTCTAAGCAAATAATTATATACTTTATTACGAATTTCATAGTTTATACTATTTAAGTCTGATACTTTTGCATATGTGTTCCTAATATTTAAACAGTAGGTGTATAAAAGTCAGTAATTTCCATTCATGTTAATATGTTTGACATATATTTTGTAATTCAAAGAATATTATAATATGAGTACATTACAGTTTCTTATAAAATATATATCAAAAGATGGTTTGAAAAATATATAATTGTTGTGAAGGTCTGACAAAGGCTCATGGTGTAAACTTTTATTGGTCTTTCGGTACAGGTTATACAGCATAATGGTCTTAATCGATATACACACAAAAATTGCACTTTTGAGAAATAAGCTGATAGTAGTTTTGACAAATTAAATTGGCAAAACAGAGCCAGTTCAGAAAACTTTTTTTTAGACTAAAAAAGTCACTATAGAAAAATTTACTTACAATTAATAAGTTACCTCAAAAACTATTCTGATTACTATAAAAAAAAGGCAATATAACACGGAAAAATAAAACTCAACTTCAAATATGAGATATTTTGCTGTACTAGTTAGATTTTTTTATATTGCCTGAATTTTTTTATCAAATATATTCTAACAGAATTGATATTTAAATGTTTAATGAAACAAATTTGGAAATTATTTATGAGTTATTATGACACAAAATAAGGTTTAGTTCTAAAAGCTATAAAAGAAAACTCAAATCAGCCATGTATTTTATGATAAAAAGGTTTCATATAAACATGTGAAATAACAATCAATGATGAAACTACAATATGAAATGGGAAAACAAGACTAAGATCTTTCAACCGTAACAAGCGGTATTCATCAGAGTCAAAAAACCTAACTGAAACACTAGATGCAGGAAACATCTGGTGAGGGGTTGAGAACAGTAGTATTTTAAAATGGTGAAAGTGCAGGAAAGGACAAAGTTACACAAAAGGAATGTTTGGGGAAACAAAGGAGGACAGTAAGAAAGAGTAAAAAAACTATCCACTAGCTGTCAACATAATATATTTTATGATGTATTTCAGCTTGTGGATGGATGGTTGACTAGCAGAAATGTTGTTTTCAATCCACATGTTGCATCCATTAAGAAATAATGCCAGATATGTATTAGTGGTATGATTAAGAAACTTCAATGTTTTGTGTAATATTGAAGGATAGGAAATATATTTGATTGAACTAATTTTTTAGCTACGTCACTGATGTTACAATAAACTGAAAATAATTGAATCGAATATTGTATTATTAAAAGTAATATTGAACTAAAAGTGGAAACTATTAAGTTCTATGTGGAGTAATATGATAAGTTTTCGGTAAATTAGGAGCTACCTAAAAGATAACTAAATATATTATTGAAATTGAGAGTGGTCGAATCCAGAAAGTTGTCGCATCATTGATCTGGTCTTGTATACAGGAATATTTATTCAACAGTGGCTCTCTTGTATACTTCATTGAATGAGATTCAATGCTATTATAGTTTATATTTGTGAAATTATATTTAATGCAGAATTATAGTACTCATTATATTTTATAATTACAGAATCATACAATTCTGAAAAAATGAAAAGTTTTTCCCTTATTTTTAGACAGAAATATTTCTTTTAATGATTTTATTTATTTTTTTATTTTTTTCAAAACAGATTAAAGTAAGTCCTATTATCTGTTTTAGTAATAAAGTACACATTTTAAAAAATAATGTTTAAGGTATTTTTATTATTTAATATCGTAATGAAAAAGTCACAAGAAATGTGGGAAGTAAACTCACACAGTACAAGTATTTTTATTCAAAACTTGGTGTATTAAATATTTTGTCTTTTTTCTAATATTTTAAAAAAAAATCACGTAATATTTATGTAATTTTGAAGATATAAGAGTGGAAATTGAAGCAGAAGTATTAAAAAAGAATGACATGATACGGAACATGTAACTGTAAAGAACATTTGCTGTCATCAAACTGTTTCAAAAGGTAAATTGAACTTAAACAGGGAATTGTTTATTAATATTAGTACTTTGATTAAATTATTTACGGAATTAGTGTAAGGTAGGTGAGTTTTTGAACAAGAGATAAGAGAGATGGACGTGGGTGGGCTGACTCGACAATCACCCAAGCCTAGTGTTATTTAATTTTCAAGAGCAGTAGGCCAGTCTGTCCATGAAAGCCTGCAGTTTAGCTTTGCTTTACTGATAACTGCCTGATAAGCCAAAACCCGCTTAAATTATTACAGCCGTCCTTCCTGTTCTAGCAAACAACGCACTCTATCTCTTCAGAAATGAAATCAATCCTCTAACACACCTCTCAAAAAAATGTATATTATAGTAATATAGCTTGGATTAGTTTCACTAACTTTCCAATGTCCACTTATTGAAGAGAAGAGTAAAATATTTAGCACAACTAAAATCAGATGATGAAATTATTATGCGGATTTTATACATTTTGAGTAGATACAATTTCTTAATAAAAATAAATTCACTGATCGAAAATAAAAAAGACTGAAAAACAAGGATATACAAGAAATGGCTCTATTTTTATGAAATTAAAAATGTATTCTTAAAACTTTTATAAAAGATACACAAAAAAGGAACTTGATAAAGAGGTTTGATGTAATTTATATTTTGTATATACTTTGTTGTATTTTCGTCTGGTATAGTGATCAAAAGATCAATGGACTTTCCATTTTCCACTATAAAGGGCGCATTAGTTGTACTACTGACCTGTTCTTTTTTGTATAAGTAGTACTTTTATTAACTACTTTAGAAATTCTGATTCGGGTAGGAAGTTCTAAACTTCTTTGTGTATTGATCTACTTTAACTTAGTACTCTTTTCTCCACCTCAAATAAGGCTCTAAGATAAAAACCTGAACTTCTTAGTTTATGCCATGAGAGAGCAACTATCTAGACCAGTGGTTCTCAACGTGGTCCACAGAGGATTACTGGGGGTCCATGAGAAAAGTAGTATTCTGAAGGTCCATGACACGTGGTTAGAGCTCTATGTTAAGTTTAAATGAATTTATCAGCATAACCAAAAATAAATCAAAGCGTAGTAAGCTTTGGTCGTACAATATTCACACATAATTAAAATATAAGGCCTAATATCCTTGTCAGTTTGTTAAAATGTTCCAATGTTTTTAAATTTTCTATTGCACTTCTCTTTATGGTACATTCAAAATTGATTCTGTTACAATTATTTCGGGGTCTTTATAAAATGTTAATAAAGAAATATTTTGTTATTGTTTTAAAAACATTGTTGTATTTCGGCATGCGTTGTAGATGTAATGAAATTATTTCATAATTAACGATATTCATTTACCTAAAAACAAATATTTATTTATAAATTTGAATAATTATATTTTTTAAGTATCCGGGGGAGTGGGGGTCCACAAGTAGTTTTTAGGGGGTCCACAAGTAGCTTTTAGGGGGTCCACAAGTAGCTTTTAGGGGGTCCACAAGCAAACAAAGGTTGAGAACCCCTGATCTAGACATATTAAGGCCTCCCAACAAGACAAGGTTGCACAAGGGCACATTGGAAGGAGGACGTTAAGACGTCAGTTCTCAGTCTGTACGATGTTAGATACTCGTTAAAGGACTCCAGTCTAAAAAACTTGAGCAAAGCAACAATTAAGACTCCTGTTGTAGAATCAATAAGGTAATACGGCTTACCTATCAACAAAATTGGGTGCCAAATAATAAATGAGCCACACTTACAGCTCCTAGAACAGCATTAATGATGAAAGTCTCAGTCAAAAAAAAAAAAAAAGAAAAAAATCAATAAAATAAAGGGCGCATTAATTTTACTACTGAACTGTTCTTTGTATAAGAGGCACTTTTATTAACTACTTTAGAAATTCTGATTTTGGTAGAAAATTCTAGACTTCTTTGTGTATTGATCTACTTTAAATTGTTACTTTTTTCTCCACATCAAATAAGGCTTGCACACATTACCTGTTTTGTATGTCACATTAAGGATAACTGGTACAAAGAAATCAACATCACTCTGTATCCTTCTAATTGATAACTTAATGATAACAGTTTAATAATAGCTAACATTTCTATACCGGTCGACTAGCTAGGATATCTTAGTTTCGAGTCCACAAGTTTAAGATACAAGGTGAGAATAGTGATTTCTTTATTACTAATTTTATGGTCTTTCCCTCAGATTAATGTTTTATAACTTAGAACGCTAAATTAATCACAGATTATGCACGGAATGTTTAGATGATGAATTTAAACAAAATGCATGATAGTGAGGAATTCCTTTTACGACGCGTTTCGAACACTTAGTGTTCATCATTAAGTACATTTTCTTTAGAAGTATGTTTAATCAATGAACACCTCTTTTGAGACAGATGTGCCTAATGATGAATACTAAGTGTTTGAAACGCATCGTAAAATAAATTCCTTGTGGTGAAGACGTAATATATATTTTTCTCATTATCATGAGTAAATACCACAAAATAACAGCTTGCATAGCTCGTAAAACTGCCTGATGTTTTAGTTTCTAATGCGTTATTTATATTTGCTAATTGTTTTTCTGTAGTATCTTCTAGCAAGAAAACTGTGCCATAAGTATTTCTAAAACTCATTTGAGCCACATCATCACCCTGTTAGTTGATAGTTTTATTTCTCTATATTCAAAGTTTCATTTTGAATGTTATTTTCTAAACTACTCGGTAATATTTTTCTAAATTCTTCTTCTTCTGGAACCATAGTTAAATTTTATGATATTTAATTCTAAAAATTTGGAAGATAAAAATATATACGAGGAAATATGTGTCATTTAAGTAAACTTACTTAGTAATAATTTTTGTCAACAAAACTTCAATTGACTTTAGAGGAGAAAAATAATAACGAATATCAGATAAAGACAAAAACAGAATTATATCTTCACTGTAGCATAAACCTGTTGACAGTAATAAACCTTACTTCCTCTAAAACATTCCCACAGTCTACACAGAACAACCGTGAAGACATTTGAAATTGCTCTGAAAACAGGTAGACAAGGATAAATACTGAGAATTATATATATATTGATTCTTGAGGATGCAATTTGAGAACAGAATTTCAGACTTTTATTCGAATATTAATCCAATTTTATTCAGAATCCATATTCTTGAATAACTTTTCACGCTTATTTCCTAAATCTCATATTAAGAATCACTGGACTGAAGAGTTTTCTTCTTCTTTTCATCCTTTACTTGACCCCCCAGTATTACTTGAGATTTCTATTCCAACACTTTCAACTTCCATTGAATATTACTTCTTGATTGATTCACCAAATAACGTTTTCTGAAAGGATTCCTTTGAAATTCCAAGAAATACATATTTGTACATATGAGATCTCCGAACACTCAACTAGTCCCAAAGAAATCACATTTTCTGAACCAATTTCATTTTTATATTTGAGTTTTCATAAATAATTCCTGAACGATTATTATGTCGTGTTTCAAGTTACTTTTACCATTTAGCAACTAAATTGAATTTTCCTTCAACATTTACATATATTTTTAAAATTATTGGTTCAAGATATATAACTAATAATTTTAGTTATAAAATTATTGAAATTAGACAGTTATTATTAATAATGAAAGTCTCACAAAAAAAATAAATAAAAAATAAAATAAAGGGCGCATTAATTGTACTACTGAACTGTTCTTTGTATAAGAACAGTTTGTTTATTTATTATACAAACCTTGCGATCGTAGGTTTGTTGCGATCGAAGATGAACAACGTCCGAAAGCGCTCGAACTCCAGGATCATCTTACGAGGTATGACGGTTTTACCTATTTCTAATAAAAATCATATTAACCTCAGTGGTATTAACAATATGCATGTATATACCAGTGAGAATTGGCAATTTTAAACTATATTTGAAAGAGATTACACGAGGGATTGGTCTACTGAAGCTTTCTGTATCAACAAGATTCTACTCATCCTACCTGTAACTTATCAGCTGAGAAATGAAAATGACCAGGATATTATAGGAAGATTTTACTCTCATGAATTACAGAAAATCAATGTATTTAATGTGTGTTCATTAAAAAAACTGTAAAGAAAAGAAAAAATGGTGATATACTAATAAAATTTCAAGGTTATGATGAACAGTAAATTGAAAAAATATGCATTCTTTAAAAACCACTATTTGTAACATTTTTCCCCTCTTTTAGTTACATTTCTCTTCTTTTTCTTCTTCTTGAGTCTAAGTCGAAGCACGCGTTTTCGCTTCATAACTATAGACACCAAGAGTGATTTGAGGAACCAAGTTACATCCAGGAACTTTACCCTTTTCCAAGCCTTCTTCTGCAACACTTTGTCTGCGGCATGTCTATCACTCGTTTGTTGCTCTGGCTATAGGCAATATCATGTTGTCTGCATGCATTGTCTAGTTTATTGATTCCTTTATCACCGCATTCAAAACGGTGCTCTAATTCAGCTACGGTTCGCAGAAGTGATATTAATCTCTTCCTTTTTCCAAATGCTTCTTCTTCCTTTTTTTAATCCATCTGTTTAAGAAACACATCTCCTTCTCCTTTTAGATTAGCAATATCTTGGTCTTTGTAGTTATCGTTGTGTTTTGGAATTCCATCAATCATAATTCATCCAGTAGTTCTTCTTTAAATATACCTCTCAGATACTCTTTTAAAAGACCGAATGAACAAACAATGCCGCATTTTGTTTGTTAGTGATTATATTACAAACAGTACCTGTAGTAACTTGAACTCTTTCTGAAACATTTTCACTGTGCATGATGTCGACACGAATATGTCATAAATTTGAGTTTTAAGTGAGATAGTTGAAACCTAAACTAGTCTTTACTCATTTTAGAGTTTATATTAGCTGGTTTTCAACTGCGGTGAGTAACAAACGATGTTCAACCATTATGGAATTTCTTAATAGGGGACTTACCACCGTTAAACTTAACATTGAGGTTATAAACACAGAAATGTTTATCTATCAGCTGATCAGGGTTCTTCGCACCGTCAGTTATAAAAGTACAAATCTCTTAAAGCTAATTTATCTCTTTAATTATTGGATGACCATCGCAAATGTGTATGTATATGATACAATAATGGGAAATAAAATGGACATTATCATGAAAAAATATAGTATGCAAAACTGAGCAAAACATATACTTTAATGGATATTTTTTTGGTATTTATTTTGAGAAGAATGCTAGTCCCTGGTTTCTATCCTCTTACTTGAACAGCAAACAAATTGAAACATATGTCTAATCCTATGATTATTGAGGTGAAAAAAATATAATATAGCTACAATAAATGTTTTGTATTTTTGAGAAGCATACATTATTTTATATTTTTATATCTGTGAATACATATAGTTGATATAATTATTATATTGGCTAATAACCAATGAGCGGAGGTACTCTGAGTTTCATTATGACATTTCATTTCTTTAAACTTTCGTTGGTTAGAGGTGGTTAGAGATACAAAGCATTTGAACTCGTCGCCATTCTGAGAACAGAAGGATCCCCTCCTGCTCTAACTTTCCGCATAGTCTACTGCCCAGCCAGGAGCACTGATATTATTTTCCGCTGAAATTAGCACATCGTGTCGAGCTTCAAAGTTAAGTTTATTGTTGAATACTCCCAATAGCAGATGATTCTATCAAATTATTTCCTTTCAACTGAGATGTATACACACACACAAGCACAAACACACACACACACACACACACACACACACACACACAACACACACCTCATACACTTACACATATACAATAAGACAGAACTATTTGTTATCCATGTAAGATATACATAGATAGTCTGGATTCATTCTACATTCTGCAGGTACACTGAATACAACAATACTGGCTTGCATGAAATTCCGTTATTTGTTATTAATTATAAATATTTCATCAGTTGATTAAAAATAGGAAAATTGATTGAATATTACACTAAACTTGAAATAACATTAAAGATGAGTAAATTTTATATTTTGTTATACACATAATGTTTTTTACATTAAATATTTTATATAAATATATATATATATATATATATATATATATATATATATCAATGACCAAACCACAATAAGAAATGGGAAAACAAGACTAAGATCCTTCAACCGTAACAAGCGGCCTTCGTCAGAGTCAAAAACCCAACTGAAACACTAGATGCAGAAAACATCTGGTTCGTCATAAATATTATAATATAATATATAAAATAATAAATATAATATTATATTATATTTTATATTATTTTTTTGCAAGAAACGTTTACAAGTTGACCTTTTTAAATTTTTGGGGGACTACTCTTTAAGTTGAGTTGCCAATATTTCTACCCTAGTCCTTTCTGTTTTATAAAATTGTTATTATTAATCATTCAAGAGTAAAACCCTCTGTTTTTTAAATTAGCTGATTTTAGAACATACAACAATACATAATTCATGGCCTGTACATTGATTATAAAGAAGTAAATGGCATGGTCTATGAATCCATATGATATCGTAAATATTGATAATTGTATTGTTAGCTTTTTACAATGATTTCAATCAGTTTGAATTATGAATGCAACATTGCATTACTATAACTAGCACAAAAGTTTTCAGGCATATGATTAGCAATCTCATATTTTGTATCTCATAAATAACCTAACTTGTTATGAAATGAATTGAACATAACAAAAAAAATATATGAAAATTGATAGTTTCTTCCATTAATCAACAAATGTAGCCATTAGTTAGTTGTATTTAGTTTTTTACCATCAGTTAGTTACATTTAGTGTTTAGATCCACTATTTAATAGAAAAACTTCACATTATAAACGTAAAGCAAAGTTTTACAACCTCGTTTTACAGTTATGAATATATTTCTAAGATAGAAGTGACTACTTGTTGAGCTACAACTTTTACAGTTACATCAAGTATAAATGGGTTTTTGTAAACAGTATATTGTCAAAATTATTACTGTCATACACTTTTATATTTAATTTAGTTTAAAAAAAATCAGTAGTGTTTAAAATGATTTTAAACTTTATTTAAATTGTCAAAGTTTATAGTCTAAAAATCGTCACATGAATGGCTGAATTATATAGCTAATTATATTAGTTTATGAAGCAGAACTAAAGTTTATTCTTTGCCCCTTATAATGACTTTAAGTTTTCCTTCATTGTCTTTTATATTGATTTTGTCCTTCTTCTTCTTCTGTTCTTCTATTTCTTTAAAAAATTAATGTGATCGAGAGATTTTTATATAAATTAATTTAATAGAGTATTTTTATATTACATAAATGGTGATCTAAACAAATTTTATAGTAATAAAGCAGAGAAATTACACAGAACAGAAAACATATAAAATAATAATAATAATAATTAATAATAGTGGTAATATTATAACTATGCCTACCTGCTATCAAGTAATCTCATACTCATTCTCGTAAAAAGTATAATTAATGTATATATTTTGAGAAGCACATAAAAAATATTTCTAATAATAACTAATAAAGCAAACAATAATGATATTTTATTTTTTTCTTACAAAAAAGTCAAAATCAGTAAATAAAGAAGGGAGATGATTCAATCTTCAACGGTTTTTTATTGTCATAAAAATATTTTTAATTTTTAAATTGAGGTTTTATGCTTTTCAGTTTATTTTATATCTGGTTATTTCATAATTGAATTTAATTCAGATAAATAGTCGATTTTTTTAAATTTTATTATTTTTTTACTTTTTTTAGTATTTTGGGGGATAATCTCCAATTTATTTTTATAAGTTTTATTTTAATTTTTTTTGTAGGATTAATAATTTCTATCCTTTTAATTTTTATTTTTTTATTATTTTCATTTTTTTTGTATGATTAATAATTTCTGTCCTTTATTTTGTTATAATTGAAAATTACACATTGAAAATCACTCTAAACAACTTGCGATACTTCAGAGTATTTATAAAAAGACTCTTGATCTATTTACCTCATTTTCATACTGAATTGTAGTACTATTCATCTGTGATATTTTATATAAAAAGACACAGATATGTTAGGCTCCTCAGTCTGAGTTTGTTTTTTATAGTCTCATGTTATAACCTGCTTGAGGTTTGACCTTGAGGAGAAGAGTGCTTTGGTTGGTCTCTTCTTACGTAAAGAAAACATAAATGAATCCAAAAAATATTAAGAACATATACAGTACCATTAATCTTTAGTATCCTTTGTATTGTTTTTCGTATAATTCTTTTTTGTTTGCAAGAGTGCAAAAGTAAACTTTATGATAATTTTAAGGTCCTTCTCAACCAAAAAAAAACTGTATTGACATCTTCAGATCTTCTTGCAAGGTATTGAACTTGATTTTTTGGTTGATATTATCGTTATATATCAATTTTTTCTTCCTGAAATTTGTTAAAGGTTTAAATTTTTCTATTGATTTTCTATAGGGCTGTCTGCAAAGTTATCCATGAATTATCTAAATGAAATTTGTTCATTCATTATCCTGATTCATTTGATAATACATCCCTTGAATTTTGCACCCTTGACTTCACGGCCTTCAGAAACACTCCCAGTGTCCCCTTATTTCCTTTTATCCTATCTGTTCTTCTTGCTTGTACTACAATTGATTGTACTTGCTTGTAGTACAATCGCTTGGTCAAGTTTCACATTTTTTTTTTAGATACAGCTTTGAAGGTTGCTTAGAGAACTTGCACAGTAGTCTTGAACTTAAGGCAGAATGGTTTCAAGTTTGCTTTTCTTCCCTAAAACTGGTTAATCCTCGATTGCAGGAAGACCTTTTTATTTGTGTTTTAAGAAGACCTGTCATACAGTTCTTTCTGTTTCTTCTAAAATTTCTCTAAATAACTCCCTGACCTGCTAAGGTGTTTAGGGTGCATTAACATGCACTAATGTCTGTGTTCAGAGTGTTCTAAATCTTGAATACTTACTTTGAACTAAACTTATATTTTATGGAAGCGCTTTTACCTTTTTAAGTCCACTGTTTTCTTCTCAAGTATTTATGTAAAGAATATCCGTAATTTGTTTTCTCCGTTATCAGTATGCAGTTGGAAGTTTTGATGAACACTCCCCCAGAGATTAACCGCAGTCGATCTCTACAGATTGTAATTCCTGACCTCTATGTTAATAGGATAAACAGGTGATTTCAGCCCGTTGAATAAGATAAATGGTTCTAAATGAATCACGTTTGACAAACAACTGTTGCTCATTTGCTTGAGAAAAACCAATCCGCTAATGACTCGTTTGCCCAAATAAAAAGAACAACCTGTTTCTCTTTCGACTTCAACAGTTTATTGATATTAAACCGTTTTCTCGATGACATAATTTTAACTCTTAGCTCTTGACCCATAACTGTAATGATGTTAGTTACATCTTTGTGGTTAAAATTTGATTGCTAACATTCAAAGACAAGTAATTCATCTCTTCGTTTTTTTATGGTTTCCATCTTAGGAGAGTTTTTGAAAACTTCTGAGTCTTAGGAGAAGTTTATTTTTACTAAGAGGTCAGTCAGACCATATGTTATATGTAGAAGAAGAGCATAATCTCTTAATGCCCAGTGTTAGTTCTTGACCGATCAATTTCATAATTGTTATCACATACGCGTAGATACATTCTAGTTGTTTTATAAGTCTTTTTTTAAGGCGTTTTGTGGGTTAAAACTATATATTTAAATACATGCATATTATTATTACCACTGAGGTTAGTATGATTTATGTTATTAATATGGAAAACCATCATACCTCGCACGATGATGTTGGAGTCGTTGGAGCACTTTCCGATGTTGTCCATCTTCAATTATAACTAACCTACCGATCGAAGATGGACAACGTCCGAAAGCGCTCCAACGACTCCAACATCATCGTACGAGGTTTGATGGTTTGTCATATTAATAATATAAACAACGATATATTTATTTATCGTTGAAACTCATTTAGAAGAGAAGTTTTGAAAGAAGTTAATGAGATAAATGTCCATTTAAATATTTAACATTTCTAAGAAATAGTTTTTCCAGACCTATTAAAGTTATAAGCATGAACTATTTCCATCATTTCACTATATAAAATTAGCAATTTATTTAAAATCTTCAAGACAAACTTCTAATAAAATTTTAAGATTTTTTAAATAAGTGAAATAAGTATATCAACTAAACAGAAAACTACTATCAAAACGAATATTTCGACAAACTTTTCAATCAGTGTCAAAATTTGAAGTTTTCAAATTCATGCAGAAAAGTTAGAAAGCTTTTTACCATTTTCAAAGCAAAATAATAAATTAGTAATTGACGTACGCATTCAATTCGAGCCATAAATGCTGCAACTTTTATTGAATGACCTGTTTTTTAGATTGAGGGAGTTTTGTTCTTTCCATATTTCCTTCAATATAGTATAATATTCAATGTAATATTTACTATTTCTTGCGCCATTGTATTTTAAATATAATGAATGCCATTTTAAATAATGTGAACAAGTCATGTTTAAACTGATTTCAATATTTTAATAGATGTTCAAGGTCAATGTGCTCATAAAAATTTTGTAATAACATGTTTGTGTCTAAGTAGGTGTTTTTGTATGTAATTTGCAATTAACATTCTACAGTTTATAGCTATAAAAAGTAAACTTTTCCAAGAAAACCTTTTCCTGATGGGAAAATTAATCAAGGGTCTAAAAAGAATTCCTTGGTGTTTTTAACCAGTTTGGTAAAGAAAATTTCCTAAACTGTTGTATTGTAGTGTTGGTTCTTTGCGAGGAAAGTATCTGTTTCTTCAAAGTAGAGTCAGTTCTTGCGCCGTTAAAGTCCATCGACAGAAGTTTGAGGTTTATAGGAAAGGTCTTAACGATTGATTTTGAAGAAGTCACTCATTTGTCTAAACGAACATATACAGTACCATTAATCTTTAGTATCCTTTGTATTTTTTTCGTTTAATTCTTTTTTTTTTTTGCAAGAGTGTAATAATCTGTAAGTACACTCAACATTGTACTTATGCACTCTGTCACAGTAGTGTATGTACGAGTACTGTGTTCTTACTGTGATTAATGTTAGGTTCATGGTCATTCAACAGTATACGTATGCACTAGTATGCTAGGGATAGTATATAGTATGATAGGGAATTATGAAATAAGCCTTGAAACGTTTGAAAGAGTTGAAATCTTCTTTACTGACCCCTCAACTTTTGAATAGTGGTTGTACTTCATAAGTGCTGGATTTGTGGTCGTTGAAAACATGTATACCATCTGTTAAGTTACAAAAATTACTAAAATTAATACGACTGGAGTTGAATAGGTTAATTTCGTGTGTGTGTGTGTGTGTGTGTGTGTGTGTGTGTGTGTGTTGTGTGTGTGTGTGTGTATGTGGAAGAGGGTCAGCTGTAGAGGAGTCGATACCATGATGTTAGTGGGATGTATCACAGAAAGCAATGAATATCATTAACACCAAGAAAATCTCATGTAACCATTTCAACTAAATATAACGTACAAAAATTAATACTATGACGCAGAAAAGAGAAGTAGAACTATACAAGTTTATAGAAACAGTTTTTTTATAGATCGATGTTTGAGAAGTTTTGAGTTCAATCAGGCAGAAAAATATTGACAAAAGTATTTCTGATTGTTGTACGCTTCTAGATTTAATATTTGCGATATTTTTTTCATTAAAATAATATATTGGTATGTTAGTGTTTCTATTGAAATTAAACCTATGATTATTTGTGACTAAATTTTATGAAAAGTATAGCAAAAATAGTAGTGATTAGTAAATATACTTAATTGATAAAACTATTTAATATTTTCAGTTCAACTTCATTTGAATAATCTAACTGTCAGATATGTGACATATCTTGACAATTTAACAAACTCATTAACTGACTAAGTGAGATAAGTAAGGTTTGGTAACCTGTATTTATAACTTGCTTGTAAATAATTGCAGTATGGTACTTAAATGAATGTAGAAATGACATTTTAATATTTAATGAATGAAAATGATTATGCTACAAGAATTAATCTAACAAAATGACTTAAAGTTTAAAGGCTGAGTAGATCAAACAACTAAAGCAGTATATTCATTATATTAAAAAGAAAAGCAATTTTCTACCAAAAACTGTAATCAAAGTAACTGTTTTAAAATCATATGCAAAATATATATTATTTCTAAAGAGTTTGAAAGAGGCTTTTATCATACCAGTAGAATAACGTAAGATTTATTTAATTTTAATAATTAACATGGTATACATAAAAATTGTACATTTCTTAAAGTTTGATGAAAATTAATATTTAGTTAATAGGGTTTTTGTTTTATCCTTATTCCATATTCTTTGAGTAATATTTATTTTCATGAAAGGAATCACAGGATCGAAGGAAATAAATCTTTAGCACTCTCCTCCTTTAAGCATTATAGGGATGAAATTGGGCTCTTTTGTATAGTGGTTTAATAATCGAATCTAATATCATCATTCTGCCAAGTCTTATTGCATAGCTTTATAATTCCTGAATTACGATAGGGTCTACTTGAGAGGAATGCACGGTCCTCTTACGTATATATATATAAAGGAATTTCGGGAAATGAATTAGTATAGGAAATATAAATAAATATTATAATTATCACATAAAAGCATTTATATTAAACTTGTTATAAATATAAAGAGAATAGATGTATCGGAATGCGGTCGATTTCTCCAATTTTAAATTAAACTTTGAGTACTGAAGTTTTGATGTTAATTAGAAATAGCTTTCATAGAGCTACAAAAGAAAGGTATGATGCGACTTTCATACATAGAACAACAAACAAAATTAATAAAAAACCAGTGCAAAAGTTTTGTATAATCAATGTGTAAATGTCAAGTTTAAATAATAAATATAAATATAAAAATTTATTTTTAAGAATACAACGTAACTTGAAGGTTACAGGATTGTTGTTAAAATTGGTACAGCCAACTTCAGTGTTCTTATAAAAGATCTCGATCAATTGAAATCGATGACACTTCTTCACTGGAGAAAGACTGTATATATATATACACATAACAGATTCAATAATATATTGACTGTTTGATAGAATAGGTATGTTCTATAATCGGGATTCGGTCCATTTTCTAGGATAAAAAATCAAACTCTCATTGCCAACATTTCGGTTTTATTTAAAACTTTTTTCATAGGCAGAAGTAAGAAATTTGTAACTAAGAAAATGAAATTTACATTATTTAAAGGAACAACAATGTTAACCGGACAAAACTTTCGACTAGACTTTCTAGATAGTCTAGTCAAGGGTTTTGTCCGGTTAACATTGTTGTTCCTTTAAATAATGTAAATTTCAATTTCTTAATTAAAAAATTCTTCTTTCTGCTATCAAAATGGTTTTATGAAAAAATTTGGTTTTAAATAAAACCAAAACGTTGGCAACGAGAGTTTGATTTTTTATCCCAGAAAATTGACCGAATCCCGATTGGATAACACACACACACACACACACACACACACACACATCATATCATATATATATATATATATATATATATATATATATATATAAAGATTTCACATAAACACGTGAAACAACAATCAATGATCAACAATCAATTTTCCCATTTCTTATTGTGGTTTGATCATTTATATATATATATTATCATCAAGAAAACGATACACAAAGGACAACAAACGTTTCAGATTAAACTATAGGTATACATTAAATAGAAAAACACACCTACGGTCTAAAATTTTTGTTTTAACCGTCATCAGGAGAGAAGAGATAGGGACTCCAAGCGCACTTTTAAAGCAACGGTTGGAGACGTTTGGGTCTATATATAGTTTACTCTGATATGAGTAAACTAATACGATATATATATATATATATATATATATATATTCGATGCGATGTTGACCAATGGGAGTAGAGTTACAGGTCCAAGCGTAAGGTCCCAGTTGCCCGCTGCTCAGCAAAAAGCCTTTGCGTTCTGCCAATAGGTATAGAGGTTGCACAGTCCCTCTGTGTTAAATGATGTTTGGCAGAAAACATTAGCCTCACTTTACAGTGAACTCCTGTTCCCTTTCTATTTTTGATTTTTGTGGTGGTTGGGTGTTGCTGTTGTTTACTATTTTCTGTTACGGATATTGCTGGATATTTAAATGATACTCTCGGTTGTTTACTGCGAAAAGCCGCCTTCATCTTCATGCCAACAGGGGTAGAGGTTGCACAGTCCCTCTTGATTATTAAGAGATGTTGACACTGGAATCCAACTTCTTCTCGTAGAAACATCTTCAAGTTGTAGGTTTTGTATATTGTTCTCTTCGGTTTCTTATGTTCATGTTTTATCGCAGGTCAACATCGCATCGAATCATATTCCTTTCCCCCATATATATTATATAGTTCACCAAGGAAAGAGAAAAACATAAAAACACATCCAAAAAAGACTCACAGCAAATATATATATATATTGGTAAATTTTGGTAGCAGTCCTTCCTGTAAACATACGTTGTTAAAAATATGACCATATTTTGCTGAAACTTGCTTCTTAATAAGTTTCTCAGGTTTTCTCAATAGAGTTCTTGTTACTATATCAACAATATATAATATGGTTCCGATAGTCGACATGTTACATGAGTCCATGTTTCTGCTGTCCTCAGCCATTATCAAGACATAACTGAGTTTGAAATATATTGTTCCTTTATATAAGAGAAGTGAAATGTGTTGAGGAGGTTGGGGGATTAAAGTTGTTTTTCTGAATCCTGAATTAAGGATTCAGAAAATACAACTTGTGGATCAATAATATAGATATCTACATATTATTGTAGATATGATAATATTAAATGGATCTAATTATAACATTAAAGAATATTATTATTCAAACAAGAAGGTATTTGTTGTTAATAGAATTTTAGTAAGTTTTGTGAAATTACCAAATCAACTACCTGTTTTGCTTGAATACCGGTTCATAAGGGTTTTGGAGTGGTACAAACTCAACCGAATTAGAAGTATTCCAATAAACCCACTCATTTGCATTGGTTGATTCATTCAATACTCTCTACAGCCCTCTGGTTTATTTTCACTCCTCTATTATACGAAATTTCCACTGGATTGAGTTTAGTTATCTTGGATTGAATTACAACTGAATGAATTCGATTAAACAACAGAATGAAGGAGGGAATTAGCAGGTGAATGACTATCTAAGGTTCACAGTATAATTATACATTTCTGTTAATGGATTTTTATGAAAAAGATCTCAGAAGGCCTGAAAATATACCATAATATCGTAACTTCAATCAAATCCACTATATTAGTGAACCATTATTAGTGTTAAACGTGTTTTTATCAATTAATAAAATTTATAAAGCGTATGTTTCATCAATTAATAACCTAAAAAATTCTCGTCAAGTCCGAATATGGCTAAGATTTAGGAAGATTATACTGAAAAGTATATCTATAGTTAAATTAAACAAGAAATACTAATAGCGAAATTGTAGTAAGTTGAAACAGAGAAGGTATCAAGAAAGCAGTTGTTGATAGGTTTTTAAGAGACAGGGGTAATTTAAAAGTTAATTGTATTTGAAGAATTATTTTGAACTATATCAAAGTGTTAATATAAATTCAGTTGATTCATTTTTGGTAAATGGTTTAGTAATATTAGAATATTAGAATAATATTCTAATAAGAATATTATTAGAATATTATTTTAATATCACACAACCTACAACCCGCAACCTAACTTAACCTAACTACATTGCTAAAGCATATAGTAAGGTTAGTAATATTAGAATTTCATCATACCTCGCATAGTATGTGGAGAGCTCTGCTGGTTTCGGTTTCTTCTGGTTCTCATCAATTCAAGACAATCAATTACTCTTTAAGATGGGACCCGAAACCGGACGAGCTTTCTTGATACTATACGAGGTATGACGGTTAATGATTTCTGTAAATACTTTTATAATTTCTCCAAAATGAATGCGCCAAAAAAATGATGTATATCACAGGTTTGTATGTAGACATACATACGTTTTTACTTAAATAATGCTGTTGCAAAATAAGAAGATATCCACTAGCAGTTAAAGAGCGTTGAATGGTTTGACAGTTTGTCTATAAAGACCAATAAATTAATATGCCTACGAGTGGATAATTAACAGAAATGTTTCATTTAGGACAGTTGTGGAGTTTGTTCAAAAGAATTCAATTTAAGATGCCGATGAAACGGCACTAAAAATTCTTTATAGATGAGAAAAAGAAGAAAATGTTGCTTGCTTGGTGGGTCCTCATAAAGCATAACATTGGGTTTTACAGGCCAGACATAATCTACTAGCTAAACAATAACTGTCCTTCATCGCATTGACTGCGATGGTCTCAACTGCTGCATTCTCCGCACTCATGAAATTTTCCTTTGTCTCCTGACTACTTATTAACGAACGGTTATTTTCTTTATGCTATCAAAGTTACATAATGTAATATTATATGAGTCAGTAACAAGGAAACAAACATTAAGGCATATAACGGAGTTGTGTGGCGTAAAGGAGTCGGATAATACAAAAATAAAATGCCGTTAGTCTGTTACTACACCTGGGATTAGTAAAAAAATTGGAATACAACAGCTATACATTGCTTTGGCATAGCCAGCCATCAAATTTTAGAAAAAAACACAGTAGTTTAGTTTAGCAGACTGGTGGTATTTTATAAGTCATATTTCATTAAGAAATCAAGAGAAACAATTGAAAAGTATGCGTCTGCAATTGAAATACAAATGTCGTTCAATAAGACTTGGACAAGGAACAGTTTAAGTTCAATTAGTAGGGGAAAAGAATAGAACTCTTGCGACATTTTAAAAAAGAATCCCGAACAGAGAAGTTCAGGATTATAAGAAAAATACTTTTAATAGAGTACATTTCACCTTCAATAAATTATTTATTTCAAATTAAATTAAATTTTTTTTTTAACAAAAATTCTGATAAATTACCAGACTAATTTTCTTAATTCTTTTGAATTTTAGCCTTTATATTAATTGGTAATTAATTATATTTATTTAGTTATACTCTTTTGATGTTTTCCATGATTCTATTAGCGTCAATAATAAAGTAATACATATAAATGATATAGCACAATATAATGTGCTATATATGTTTCATAGTTATGAAACAGTGTATTACAAAAATTACTGTTTCATAACTAATATGAAGCAGGTAGAAAAGTATTGTAACTCTATAAACTATAAAGAGTGATTTATTAGATCGTAATGTGAAAGAGATACGAAGATGTTATGGGTTTAGATCCTTAAGTTATAAAGTATAGAACATTCTGAGTCCCTAAGAACTCTAAAGACATCAGGCTAGAAACTAGAAGTTGTTTTGGTGTTATACCAAGATTTTGATTTTGGACTCTTCCATGCACATAGATCCACAATCGCCCTTTTCCTCGGGCCAGGATGCTTCCGCGATGATTCTCATTGTACAAGAAGGGTACTTTAGCCATGTATTTAGGTTAGGTTAGGTTGCAGATTGTAGGTTGTTTGATATCACAAATGAACATTCTACATTGGGAGTCCTAAATCTAGCCTAACTCAAGAGTATTAGAGTATGGATCTTTAAACGAGTAGCTGACATCGTACAGGTTCAAGATTGAGAGCTTAGCGTCCTCTCTAAGGGACGATGTGCTCAGATTGGGTATCGAACATTGGATCTATCAGTTCAGAGGCGAGTACGTTAGCCACTGGCTTTCCCTGGTATCTCTTTAACCATATATTTCTTAATTATTAGTAGTGTTACGTTAACTGTACTTCTTACTGTTTAGGTTATACCAGTGAGTCAGCTATTTCTTGTTACTGTTTAGGATAACTCCAAGAACAAAACTTCTTTAGACAAGGCTATTCTCCAACGTGGAATTAGTTTAGTGGAGCTTGTCGGCTTAGTCTGAGATAGCAAGCACTAATAACGAGAAAACATAAGTACGATTAGAACATGTAACCCAAACTCAAACCCTCTCTGATGCTACTGATGGTATTTAATGAGTATTTGAGTTATAATCAGGATTACATGAAACCTCCTAAATATGCCAGTAGGGGTATGAATTCAGTTCGTCGATGGAAACTTAAACTAAATAATATTATTTTGATTACTTCGAAATACAAATTACTTTGATTTTCAATTCAAAATGAATTCCATGACCAAAATATTATAAACACCACACAACTAAGTTAATTTTACGTTTTAGCTCTAGATATATTTTTACCAGTTTTTATTAGAATACTACCACCTTTGGCAATTACCTAGCACCCTGAAGATGTTTTTAATTCACAGTTCTTTCAGTAGTATTATAATCAATGTGTCATAGAGCAGACAAATATTCCAACATTGGAAATTTTACAATATTTTTGTTTACCAAAAAAACCAAGTTAACTCTAGATCAAGACACCTTAAACTTTTTCTAATTATGTTCATAAGAAAATAAAATATTTAGCAACTATAAGATATAGGATTATCTTTCTTTACGTAAATTGGTTTTATATTCTCATATAAACAGTGTTTATGGAACATTTTTCAACTACTAGATTTCAAAGAAAAAATTATTGTCAGTTTCAAACCCCAAAGTTTAACAGCAAGCATTCTAACCACTATTCCAAAACTCACTTCCTTTTAATCAAGCTTCAGGAACAATGCTGGTGTTCATATAAATTATAAAATACAATGCCATGAGAATAATTGAGAACCAGTAGAAGTTGATATATTTAGTTAATTTTAAATTTATATATATATATATATATATATATATAATTTTAAATTATATATATATATATAAATTTTTTTTTAGTATAATGCTTCTGTTTACTTATAATAAATATGATGATGCGTTATTAATGAATATATAAACATAATAAGGTATTGTTTTCTTGACCACAATTATTAATAAACACTTTTTCTTCTTCTTGGAATTTGGTCAGGGTTAATATTTGGAATCACCTTTTCGCCAAACTTTCGTCTTTATTTTAAGACATCCTCAGGACTATAAATCAAGGCTAGCTTCTAATATCGAACTTGGCTTTGTTAGTTCTGTATTAGAAGCTAGCCTTGATTTATAGCCCTGAGGATGTCTTAAAATAAAGAGGAAACGTTGGCGAAAAGGTGATTCCATATATTAACCCTGACCAAATTCCAAGAAGAAGAAAAAGTGTTTATATATTCATAGTTATTCTGAGGTAAAATGGATAAACCTCTAATAATTTAGAAGAAATATTTCCTCTAAATTATTGGTTCTGGCCTTCTCTATTTCAGTTAACGGTTTTCAAGCATACCCAAAGCCTTTGTCATCTTATCTCCTAAATGCCTATCCCCACTCTTTCGCAACGGATCTGTTTCCTACTAGTTGTTTTCACTTGACCAACCCGTCAGTACCACATCTTTGGGTATGTCTTGAATTCTCTTAATTGAATTTTATTATTTCACTCTAATTTTTGTAACTAATTAGATATAATTTGTATTATAGTGTCTTCCTGATGATGAACACAAAGTGTTCGAAACGCGTTGAATAAAACTTCATTTGTGTGGAGACTTTTGTTGGTTTATCCATTTTACCTCAGAATGAGTAAATACCACACAATTACGGACTGCACAACTAATGATTCATAGTTATATATGACAATGTCTCTTTACAGAAGGGTATTTATGTTGTAATGTTATCTGTAATTGATGATTACTTTAATCGTAAACTGTATTGTTTATTTATAAACTATTAGTAGTGAAGGTAATGAAGTTTGAAGTGAAATAGATAAGGTGTATATGCGAAGAAATGCAACCGTAATGAAACTACCTCGTTTAGAAACCTAACTTAAATAAGTTATGAACGTGATGCCCAATATGATCTGATGCATAAGTAATATGCAATGTCATACCCCCCAATCCTCTTCAAGGTAAACTTCAGGTTCTGACCGGCGTCTATAATCTATATTTCCATTCCATACATAGGAAACATAACAAATTTCACACATCTAAAAACTTGATTTAATAGCATTTAAATGATACCTGTGTTTTTAAACTCTTACTAAGTGTTTTTACCATCCTCTGCAAGAAGGCATCTGAAATATTCTAAGGTCATTCAGGATAAGTCAAACCAATTGAATAAGTTCGACAAATATAAAACCTGAAACTGCGTTTTGTCTTATAATAAATGAAGTACATTTAATTAATCAGTTCATATATTTCTAAAGATCAACAAAGATCAGCAGTGATTTCACTCAGTTTTGAAATAAATAGAAAAAACTAAATTTAGTTTACCAAACTAATGCCAAAATTTATATGACCTCTAATGTACACACAGAGTTACAGATGTATAAACACCCACAAGCAGCTTCAAGAAAACGTCAAATTATATTTTAGAGAAAAAAAAACGTGTGTATGTGTCTGGGTAAATCCAAATAAACAATTTTATGATCAGTAATAATTAATTACACAAAATTATTAAATATACTTAACACATAATGAATAATTTAAAACATTATTAATACAATTAATACACTTTTACATTATTTTTCTTTTAATTGAATACTTTTTTTAAAATATTGGAGTTGTTTCATGGCCGTTGATTTCTGTTGCTCATATACTAAAAGGGAAAACCCATTATGCTTTAACAGACTTAGGTTTTAGCAGTTCTTTTTTCAGCCTTTTGTGCTAAATATTCTTCGTATTTTCCTAAAAAAAAGGGGCTCTGTTTGAAACATGGTTTTAATGCATCATCATGTTCTATTTCTGTTGACCTGCTATAAAAATTTTACAGTAAATCACTGAAAACTCTCATGTTTTACTTCCAAAATACTTCTGTTGCCTAGGATAAACCAAACCAAACGGAATTCGATTAAGATAAA
Organism: Hermatobates lingyangjiaoensis; assembly: GCA_026182355.1. NCBI lineage: Eukaryota > Metazoa > Arthropoda > Insecta > Hemiptera > Hermatobatidae > Hermatobates > Hermatobates lingyangjiaoensis. Next base: position 9,447,889 of record JAPFBL010000253.1, read on the forward strand.
ATCTGCCAAAAGTAATAGCAAATATACTTACAAATAAGATATCCTATCTAACTCAATTTGATGGAATCCATTCTTGAGGTCCATTTCAGTATAAATAAATTTCCTGCTAATTTAAAAGAATTTTTTTTCAATTGTATGGATTTGATAATATTTTCTTTTAATTTAGTTGTTATGAGGAATATAGTTGTAGTACTTTATCTGGTTAATGGACAATAACCAGATCCTTAACCAAATGAGCTAAATTATTTTGTTATTAATCTCGAATCTTCTCGCAAAGGTAAAGCTAATTTTTGCTTAAGTTTAATAATGTATGGAATTGTTTGAGGAACAAGTATAGTGTTATCCACTATTTTAATTTTATAGTAAATAGCAAATTTAACCAATCCCGTAAAAGTGAATAAATTATTTCTAAAACCATTGAAATGATCAAATAAACATTTCCTTCGCCCATAAAAAGAATTAACTCTATATACTAAATGTACTTATAAATACGTTTTAAACCTAATATTTGACAAATGTTTATGTCTGCAATCATGAACTTTAACAAATTGTTTCTTCTAAAGGGTTTACAACCCAGTGATATTATATCTAATGGTTTTAACTTAAATTTTCAATAAGAGATCAAAATTAAACTATATGATTTCAACTTGTACAAAATATTTAATAAAGACAGACATCTAAGATGAATCACATTCGCACTGCTAGCAGAGTCTAAAGCAGTGTACGTAACGCTGTTCATATAAACATATATTCAAGGTTTAGGTTATCTGGCTTATTAAGTCAGTTATAAATAAATGGGACACATCTGACACTTCTGCCATATAAGTTTACGCTCTGTCGTTATGTTGAACAGTATATAAGTTTTTATTATTTCATAAATAGTTAATTCCAACTGATTGAATTTTTTTCCGTCACTTTTCACAATTTTACTGGGTGGTGACTCATGAATTTATTACAGGTATATTTGTATTCACTAACAGATTTAATATTATCATTTATTTTATTAATCAAATCATTCATTCTTGGGTTCATTTTGAGTTGCTGAAGAATATGGTTCAACATTATTATTTTTGAATATTCTCAAAATAAACCTAATCATATTTGAATCTGAAACATGTGCTAATTTAATTGGTGTATATATCGTCAAACTTGACTTAGACTGTTTGACAACTTTGCCAAATATAAATCATCTGAATTTCTCTGTCTTTTGAAATTTTGCTTCTACTTGTTAGCTATATTCTTGTAAAATATCAAATTATTCTCATTTTATTGAATTATTCAATTAAGTTGTTATTAAAATGTTTTTCTCCTCTTTAATCTTAGTGGCCATAATTTTTTTTTACTTTCCATTTAAATTAATCTTACAGATTTTCAATGTAAACAAGTTACAGGCGAGAATGAACTCTTTAAAGAACGTCAAAATTATAATTGTTTGAACAAAAATAAATTATACATTAAAATTATTAAATAATTTTGGAAACTTGGATTTTCTCATTACAATGTCAAAATAAGAAATTTATGCAACTCACTATTGACAAAACTTAATGCGTAATAGATATCTAGAAATAAATATGTTGATTTTTAACATAAATTTTACTGTTAGCTATAATACTTAATAACCGAATGGACATGTATCGAGTACTCTTCATTCAACTTACTTGTGAACAAGACATTATTAATGAATTTATCCATCATCAAGTGAATCTGTCCATTAATTTAAAGTGGAATATTCATTATACGATTTATACAATCAAGGGTTTTCCGTGAATTGATTCCGGCTATTGTGAACATTCTATGTATGTTCCTACCAGTCTGGAATGCACTCAGAACTATGAACAGGGCAAGTATTTCAAATACACTTTTATCAAACCATTCACATAAATTTCCCCTGTCTTTGATATTTTTCATTTGATGACTAAATTTTTGACGGTTTCCCATTATTTCCATAATTAGATTACTTACACTAGAACTTCTCTCGATCTATTAAATTTTTTATTAACTCCTATTTAAATTATAAATTTTCATTACAAAAAGGCATAATACAGGTTACATATACCAGTTGACACTGGATCAGTGAAGTTCAGCAGCATTGGGTATAGATAACACGTGAATTGTGTGACAGCACGTATTGGTGCTCTCAGTAATGTGACTTGCCTATTAAAAGTTAGCTAAATATGACAATGGATATCAAGTAAGACAAAAAGATACAAATGAGGCCGCTTGGATACAAAATTAAACTCTTTTCGTTCTTCTTATTTTTATTATAATAATAAATCAACCACTAAAAAAAATTTTTTTTTTAAAATCATTTTTCAAACGGATTTTTTTTTTCATTTCACTAAAAAGAAATAAATGTTGAAAGAGGAATGGTTCGATGTGTGTGTGTGTGTGTGTGTGTGTGTGTGTGCGCTTGTGGTAGTAAGCTGGCAGATGCTCGACGTGACAGGTGATTCTCATAGAGGCACAGCGAAAGTCACGTACCTCTAGTCAAAAATTCCATATATTGCTAGAAAGGGGTCCTTCTTACAACAGAAGAAGAGAGCAAAAAAGAAATATTTGGCTCAAAAGGGATAATATTTTTTTTCGCTAAATTGGACACTATTCTTTATAATCAAAGAAAGCAAAAACAAAAAGAACCATTTGTTGAAGATAAAATAAATACTTCATTTATAATAATTGTGCGTTACATTGCTAGTATTACCTAACAATCATTATAATAATATTGATTTCTTTTCTTTTTCAATGCTCATTTGATATAAGAGTTTTATTTCATTTCATTGGGAATTTTTTCTTATCAGACTATATTGTGACTTGAATTTTCAAGCTGTTGTGTTATTTTAGTTAAGCATAAATTTTATGTTACTTTCTTGGAAGACTCCTCACAAAAACTATTAGTAGCAAGCCCTGGTCCCGGGGTAACGAGCATTCGGAGAGGAGGAACGAGTTCGCAAGAACACTGTGGTAGTAAGAAAGATAACATAAGTAAAGCCTGTTCATTCAATATTAGCATATTATTCGGAATAAACTTTACGATAATAAAACGCCTTTTTGCACCTATGATAGAAAACTGAAGTCTCTTCAACTATTTAATTCATATCAGGTTTACTCTCTCTGATCTCAAATCTTTAGAAGCATTCACACATACTGTTGTATTTTTCAAAAAAATTAAATACAATGGTATTAAAGTTCTCTTTCTTTGTAACCTAATGGTAGAAACTATTTCGTAGCACATTTAAAATTCATCCGTATCCTCTTGATCTAATATAGTCAAACTCTGAAGGAAGTTCGAAATGAAAGGAGTTAAGCAATTCTTTTCTCCCAATAAATTATTAAATGAATAAAAGCCATGTTAGGAAATAAATCCAGTTTGATGACAACTATATTTCTATATATCTGAATACCATTCGTTTGCAGATCAAACAGAATTAATAATATAACTAAACTAGTATGAGACTTGAACAACATGAATTACACTGTTATTAATATTTATTTGAATAATTTATAATTATTTATCAAGTGAGTAACTCTGTATATAAAATTCATACATATGATCATGTTTCCTCTATGTTTGACATCTCTAACATTTAAAGCACACGTGAACTTTATTTATGAAAAACTTATTAACTAATTGATAAACATATTAATTATATACAGGTTATATTATATACATAATCATATCATATTTAACCTTTTGTATCTATATCTTAATAGCTTTTTTTAATATCTTTATCAACTTACTAAAATTCCATTAAAAAATGAATTATCCACATTCCAGAGAAGTTATGAATTCGAAAGTAAATTAAAAAAAAATGCATTGTAAGCATATTAAATGTCAACTAAAAAGGTAAAGCCGTAATAAACAGTTTTTGTTTTTCAAATAAAGCTAAACTAGAATTGTAATATTTATTAGTGTTTAGTTAGCTGATATGGTTCATGGATAACAGGAACTTAAATATTACACTTTGTCTTTAACATTTTTGGTTTTTGAATTATACTGCTCGATCATGCAAAACACACACACAGACACACATATGCACACACAGACAGGCACGCAGACACACAGGCACACACACAGGCACGCATACACACAGGCACGCACACACACAGGCACACACACACACACACACAACACACACACACACACACACACACAGGTACACACACACAGGCACGCACACACACACAGGTATACACGCACAGGCACACATACAGACACACAGGCACGTACACACACTAACATATCAGTTTGTTAAAAAACCTATTTTATAGAATCCTATAATAATATAATAATGATAATAGAAACCTATATTATCTAATTGAATATCCTATTTTATTATATGTTATCTTATTATAAAAATGTATGATAGAATAGAGAATAGGCGATGCAGTCAGTTTCGCATACTGTGCATCTTCAAATACGACTGATAATTGTAGGAACCTGGGCCTAAATACGTATTAAATAATTAGAGCCAATATATGTCCTAATTTCCTATTATACTTAGATTTAAATTTATTAGACTTAGAGACATCAAAAACAGGTGGAAAGATATAAGTAACGAGCATGTACTTCGTGGATTTGGTATATGGCCATGATGGTTGCAACTGAATGACAATTGACCGAATAATATTATTGACAACGAATATAGTGGCATATTATTAGAATAATATAGTCAATTTGGGTTTGTAACTTGCAGGTAAATTACAGATTTTGTAAAATGAAGTTAGTCGTAGGCTTGGATCTACAATTAATCCTAGGGGACAATTTCAAGAAAGCTCTTAGCGTAATTTTTACCACTTTCAAAATCTCTTTGGAGTAAAGAACATATCTGAATCGCAAGAGGATTACAAACTTTACGTTCATAGCAAGTCGTTATGATGGTAACGACATTGTCAATGTGAATATTCCATTATGTTGCTTTAACTTGTCCTGAAATAGAGGGGAAGTAAGCCAGCTTTACTGCCTTCTCGCTAGCTCTTCTAGACCAATGTCTAAAAGCGTTAGAGACATTCACTATTAAGGCAAAATGCAAATTTCCAGAGCCTTTTGCAACACCTTAACTGTCGCAAAACCCCAACAAATGGTTTCTTTAACTCTTCTCTATATGAAATTCCATTCTATATTGTATATTGTCAAATTATTAAGTCTACTATTTTTTTAAAGCAAACCAAATAAAAGTAATCATAAGGAAAATGATATTCACAAACATAAAATGGTTTCAGAACGCCTTTTCACATGCTTCAAAATATACATAAGATAAGTTTGTAGCTTTCTGGAGCACTGTCAATTAGAAAACTTAGTGTGACAGAGATTGAACAAGAAGTCTTTGGTTCTCCAACAAACTAGTATATTAGCAATGTGATATATGCATCCATTTTGTATATTATTACCCCAACTACCTCTCCAATGAACATAACATTTGTAGAAAACATGTTTGATATGATGAAAGTAAATGAGGTTCTTAGTGATATCTTAAGAACCAGTTTGCTAATTATTTATCAGATTATCATTCATATTCATTATATTATTAGTTGTATTCTCTCTAATCCCCGTAATTGTATGCCAGTTTGTTTGATTATATTCAACATTTTATTGATTTATATATAATAATCATTCAATAAGAACCAACTGAAATATGACCTTATAAATGACAAGGATTAAAAGTATATTTCAGTTTAAATACATGCATATTGTTAATACCACTGAGGTTAATATGATTTTTATTAGAAATAGGTAAAACCGTCATACCTCGTAAGATGATCCTGGAGTTGGAGCGCTTTCGGACGTTGTCCATCTTCGATCGCAAGGTTTGTTGCGATTGAAGATGGACAAAGTCCGAAAGCGCTCAAACTCCAGGATCATCTTACGAGGTATGACGGTTTTACCTATTTCTAATAAAAATCATATTTAAGTTTGTTAACAGACTAGTAAAATTAACTTTATCTATATTTCATTTATTTATTATTGTTTAACTATATACGTTCTCTCTGTTTACTGAAATATACAACCTTTATCAAGTTGTAATATATTTTTTCTTTTCTAAGCATTCTTTTGTGTTCATAGAGATCATGTTCATCCGTGTACTCTATATTTGACATCTCTGTCATTATACAAAATTAGTATAATATTTGTATACTATCAGTATACAAAATTACTATTAATGAAGAATAATTAAATTCAACATTAAGTTGGCTATTTAGTGGAACAGCTTTTGGTCATATTTCTTGCTGAAATATATTACCAATTCTGTTGGTTTGTCGAAGAACTTAAGATTTATTCTTTAATGTGATATATATATATATATATATATATATATATATATATACTTCAAATAAACTGTGACACATAAACAGAAACATAACAAAGACTCACTTTTCAATATTTTGACCGCGATGGTGGTCGTCCTCAGGAGAAGAAGTGAATTGACGAAGGGACGACTTTCAACTCATATATATATATATATATATATTATAAATAAAACAGACACACATAGAAGAAACGAGAAAACTTACTGGATCGATATTTTGAACTGAAATTCGACGTGAGGAAGAGAGTAGAAGGGATGGGAAGGGAAGAAGAAGAGGTACGTGCGTTCACCTGTACCAGTTGAATGCGACTCATCTTTCATATATATATATATAGGTAACTCACCACAAATTAGAGAAGATAGTCGCTCTAAGGCCTTTCGTTTTCACGTCGTCAGAGAGCAAGTGAATACAAGTTGTAAGCAGGTTATGAACAACGTATGACGACGTGAAAACGAAAGGCCTTAGAGCGACTATCTTCTCTAATTTGTGGTGAGTTACTGAATATTTATATCACGTGTTATTGTGAACAATATATTAATATATATATATATATATATATATATTATATAATATATAATAATGTCAGATTGAATTTACGGCCTATTGGTTTTTTAAATTTAATTAACTTTTCCAAAGCCCTTAAAAGACTATTAAGTCTTTTAAATTCATATTTAACGAATTAAATTCATTATAACAAATAAATAAGATACTTCTCATAGGTATGTGGAAGAGAGTATATATAATTATTAGGACTAGAGTAAAATATAATTAATATTAAATATATAACAAATTATAATGTTTTTAAGTTATATTAATCTGGTTTTTGAGAAGTCTCTATGTTTTTGCTACTTGTAAGGACCCATGCTATAAAGGTTATGTTCATGTGTAACCCAGTTGAGGGTTGGATAGTTCTTTTTCAAAGAGGTGGGTAAAGCCTAGTGAAATTTGAATCCTATAATTAAATTTTCAAGAAATGATAACTATTTTAGTTCTTATTTTCTAGATGTATTCAAATATATTTGGCATCTTTAATATTTGTCAAAAAAATTCAACAAAAATTTTGAAATGTTTTTTATAGTTGTATGTGTAGTAGGTTATTGTAACCAGTATTTGAACCATTTATTTTGAAAGTGGTTTAAGTTAACAGTGAATTGGAAAAATAACTTCATTAAGAAGCTAACTAAAAATCTACATTAAAAATGTTGAAATTATAATGAAAAAAATATTTTAAATATATTTTTAAAAAACCATTAAAAAGCAAACTGTTAATATATTAATTTAAAAGTAGAGTTACTTACGCCACTTTCAAAATTAACGACTGATATGACATTGGTAGAATATCATCATTTTGTTCCTTCCCCTCAACAGTCTACTACCCCAGTTACTCAAGGGAAAATGACAGCAAGCAGTCCCTTCAAGTACTTGTCTCGTATTTTATATAAAAAATAGTTTAAACATTAACCAATTTGCTATAATACACTATTATACTGTCTTTTCTCATTGAATATTGTTAGTGTTGGTGTTTTATACATGATCCAGAACAATATTCTTTTCAATAAAAAAAAAGTGTCCTTTTTGTCAGGCTTAATATGTTGTAAACACTCAAAAAGACTTATGAAAATTTCGTTTTAAATTAACTTAAAAAAATTACAATAAAATATTAACAATAATTAACAATAAAATATTATTTTTTTAATAAAGTGTAAATAAGTAAAGGTGTACACTAAGTGCAAGCTGAATGTTTATGAGAACTAAATGTTTAATTCTATGTGTTTCCCTTTGTTATAAGTAAATTTTTACTTATATAAAGAAAAAAAATTTTCTTTCCACTTTTGGTGAATAGATAATAAAAATTAATCATGATACTGGTAATGATCAGAAGGAAATTTAAATATATAATCATAGCGAGGAGAATATAGATTATAGCAGACAATATGGAAGTATACAAAAGTAACTTCATCGAACTTAATTTCAAAACGAGGAATACTTTTTCCACGCTTTTAATATTTTGGTCAATATTAAATGTTATATTTATTAATTTTATAATATGAGTATTTCATAATAAAGCCTTTATGAACCTTGCATTGTTATCAGATAAAATAAATCATTATAAATTACTCATCTTAACTCCCACTTTCAGGAATGGACGCAGATTTTTGCGTATTATCATAAAATAAGTAAATATTTAACAATGATATTCAGTTAAAATAATTTATTTTTTAAAATTACAGAGTATGACGATTTGCATTTAACCTAATTTGCGCCTAATGGTTAACATATAATATTAAATATCATGACCCTTTATACAATTAATATCTAGTAATTTTCATTAATTTTCCTTATTAATTATCAATTGTTGTTTGGTTATGATTTAAAATGAATTTTAACGAATAAGTAGATTCAAATCGATGCTATAGTTACCTAGTGACTCGCTTTCTAAACAAATATCTCAATTATATCTTTAGCATAGAGCAAAATTGTTATTAGTACCACAATATACCGTCTTACCTCGTATACTGCTGCTGGAATTGTCCAACCGGTTTTGGGCTTCACCCATCTTCAAAAGATCAGCTCTTTTTGAAGGTGGGTGAAGCCCGAAACCGTTGGATGGCTCCAACAACAGTATATGAGGTAAGACGGTTTATTCTAGGTAAGACCTGTTAATAGCATACTTCTTCATAAATTTCAAACTGCAAGTTCAAAGATTTAATATTTCTAGTAATTTAGTAATTATAACTTGAAATAAATAAAAATGATTCTACCTCATCAATGTTAATGCATCTATTACTAAATAAAGGGTGGTTTTTTCGGAGGGTGGAATTCAGTGCTTTAATGTTCTGTTGATCTATGGGAAATTCTTTAGCTATATATCAATCAGTTTTGACATGAACAGATTCAAAAAAAATAATATGGATGTTCATCCTTAAATCAATAGTTTAAAAAAAAATGTTGACAAAAAAACTAACAACAAATAGATTTATAATGGATTAATAATTGATTTATTTTTAAATACAGTAAACCTTTGAATGCAAAGTATTCATTAAAAAAATTTAATAGTGCAAAAAGTAGTTCAAATCTTTATTTCAAAAGTTTACAAAAACAAATGTTGACAATTTGTAAATAAACAGATAAGCAATGAAATGAGAATTTAGTTAGATGTGATTAATAGATTAATTTATGATTTAAATACAGTAAACCTTTAATCAAGTTTTTTTCTGTTTATGATGTAATATTCACAACAATAATTACGAATATTAACAATAATTATGAAACGTTGGACTTTAAAACTGTAGAATATCAAACAAACGTAAGCAGCCATTTAAATATAAACCATTTAAAACTTATTTTGAAAAATATTTATGACAAAATTCACTCGATAAACTCAACAATTCACTAATAATTTCTTTATATATATATGTATATATATATGTGATACCACAAAATTTCAAAAATAAAAGACTGAAATATTAAAAAGATAAACCACTACCATGTATATTGCAAAGTTTTGTTACTAAAAGCTGGGTCAATATGTACATGTAATTAACAATTGTTTGCAAACTTCATAATTATTAAATATTTAGATTTTTTTTAGTTCCTTCAGATTTTTTTAAAATACACTACAATTGTTTTTAAATATGTTCAAATATTTTCAGATTATATGTTTTTTAACATTTTCATATTACATGGAACTCAATAACAATGTTATTATTAGTACTATCTTTCCCTCGTAATGGGTTGGTACATAATAGATACATATGTACATATATATAACAAGATTTCATGTAAACACGTGAAATAACACTCAATGATCAAAACACAATATGAAAGGGGGAAAAGAAAAACTAAGATCTTTTAACCGTAACAAGCGGTAATTTTATGACTGACGTTATTTTAACTGATTGGTCAAAAAGTCAAAAAGATAGGTTTTGACTCTGATGAAGACCGCTTGTTGAAAGATATTAGTCTTTTTTTTTCCATTTCATATTGTGGTTTGATCATTAAATGTACATATATATGTATTTATTTAAACATTTTGGTAATTTTTATTATTCTAAAATTTTTTCAGGACAATATTTAATTCTAAAAAGTTTCAAGTTACTAAATTGAATAAAAGAGTGAGAGAAAATTACAACCTACATTTAAATAAAATACATTAATGATTTTTTTTACGATATCGTCAAAACACAGCAATTTTATTTAGGTTTGAAAACAAAAAAATATCAACCTTTGACAAATCTACAATGTTTGGATACACAAATTTTTAAGGCAGACTGACATCCTCAAAGAAATATTAGAAATAGAGTCAGATACTCAAAGCGTAGAAATGTCAATAAAGGTAATATATATGTCATTATTCATATTACATATGTTATAATTATGTCACATATATAATTATATATATATATATATATACAAAACTAAAGTTTATCGGGACTGTTTCGACGTCATGTTCTTTCAGTTGGTCAAATTAAATCTCTCATTGCCAACGTTTCGGTCTTTATTTAAAACCTTTCATAGGCAAAAGTATGAATTTTGAAACAGAAAAAATAAGTATTACATTACAAATTAGTTCTTGATAAAGAAAAGTAATATATGTGATTTTATTTACAACAACTCGTAGTCTGAATGAAACACGTGACACTGTGTTATGTGTCAAACAAAATTGTGACAATATGTGTCACGTGTTTCATTCAGACTAAAGCTGATTGTTAAATATTTCCATATATTATTTTTCATTTGTAAAATAATTTGTAATGTAATACTTAGTTTTTCTGTTTCAAAATTCACACTTCTGCCTATGAAAAAGGTTTTAAATAAAGACCAATAACGTTGGCAATGTGAGTTTTAATTTGAACCTGAAGAACTGACTGAGTCCCGATAAACTTTAGTTTATATCTATTCCAAGTGTCGAACACTTATTTATACAATATTTATATATATAAAGAGATTTCACATAAACACGTGAAATAACAATCAATGATCAAACCACAATAAAAGAAAAAAAGATTTCATTGATCATTGATATATATATAATATATATATATAATATATATGCATATTTTTATTGTCTCTGTAAGTGATTGTATTTCGTTGCAATTAGTAAAAAGCCTGGAAATTTTCAAATATTTCCTATCATTATTGATTTAATCATCCAGAAATTTTAAGCTCAAAAGTAATTTATTTAAATGTTTTAAACAAACCATAGTGGGAAAGATATGCAGTAATGTATTGCTTGAATTATTTCAACAAGAACCTGGTGCCAAATTTGACAATTTTATTGTAAAACAAATTTTAAGAAATCTTAGTGAATGAATATAATTCAGTATTAAAATTTAAAGCATGGATTCTGGGAAGCAGTCGTAATTTTATATCACATTCAATTATTTTATCCTCTAGAAAATAAGTTTTAAAAAATTTAATGACATATTGGTCAGTAAAAAAGAAGTATATATTTTTGTATATATAGCCGCAAAGTATTAAACTTTAAATAAGTAGGAATCTGTAGAGAATACAAGAGGAACTCATAAAAACCGAAGATCTAGAGAGGAACTTGAAATAAAATGCTGGTATTCTTGCAAAAATAGAAAGAAAAATGTATTATTGTGTTCTTTTCAAAATTGGTTTGTTGAGTAGTTGTAAAAAGCAAACTTCTGGTTCATTCATTTTATGTTACAAGCACAAAGAAAATTATGTTTCTATTTCTAGATGATATAATTTAAATTCATGCAAAAAAAATTGTCGAATAGTTAGTTTTTTAAATAAATAATCATTATATAATCCGTCCATCATCTTACATTAGGTCTAGCACACCGACAAATGCCTTATCCAATAACACATATGCAAGGTTAGCATTCCCATATTTGAGGACTGAAGTAATGAAGAGAAGCTAGAGCAAATAAGATAGAATACGAACTAAACAGAATCAGTATTAAATAAAAATTTGAAACTACCATATATGATTTGATGATATATATGGATGGATGCATTTAAAGCTAAATTGACCGCAGGGACAAATTGTTTACCATATCACTCAAATTTAAAAATAAAAGTAATATAGAATGATATTGTAATTGAAATGCTGCGGATTATTGTTCTGCTAAAGAATATTATCATTTATTTCAAGTTTTTATTACATGATTTGAAAAGTTCTACCAACTACAAAAACTTTTCAAGCTCTGTTAATTATTTTTCTTATATTGAAGTTAACTTGTAAGTTACTTCCAGAAAAAAAAAATTGGAAGTTTGAAGTTTTAAATAAAACTTTAAATAATTGGATCAAAATTCCAAGGAAAAACAGTTTTGGGATTTAGGGAATTGTAAAAGCTTAACGCTTTGATGAACTGTACTCTAAAATACACCCTGCGTCACTCAGTGTACCTTTGTGTCACTCAGAAATTATAACGATAGGTATTGAAATTAATTCACTGAACATGATTGACAGGGATAATTTTAATTGTTGTTTCTTGTTATTAAAGCACGGAAACAGATTCTTATATGGCCCAAGCTTTTGATATAGTATTCTTAACATGATTCAAGATATATACCTAATGAGTACATTTAGCAAAATAAAAATCATTCAAAAGTAAAAAAAAAATCATATATTTTATGACATAAATAAATAAAATATCAATTTAAGTTGTATACACAAACAAATATATTTAAAACAAACAAAACTTGTAAATTGAAATATTCAATTTATTTACCCAACATAAAATAACATTAATGAAAGGAATGTGTCTTTATAATATTACCTTAGAACATTCGTATTTTATCTGACAGTTGTGTTGAAGTTTGTTTCTAAAATTATTAATTCTTAATCTCTAATGTAATAGTTTATTATACATTTGTTACATTTATTTATAATACATTTGTACTACTGTCATCGGAGAGCACGCAAGCCTCTGGGATACTCTGGTTCCGTGTCTTTAGTTTATTACCAGTGCTTATATTACACAAATATTAAAGTAAGAAAAAAATTGTTGTTACATTTATATATAATACATTTACACTACTGTCATCGGCGAGCACGCATGTCACTTGCTACCGTGACTCCAATGTAGGGGATATAGTGATAATTTTCTTTTATTTAACATTATTCAGGTCGTAAATAATATATATTTAATTTCAGGTCTCTATCTCCACGGAAAATGGGTGAACGAACAAACAAACAAACAAACTCGATGAAACTCGATGATGCATGTTCAATCTAGGACATGCATATGTATGGATAATGAAAACTTTAAGTCCAGATAAAATGTAGTAATCCAGTAGTAATATAACTTATTACTACTTAAATATATGTATATGTACTTAATTTACATATTACAATTATCTAATGCAAAGTTTTTTTTAACTTGACAGATGATTTAAATGAATAATCTGACCGTTTATAATCTGCAATCACAATTAGTGATGTAAAGCAGTTTTCAGTGAATTTCCCCTGCGTTTACTTTATAATTTCTCTTAAGCAAACTCTCTAAATTGTTACTGAATGGCTTAAGCAAAATAATATTTAATGGCTTACTTGTGTCAAATACGTTTTCAAACATTGTCTCAAGTTTTCAGAAATTTATTTTTGACTAAATTGTCATACAGTAGTTATTTTTTTTTGTTTCTTAATATCGTACTAATTAAAATGCTGATAACATATGCTAATATATATATATATATATATATATATATATATATAAACTGATAACATATACTCCAGTATGCGTGGACGTTTTAAATTCTTCTTGAAACATATATTAATTGCAAATGAATCTACTAATTTTGAATTAGCCGTGACAAAGAAACTAAGTAACCAATCAATTAATGCTTAAAATATTTAGGTTAGCTTAGAATGGCCATCTCAAGAGAGAAAATACATAGGCCAAAGATTAGTCCTTAGTGATATCACACAAGAACATTCTACATCGGTATCCTAAATTTTCCCCTAACTTAAGTGTGTTTCAGTAGACATCTTTAACTAGTACCAGACATCATACAGGCTCTGTAGGATGACGGAATCATATTAGTTCACGTCCGTCAAGAACAAATCGATTTAAGAATCCAGAGGAGAGTAAACAAGACCCTGGGCTTTCCTGGCCCCTTATTGAAATATTTAATTTATTTGGGAAGGTATTGAGTATCCACATAAAAAAGTTATTTATAAAAAACTAACAATGTGCTTCGAACAAATGATATTCTTCTTCAGGTTTCATCTGCTCTCCTGGGGTGGTTATTAAGTAGGTGAGACTCTACTTAGTAACTAGTTACTTAAGTAGGTGAGACCATTGCTTGCTTAGTCACACCCACTGAGTAACCAACACAGCAGAGCAGATGAAAGCTGAAGAAGAGCTTCAACTGTTCGAAACAGGTTGTTAGTTTTTTATAATTAACTTTTTTTGTGGTAACATAATACTTTCCCCAATATGAGTAAATACCACACTATAACAGATTGCACAGTTGATGAATATTTAATTTAGGTTTAGTTTTAGTTTGTTCTAGAGTATCTTATTGGTGATTGTAAAATAATATGTATTCATCCAGTAATGCGATGATGGCTCAGCACTGAGAAAGTTCAATTTTCGTATTAATGTATAATTGTAATTTTTGGCCGTATTATATAAACATCATTTTCTTTTGTATTCTATCAATGTATAATTTTGGTGAAAAAACCATTAGATTACATACTATATTGGTTATAAAATGCAAGAAAACTAGCAGAAAATGATAATTCATACCATAATTAAGGTTTAATTAAGGAAATGATAATTAAGGGAAACAAAGTGATCTAGAAGGATGAATTGTTGAGATGTCATGAAATCAGATGACAGATAATAGTTCAGTGAGTACACAGATAGGTTAGGAATTTGTGGTGCCAAAAATACTGGCACCAACGTTAGGGAAGAAACATTCATTTCACAACTCCTAAATGAACTTTTGCTATGAGTGATAGTCGCCATGTGAGTCAAGTTCTGAATTCTGTGACAAATTCAGCATATGATGATTACAAACAATATAAGGAGGAAACGGTCACTAATGAACAGTTTGAGTAGCTTTTGGCTCAACAGAACAGCTGTATGGTCTTATCAGTTTCATGGTTATAAAATGTGCTTGATTGATTCTTATCAAATATTTCTTCACCGAATCATGCGCAGGCTAGGCAATGCCAAACCGAACAGCTTCTACTAGTATCTACTAGTTTAAATGCCAATACTTGATTCTGATTCCAAAGATAGGTTTTTGTGTTTGATTTCCTGTAGTATTTATTAGTAATGTCTCAGTAATGTTGAGGTGATTAGGTAATCAAATTACAAAAGCATTGAAAGGGGATTTATTCAAAAGTACATCGGATGAGTAAAATAATGTACCACTGAAGTGTGATGAATACTTTGATCAAGAGGCTTTGTTAAAGTTTACATGTGATTTAGCTGATTGTCATTGCCCAAGCAGAAGTTCAATGTTCCATTAAACTATTGATAGGGAGAAGCATTTCCATCGCCAATTCCTAGAAGGGGTGCACTTAGTAATCGACGTGCGCATATGCATGGCTCTACTATGCACTACTGCCCATTCATCAGACTGACTCCTAATTAAATCGGCATTGTTGTGCAGTCCCTGTTAATCTGGACTCGTTGTCATTAAACTCAACATACTTCATTACTAGACATTCCTCTTCGCCGCAATTCCGCCACATTATCACTTTTATTACTCCACGCCTTTTTGCTAGAGCCCAATTAGCGTTCTATGTGCCTCAAACCTTTCCTAAAAACACAGATGAGGCTGATTGAGACGATTAACCAACCTCATTTTATTTTACTTTACAGATTCCTTTTTCAGTAATCTAGCTAAAATGGTTAATGTGGTTTGGACGTTGATTTTTATTTCACATAGTTATTGTGAAATATATATATATATATATATATATATAATATAATATAATAATAATAATAACAGATTCAATAATATATCGACTGTTAGATAGAATAGGTGTGTTCTCTAATCGGGGTTTGGTCAATTTTCCAGGATAAAAAATCAAACTCTCGTTGCCAACGTTTCGGTTTTATTTAAAACCTTTTTCATAGGCAGAAGTAAGAATTTTTTAACTAAGAAAATGAAATTTACGTTGTTGTTCCTTTAAATAATGTAAATTTCATTTTCTTAGTTAAAAAATTAAGAGATTAAGAAAATTAAGAAGTTAAAAAATTAAGAAAATTTTTAACCCCGATTAGAGAACACACCTATTGTATATATAATATATATAAAACATCAAATTATATATAAACAAATCTTTAGATAAATAAAAAAAAGTTAAACCGAAGGTAAGATAGATATAGAAATTCAGACTTCTTCTCCTCTTTATAACGGCGATCCTGTGTTTATCTCTGTGTTACCCTTGTTTTTAACTCTTTTTATATGTAAATCATATACACCAAGAACCTTATAACGGTTATAACATGGTTATACACCAAGAACATAATTTTAAGTACCTAATGTTTAATTTACATTAAATTGATTGAATCTAAATTACCACAAAGTTTAAAAGCAAAAACAATTGATTATATGTTATATTTTTTTAAATTTAAAAATTTTCTTACTGAAATTTAAAATGAAGTAAAATACTTTTATCAATATATAAAATCCAAAACTAGTGTTTGTTAGCAGTAAATCTGTAGGAATTATTGATTTTTCTACAGCTGGGAATTATGTTCACGTCATTAATCTAAGCGTTCATTAAAGGTTGTAAATCTATCATGCAGAGCGCTTCTAAAACATTGTTTTCTACTCTGAATACAGTGGTTCCATTTGCTATCGTACATGATGTTTGTGGGGTGTTGTGTAATTCTCTAGTCGGCTAGACACAGGGAATATATATTCCGTAGACACAGGAAAACTTATAAAGAATTACTGAAAAAAATGTAAATAATTTTTGTGATGATAATCAATGGTTGTAAAATTCAAATTTGTCTATGACTTGATAATTAATTATATTAATCAAAGGCATGTGTTGTGTAAATATTTTGAACATAAACATATATTTCTGTTTAAGTATGTTTCTTTCAATGTGTCTTGCATCGTTAATCTATGGGGTACACACCACTAAAGGAAGAATAGTCAGGACACTGGAACATATTAGTTACCATATCCTGGATAGTGACATACACAGATAAAATCATTATATTTATGATTATAAATTTGTATATTTTAGAGACAGTCCTCCTGCGGGGACGCAGAGAATGGAGAAGTAAATTTCCTTGAGAAATGTATAAGGTAACCATATATATATATATATATTTGAATAAATTTATGTTATTTAATATGAGGTATTATATATCACACTTGGTATAAAATTTAATATGGGACAAACATCATGCCACAGTCATAACAAATGTGTTGAAGATTTTGTAAATCTACAAAGAGTTTTAATATTGTTCTAAACATTTTAGTTTACGATTTCATTCTGTTTCTGAATTGAATATATAAATTCAAAAATAAAACTGTTTATTTGAAAGACACATATCTGTAAAACCCTGCTTTTTTGCGCATAGTGACAGTTATTTAATTGAACTAGAATTTGATTTGATTTGAGAATACTAGTTATACTTTAAACATAAAATATTAATATTTAAATAAATATTAATGATTTTTTTTTTTTAAGTTCTCAGGAGAGAGCTGAAGATTTATTTTGTTTAATAGCATTAAATAAGAAAACATTTTGAATAAGAAAAGCTGATTCAAATAAATCTGCACCTTCTGCTTGATATATAACCTCGTTATTCTTATAGCGGCGAGATTTATTTAAAGGTTCAGTATAATCCAAGAATTCAACTGCAACATGGCTTCATTGCAGAGTCGACAAGTTTTCTTTGTCTCTCTTACCAGATACGTATCTTGATAATACCGGCCATTGCACAATCATGAAACTGGCAACTGCACCAGTTTCTATTAAATAGCCATTTGCAGAAAAAACTTTGCAAACCATTAAGAATCATGTTTAATAAGATAACAGTCAATTATAGGATGGTATAATAAACCGAATTTCTAAATCAAGTTTGTCCTGAAATTTTATTGATTTAATGTTATTCAATAATAATATTTTTTTTTACTTTCATTGTCAGATATTGTAAATAGAATAGAACTATTTACCTTTTCCTTTTGTTTTATTGCTTTATTTAACCCCTCACATAACCTCATTCTCCTCTCTTTCGTCCTTTTATTGTTTTATATCTATCTTTATATAACTTTCTTCATGTATACTCGTAGTTTCCTCTTTGCTGTTGCACTGAAGATATCTATTACTGGATTACTTTCTCACTTTTAAAAGTGCACTTTTATTTTTCCTTGTTCTTATACTATTACACTTATTTATAATACATATTATACTTATATAAAAAGATTTCACATAAAAATGAAATTGTTTAATCATGAGTCATTGGACCCCCTTCCAAGATTAGCCAAACAACTTGATTTTAATATAGTGTTTTCTAATCGTAATAATGTGGGTAATATGTTAATAAAAAAACTCTCCCAGAGAATTGGAGTCCGGTGGTATTTATAAAATTCCGTGCAAAAATTGCCATAAAATTTATATTGGTCAAACTGGTAAATCATTAAAGACACGTGCAAAACAACACCAATACAACTTAAGTAGACAGGAAAAAGTTCTTGCATATAAAAAATGAAAATCATCATATTGATTGGACAGGAGCTAAATTTATTACCTATGAAATATCAATGTTGTAAAGAAATATTATTGAATCGTCTCATTAAATTTAATAGATCAAATATTATAAACAATAGTAACGGCCTCTTCAAACTTGATACTTTCGTTACGAGGGCAATAGCCTCTTCTAAGAGGGTTGACAGCTAGCAGATAGTTTTTTACTTTTTCTTACTGTACTCCTTTGTTTCCCCAAACATCCCTGTCTGGACATTAGTCCTTTCCTGCGCTTTCACCCTTTTAAAATACCATTCTTCCTTCCCACTCTTCACAACCCCTCACCAGATGTTCTCTGCATCTAGTGTTTCAGTTGGGTTTTTGACTCTGACGAAGACCGCTTGATACGGTTGAAAGATCTTAGTCTTTTTTCCAATTTTCTTATTGTGGTTTGATCATTTATTACACTTATATATTATATTATTATGTAAATTATGCATCCATACTAAATTTGACTTTTCTCTCTTCTTTTATAAAAAAAAAAACAATCACATATCTAATGTTTTTACATGATTTTCCTTCATTAATTTCCTTGTTTATTTATTTCCCACTATTTTTTTTATTTTTTATTCATTACAACTACTTAAAAGGTAACTAGTAATATTGATAAGTAATATCATATTTTGTTATGTAATATGATACATAACAAAATAAAATAAAAGAGTGGAGAAACCACCCATTAGTGGTACTCCATATACATAATTCTGATCACTGGAAATCAGTTTGTGTTGCTCAGTAAATCTCGGGGCCAACATACTTTTAGCCTTCTGATTGGGTTAGTAGGAATTTGGTGGGATGATAATTGCTGAATTATAGGGTTTAGGTTTGAGGGTAAAGATTCATGAAATTTGCGGTATTGTGATTGGATTTCTTGGTGGATAAAAGAAATTTGTATGTCGTTATGAATTGTATCATTAGAAACATAAAAGGAAGTTTCTACAATTTTTCGAAGGAATATGGATAGGGCTGTTTGTATTCTTTGGATATTTGTACGCTTGGCTGATACCCAGATTTCGAGTCCATAAGTCCAAATCGGTTTAAGTAATGTAGTTTTTATATTAGTCTTTTGTTGTGTAGAGTCAAATTTGATCTTTTGTCGAAAACTTTAGATAGCATCTTATATCGTCTCATTAAGTCTTGTCGTTTCAGTCTTTTATGATTTCCCACTACTAGCTACAGGTATTTAGACTTCTATTATTTTCATTACTGTTTTAGGATCATAACGTGTGAATTGTTTTTTATTTGATATTTATTTTAATTCTCATAAAAACACATTAGCACTGTAAAATAGTTAACTCTATATACCTTTAATAACAAGAATTTGACAATAAACACATGAAATAACAATCAACATCCAAACCACTTGTTTTCCAACTACGAAGATTGCTATTTATAGGTTGGAAGAGCTTAGTCTTTTTTTTTCATTTTTATTGTGTTTTGGATATTTTTACCATTAATAATATTTACTTAAACAAATTTGATGCCTAAAAACTTGATATTCTGATTAGTAAACAAGAATTTTGAATAATTATTTAAACATATTAGAGAAGTGGGTTGACGGTTTAATAGAAAATATCTGTTGTTCCTGGTTATATGATATATCAATCTATACACTAAATGGTGGCTTTTAAAAAATATGGCAGGGTGTTTTAGTTTTTGACATCTGTTTGAAATCTGATGGTGCTAGTTTCTAGTTTTTATCTTCTTGTCAGAGAACTCCCCTTTAAGAGTTTTTTAATCTCTTTAACTTGATATCTTGACATTATTAATTACCAGTCTCAGTTAATTATTTTTAGAGTTTCATTGACATGCTTCTATTTTGTTAAACTATTTGGTTTTCTTCTTTTTCCATTGTTAATTACGTTAAGTTTATATTTAAAGTCATTAATACTTCCTATATTATTAAAGACTTAATTTTATAATTTAAATGTTTTCAAATATAAATAATTCCAAATCAAAAATGTATTCTTTTAATTAAATTTCTTTAAATTATTGTTGTTGAAAATCTTCTATTGACTGACAGATGAAAGCAAAAATTATTGTATCTCCAATAAAATTTTAATCATTTGACCTACAATAAATTATGCATTAGCACAACAATTCTGAATTATCTTAATTAAGATTAATGTATAAAGATTAATTAATAAATAATAAAGCCTTCTGGGAAAGCATAACAAACAAACATGAACAGATACAAAACATTTTGTATATTTAAATGCCAATGTAATGAAATATGAACTTACATAAGTAAAAAGGAGATGCACAAAAAAAATTCATGTGCACTTTGTTTGTCATGGCTTTCTATTTAAAAATAATTGCGGAAGTTTAGTTTTACCATTATGCCTCAATTAGAACATTTATTTCATAATATTTTCTTTTAATTAAGTTATTTCTAATAAAGTATAGTTTATTCTAGTAATAGTTTAAAAAGAAAGATAACTAAAGTTGATTCAACGGAAATAAATTAGACTAATAGAATTTAGGAGAAAGGAAAATACAATTGTTTATGCACTTTTGGGATAAATTCTTACAAAACCCAAATCAAAACTGTACTATTTAATAGTTTTAGTCTCTCAAGTAATGCTTATGTTTATTTCAATAGTAGAAGGTGCAGACACGAATTGAGAAGAAATTGAAAATCGACTAAAACTTTAGGAAATGAGATCGGATTCTGTTTTCAATAATTCATTGAATTGCTGTATCCTATATTGTATAGATTAATAATTCAAAGCGTTTTATATTTGAACTGGTTTATTATTCATAGAAATGACTTAGCAAACTCCATTTCAGAAGAAGAAAACTTTTTATTTGTTGTATTTACAAATTTTCCTTTTTAAATATTCTTTTCCTTTTGTGACATAATATATTAAATTGATAAAAATTAGTTTTATTAAAATACGTCTTGACTGTACATTATTGTTGTTAACATTTCTTGTGTTAATTTTTTGGTAATAGTTTAATTTACAATTTATTATTTTAGAACAAAATATATTGATAAAAACTGACGTAAAAATTTTCTTATATGAACATTCATGCTTGAGAACCATGTTATCCCAGTGGCAACGTGCTCGTTTCTGGACTGGTATATCCAACACTCACTCTGGTCCTCAATTCATTCTCCGGAAATGTGAATAACTATCTCTCGGGGAGGATGTCAAGTCATCGGTCTCAGTACATGTCAGGTACTCGTTAAAGATCCCTAGTCTAAATACACTGGAGTTATGCAAATTTTAGGACTTCTAATGTAGAATCAATATTGATTGTGTGGTATCACAAAGGACCAATATTCGGCCTATGTGTGTTCATTTGTGAGACTGCCCCTGAAACCGAATGTAGGTTAGGTTGCAGTGGCAGTCCCACAAGGGAACACACTTAGGCCGAGCATTGGCCCTTTGTGATACCACACAATGAAGATTGATTCTACAGTGGAAGTCCTAAATTTTACCTAACTCAAGTGTATTTAGAGTAGGGATCTTTAACGAGTACCTGACAGCGTACAGGCTCGGGACCGACAGTTTAACGTCCTTCTCCGAGGGATGACATACTCAGATTTATTCACCTCCCGCGTGAATAAATCGAGGGCCAGGTGGGGATTGAACCCCGGTCCTATCAGTTCAGAGGCTAGCACGTAACCACTGAGCTAGCCTGACCCCTAACCGAATGTAACATTGATTATATATTTCTTGACTACTCACTAGAAACAAAGTTCCAAGGCTGTAGCCTATATTTGACCTTCCATGACGATTATAAACCAAGAAACTACTGAATTCTCTTGCTATGAGAATTTGAGAACTTACTTTCTGTGGTTTATAGTGTATACACAGACGTTATAATCATAAGCTAAGAATTAAACTCATGTACCATCTTTTATCCATTTTGGAATTCAGAGGTACTTAATACGGAATGAAGAACCTTGTCTAGTATTGAACTGTGATAAATGAATGATCGATTTGCAGTATACGAAGTCAATACTGATATACAATTTCGTTTGATTGTAATTTTATAATTAAATAGAGTAGAATGAGTTCATATTCATTACAAAAACAGCACAAGGTTAAATACATAATTACCATAAGATATATCATATAATAGGACGTGAAAGAGAGAGATTGTGATTCTATCTCACAAAGTGTATTGCAAGGACACATTTTTACCCAAACACTTTACAGAATTAAATGAACTTATTGCATTATATCTGACTGCTCTGTTTTATAAATCAAATATCTAAATTTAAAGCCAAAGCCTTTACTTGATCTTACTTCTTTTCGTGATGACCTACCATGGTCAAGAACTAGTACGGATTATTTGATAACTCTTCACCAAAACTGCATAACGTCAATGAAAACTACTCTTTCACAGGGCATTATAACTGTATATTTGATAAGATGTTGTAGGCCTCTGCACTCATAGTAAGTACAACAATTTACTGTTAAATTTACTGTCTAATTAAGGGGGCCAGGCTAGCTCAGTGGTTACGTGCTCACCTCTGAACTGATAGGACCGGGGTTCAATCCTCACCTGGCCCTCGACTTATTCACGCGGGAGGTGAATAAATCTGAGCACGTCCTCCCTCGGAGAAGGACGTTAAACCGTCGGTCCCGAGCCTGTACGATGTCAGGTACTCGTTAAAGATCCCTACTATAAATACATTTGAGTTAGGCAAAATGCAGGACTTCCACTATAGAATCAATTTTCATTGTGTGGTATCAGTAAGGGCCTACGTGTGTTCCCTTGTGGGACTGCCACTGCAACCTAACCTACTGTCTAATTAAATACAACTTTAACCGGAGCTACTAGTTTTAATGTGCACTATAGTCAACAGAAAGTTTCGTTGATCATAAGAGAAATGACACTTATTCTAGTTGTGACAATACGTTAGTTCCATGGTTGTTTATTTCACTTGACGACAAAAACGCTATTTTTTAGTGAACAACTTTTGGGAAATATCGTATTGTTAATATTTGTGATCTTCTCTTGGTAGGTTATGATAACTAGTTTTGGATAAAAAAAAAAGTGACAGTTTACTAAAATATATGAGACCGTTCCCATTACGAGCAATAAGTTTCTTTTAACAAACTTCTGAAACATAAAAAAGAATTATGAAGGTTAAATGAGAAGGGTTTATTAGTTTGCTCTACAAACTAATACAATTAGCAATATAGTTCAGCAATTCATTCAACTATTTTCAAACTACAAACTTTAGCAATTTACACAAAAGTTTAAATCCACTTAAATTATGCCCAGTCAACACTACTTTGCAGTTTCTCTGTTAATTCTACCAATATTAATTTATGAGAAAATAAGCCATATGAAAATAAATAGTTCTTTTCTTTTATTGACATATATAGGTTTCTACACTTGTTTGTATATAAAAAGCTTTCACATAAACACGTGAAATAACAAATAAGACTAGTCTTGTTTTCCTATTTCTTATTGTGGTTTGATCATTGATTGTTTGTATATGTGATGCTAGTAATGAAAAGTTTATTTTTTCAACTTCAAAGCATTTATAGAATGTTTGAAAGATGCTCATTTCTATCGATTAAAAAAAAATGCAACTAGACCATAGAACAAACGCAAACACTAGAATAATAGACAACTCTAGGTTAAAGA
Source organism: Hermatobates lingyangjiaoensis (assembly GCA_026182355.1). Classification (NCBI taxonomy): domain Eukaryota; kingdom Metazoa; phylum Arthropoda; class Insecta; order Hemiptera; family Hermatobatidae; genus Hermatobates; species Hermatobates lingyangjiaoensis. The sequence continues at coordinate 9,472,511 of JAPFBL010000253.1, forward strand.
TGAGCAGGAGTAGTAGATTGACGGTATCTTCTTCAATCTATAGTTTAAACTGTATGCTGAAAAAGTTTACAAACAACCGGCTAATACAATTAAAAGTTAAGAAGACAATGAAGTGGTGTTTTTTTATTTAACCTTAGTATTAATTTTCAACTTGAATGGTTATATTGTAAGTTTAGTACAGCCTAATTGATTCAAAAGTAATAATTATTACTAAAATCATTTGGTTGACATTTAATTTTTAATTCACAGAGAAGAAAGCAAAAATATCTTGATGGATTCGAAGAGCGAAAATTTGCCATTAATTATAAAACTACAAAGAAAACAAATATCTGGTATTGTAGGCGAGTTTTAGGATGGCGTTTGTTAAAAGATTGTCTTTTCCCTCCCTTCCTCCACCATTGCTTCAACTGAGCAGAGTTACTTCAACAATTGCCATTTCTCATTTCCATTGTTTTTACAACTCTTCCGATTTCATTATCTCATTCCTTCATTACTTTAATTATTCCTGAACTACTAATAAATTCAAAAATTCATTCCTTTTAATACTAATGCATTTTTAAAATATAACTTATTAAGGTTTTTATTATGACATATATTCATCGTGGTTTAATTGCTCTTTTTAACTGCAGTGTTCACTCAAATTAATTTGCCGGTCAGTTTTAATGCTAATATTTTCACTTCATTTATTTTGTAAAATTAGAAACTGTAACGTCTCCAATACAATTTTCTAGGAAATAGTTGTAACAATACATTTTTAATGTGATGTTAAAATTTATAACGTTAAAATTAACAATAATATATATTTTTGTATAGTGTATTACACACACACACATATATATATATATATATATTCAGGTAACTCACCACAAATTAGAGAAGATAGTCGCTCTAAGGCCTTTCGTTTTCACGTGGTGGTGAGTTACCTGAATATTTATATCACGTGTTATTGTGACAATTTTCTATATATATATATATATTGTAGGGTAAAAATCTAATGAAATGGTCTCCACATATAAAACTTTTAATGATATAAACAACGCGTTTCGAACACGTAGTGTTCTTCTTCAGGCATTAACTAAAAAAAAAAAAATACAATGACACCAGAGAGTTATCTATAGTACAAAGTAAATAAGTACAAAAATTAATATAAAATAAAATAAGGCAGAAAGTACGAACCTAATGGTGAGGGCCTCTGAATAAGACTGACTGGAAATGGAAAGGACATGGGTGGGGGTATATAGGGTACATCTGTTTCTTATTAGAGCAGGTAGAGTTTTCTCTAAAGTTAGGCTGAGCCTTTACATTTTCTTTTAGACTAAGTGTAGGAAACATATTGAAAAAATAACACACAGAGCTATAACGAAATATAATATTATATTTCCAAATATTATATTTCGTTATAGCTCTGTGTGTTATTTTTTCAATATGTTTCCTACACTTAGTCTAAAAGAAAATGTAAAGGCTCAGCCTAACTTTAGAGAAAACTCTACCTGCTCTAATAAGAAACAGATGTACCCTATATACCCCCACCCATGTCCTTTCCATTTCCAGTCAGTCTTATTCAGAGGCCCTCACCATTAGGTTCGTACTTTCTGCCTTATTTTATTTTATATTAATTTTTGTACTTATTTACTTTGTACTATAGATAACTCTCTGGTGTCATTGTATTTTTTTTTTTTTTAGTTAATGCCTGAAGAAGAACACTACGTGTTCGAAACGCGTTGTTTATATCATTAAAAGTTTTATATGTGGAGACCATTTCATTAGATTTTTACCCTACAATGAGTAAATACCACATAATAACAGATTGCACTACATTAGAATATATATATATAACTTTTTCGTTGGAAATACGATCCAAAACGGACAAATATAGTTCAATATAGACAAAGAAACATAGAGAAATCAAAAGACACACTTACAGTCTCTAAGTTTTGGTTTGAACCGTCTTCAGGAGAGATAAGAGAGGGGAAACCAAGCGCACTGGTTCAGAGACGGTTGGAGACCCAGTTGGAGTCTCCAACCGTCTCTGAACCAGTGCGCTTAGTTTGCCTCTCTTATTTCTCCTGAAGACGGTTCAAACCGAAAATTAGAGACTGTAAGTGTGTTCTTTTGATTTCTCTATGTTTCTTTGTCTATATTGAACTATATATATATATATATATAAATATATATATATATATATATATATAATTTATGTATTTGTAACACACTAAATTTTTATCACTTCATATTTGTATATTTATATAAACTAAACAATAATATTTTTAATAATTTTAAATCATATTTAAAACTGTTAGAATTAAAAATAATATATATTATATCTATATATATATAAATAATATATATAATTAAATATTAACTAGTAAAACTCTGGTGACCGATCTTGTTTTGTTTTCTCGCCACCGTGCATTGTCTAAATATATAATAAAATATATGAAATTTTGAGGGAATCGAAACCCAAACCTTTGCATTGGAAGTGCATTCGCTAAGCTTTTCGATGTTTTGTGTGTACAAGTCAACTAATGATGAGGCCTTGGACGTGACAGGTGAAACTTGGAGTACCTGTTAGTTTCAGATTATATGGAAGTATTAAAATAAATATTAAAGAAAACAGTGAGTAATATATGATTTTACAAATAGTGGTTTCACAAGAAGAAAAAAGTATGCAAATATATTCTCTCAACATAAGTCAGGTAAAATTACTGATTTCAGATGTAAAAACTATTTCTATAATAGAATAAATCTAACCAGTTTTTTTCTAGGGAAGATCTTAGTCCCTTTTTTGGAATCTTATTGTTGTTTAGACAATGTTTTTTTTTAATCCATATGTTTAATTTTAATTCTTGGCTACTCTCTGCGCCAATGGGACTTTTTGCATTTCACTTCCAACACATAAGCATGAATTCAAAAAAGGAGCTCCTATCATGTGTATGAGAAATGCTGATCTACCGCATTGATATAATGAAAAAAAAAAAAAAAAACAAATACTGAGGAGCTTTACGATTAAGTCATTGCTTGTAAAATTATTGCATACGGATTCAAGGAGAAATAGTTTTAATTCCATAATTGAAATTTGTTTTATCTAAAGAGGGCAAAATTTTTTGTTCAAGGCTTTAATTTCGAAATCAGTTAGCTTTTGCCATAACTACTCATAAGTTTCAAGAAGAGACTCTACAGAAAGTTTTAGTTCATTTAGGTAAAGCGTATTTTAACATGGCCAATTATATGTTGCTCTCAGTAGGTTCATTTAAAGTTTATCTGCATTTACGTGAACATGACTGCATTAAAAAGGAAGGTGATGGATGACCCAAGGGGTCACGGTATAGTTACTTTTAATTCCAACAGGTTTAAATATGATTAAATATTATTACAAAAATGTGTGTTTATTTTGATAAACATATGAACATCATTAGATGATTTACAACTATTTTAACGTGTTGGATGTTCCTTTAGCTCACTTAATATATCTAAGGTTTTTTTTTTCAACTTTTCCTGGCTTATTAGGTACAAAAAATCAGTTACAGATGATCAAAAATTAACTTTTTTACTCATTTACATATTTAAATACAAATTTAATTTTCTTCAATTAACGAAAAAAATAGTATATGTATATTTGTTTTAAAAGATTTACTAAAAATAAAGCAGAAGAACTTGATGGAATGAAAAAAGATTAGGTTTTTTATTTAAATTTAACTAACTAAAAATTTTGTGCATCTTCAGCTGTAGTGCAGTTGTTCTTCAGTTAATAAACTTTATGTATCTTGAAGGAGTTGATTTCTTGAAAACTGAAACTATTTTTTATATAAATCATAATGTATCATTGACTAACTCGAGGATTAAGAGCGAGATATAACATCAAGCATTTTTCAATAAAATAATATTTATTAGTAATGTACCTGTATCTTACGTCGATAAAGTTACAAACAAAAAGTAATCAAAGTTGGAAACTAAGTAATAAAAATATGACATCCCATTCCATAAAAAAAGTTGATAATTATTGTCTGTTTTTATCTTATTTTTCCTTGGGAATTTTTGCTTTCTGTCAATATAGTTATGATACGTGCTGATAATCTAGAGGTATTACTTTCTGCGTGAGCTCCCTTTTTGTAAACTCTGATATTATATCATTCAGAGTAAATATCTTTAAAGTTCATAAATTATAAAATGTATCTCTAGAGTTTTTCAGCAAAGCTATAGGTTAAAGGCAGTGGCTCACAGTTATAGTCTGTTACTAACCGGAGGGTTACTAAAAAAAGGGGAAGAAGAAACCTTTCACCCTCTTCGCCCCTAATAAATGTTATTACTCCACCTCTCAATAACACTGTGTCTTCATTAGCTTTATTGGATTTATTTTAAAACAGAATGAAAGTAATATAGGTTTACCTACAGCAAAAAATAACTTTAAGAACTTTTTTTGGTTTGATAAACAAAAATACTTAACATACATGAGGTTACCTGATATAAAAAAAGAAAATAACATGTGTTCTTTAAAATCTGATTTTTTTTGACCGACTGGTTATACCACTTGGTAATGTAATATCGTAGTTAAATTATAAATTATAAAATAAAAATGTGATAAATACCTACTGTATATATTTTATGTTATAGTATAAAAGTTTATTAATAAATATTATTTACCAATAGCAGAAAATTTTGAGCAGGTTTAAATAATTAGTTAGTGGTAATCATCCATTATTTTAGTTTGACCAACTCAAAGAAGCATGTCAGTCAAGTTACAGGGGTTCTCCCCAGAGACTGCGCCCCACTATACGAGACCACTGTGTTAAAATCTTCATTAGTGTTCATTTTTAATATCTGTGTTTTGCTGCTTGCAAAGTTTTATATGGATAAAATGTTTCTACATTGTCATATTCGCGGCATTAGTTGTTTCATATCTTCAGTTATTTATACAACGTGCAATATATCAATTAAATTTACATTCATTTAATAATTGGTACGATTCTATTATCCTGAACGAAACAAAACTTTTACATGTATGAGATTTACATCTTTCGTGTAAATCAAGTGATAAATATTTTTTTCATGTTAGGTTGTTGTCAGAAAAACACGTAAGTATTTAGCTAATATATAAATTACACAGCTATAAGTTTCTCTTTAAAAATTTATATAGTTACAATATATAAAGTTACAATATATAAAGTATGAACGACTTCGATATGCCTAAAATCATAGCAAAAAAATTTGAAAAAAATAAGAATATTGGAAGTTGAAAATCAATCATTCAAATATTTAAATCAAACGTAAGGTGTGAGAATTATAGAATATCAAGAATACAATGAATTATTAGTTTTGTATTCAAATATTATTTCAAAACTGGGGAAGTTTTAATTTGTAATGATTTTTTTTCTCTCTTGAGAAAAAAATGTAGCATAACATTTACCAAAATTATAAAAATAGAAAGCAGATGAAGTCTATATTAAACAGCTGCTTTGTTTAAAACTAGAAAAATTTAACTTTTTTTTTTAAAAAAGATCAACGAATGATGTTTATTAATTTTTAAATCTAGATTGTCATCATTTTTCATGTAGAGAGAAAAAAAATATATTATTGGTTGACAAAGCTAATAAATCATTAGAGATGCATGGTAAGTTGACAATAAGGAGAAAAATCGATGTTTGACCGAGAAGGGAGGGTAGTTTAATTAAAAGACTGACGGGTTGAGATTTGCAATCAGAGGGCGTCTTTTTTCGCGCATGTGACCATCACAGTCCATGAATTACAAAAACCTCTCTCCGCTTTGCAACTGGACACTCGCTTTTCACATTTTCCTCCATATGCCAAATGAAAATATTTTAATAACTTTTCATACTTTATTCAACGGATTTTTTTTTTCTTTAAATGTTAATTTGCATGATATAATTTGTGCTCAATTTCAATGTCTTGAAATATAAGGGCAAATAACTTCTGCATATTGCAAAATTGAAATGAGTAAATGTCTTTGTTCTGTTTTTTTTTTTTTGAAAACTGTTTATATGCTATTACTCGAAAAAAAGATTTCACATAAACACGTGAAATAACAATCAATGACCAAACCACAATAAGAAATGGGAAAACAAGACTAAGATCTTTCAACCGTAACAAGACGGTTGATCTGACGAAGACCGCTTGTTACGGTTGAAAGATCTTAGTCTTGTTTTCCCATTTCTTATTGTGGTTTGATCATTGATATGCTATTACATAAACATGTTAGGATTCTAGGCAAATTTCTAGGCAAAGACATAGAGAAGACGTTAACAACTGCCTGACTGATTATCAAATCAAAGCCGTAACTACTAATACTGTACATATAAAATATAAACATCATATTATCATTATCTTTATTAAATGGAATGTTCTTCATATCATATGAATCACTTTAGGTTTTCCACATTATGGCACTGCAAGCCTCATGAGGCAGCGTAACACATAAATAAAGACATTATATTGGCTAGCTAAACAATTCAAATATACTCGTAAGAAGCAAAAATATTAATATTATTTTCCAAAATCATTCTAAGAGCTAACTTTGTACTTTAGTGTAAGTAAAGTACAGTGATCCAGTTTTTCACTATTCCTGTCTAATATTTCATATCTATTATTTTTAAAAATTTCAATTTTCATCTATAAAGGTTTTAAATTATACTCAATAGCTTTGATTGATTTGAGTATATGAAGCTTGCTAATTACTAACATATTTTTTCTCAATATACATTCACAGAAACCTTATAACAAAGTACAGCACGCAGGAAAAAGATAACACTCCTCAGATTGAATTTGTATATATAATTTTTGACAAATGGAAAGAAAAGTAATTTTTATTTAATACTAGAAAGCCATAAAGTTCTCAGTAAAATAATTCTATAAAAGACCAAAAATGTAAAACATAATTCAAAATTGAAAACATTGTTTGAAGAATAAAAAATGTTATTATCCTACATCTTAAATAAATATTTATTTTTTTCTTAGATATTTCAGACAAAATAGGAATATTTTCAAGTTTCAAATGGGAAAATTTGTCTTTAATATTCAATGTATAACGAGGTCGGGTAAACTATGTAAACTATTGGAACAAAAGCCAATTTCCCTTTAAGAGATTATTTTGTAACACGAATCTACACTTTTGCTTTTCCAAGATCTTATTACTGCAGTAGTTATAATAATGGTATAATATGCATCAGTGGTGTGATATACAAAAATAAGCCTATATATTGATAAGTGGATCAATTACTATCTGTACAACCTCCAGGAATGAAAGACTAATAAACATCTCCCATTTAGACATTTATATTATACTTAAATGGAACATTATGTATTATATAACCAAGAAGTATGATATTATGTTTACTCATAGTAAAATTGAGTGTAGGTTACTCCAAATTTTTTTAAAATATATTTAATTGATTGCAAGAGACTTAATAATGATTAAATATGCCATAACACCGTCTTTTTTCTGTAAATCCATTTATAAAAGCTTGTTTAAGAGTTCAGTACGCTTTAATCTAAGTCTATCTAAAGATGTCATAACTTTTCTTTAATGATGGTTATAACAAAAAAATTCGCAGCTTTTATGAATCCAGCTAAGCTGGTCGTTTTTTATTGGCTCATCGCGACTGACATATGAGAACTGCTAAATGAAGCAGTATTGGGATGGAGACATTTTTTACTTTTCACATTGCATGTTCTGTTCTCTCTAAATATTTTTCATACAAAAAGAAAATACCATAAGTTTTATGTTATATTAAACTACTAGACTACCTTTGACCCCTTTTGTCACTCAAAAATTTTAACAATAGTTTTTGAAATAAATTCACTGAACATGATTAAAAGAGATAATTTTAATTTTTGTTTCTTGTTATAAGCGTACGGAAACAGATTCTTGCATGGCCCGAGATTTTGATATAGTATTCTTAACACGATTCAAGATTATATACAAAGTAAGTATATATAGTGAAATAAAAATCATTTAAAATTAAAAAGGTTTATGTTATAACAAATACATATTATTTATATATTTATAATATTTATATTATAAAATGAAGTATGATTTATTTTATCATATGTATAAATAAAACATCAATTCTAGTTATATACACAATCAAATATATTTAAAACAAACAAAACTTGTAAATTGAAATATTCAATTTATTTACCGAACATAAAATAGCAATAATGAAAGGAATGTGTCTTTATAATATTACCTTGGAAATATTTCTGTATTTCTCTGACAGTTGGGTTCAAGTTTGTTTTTAAAATTTTTCATTTTTAATCTCTAACATTATAGTTTATTATATATTTGTTACATTTATTAATAATACATTTGCACTACTGTCATCGGCGAGTACGCAAGCATCTAGGCTACTCTGGCTCCATGTCTTTACTTTATTATCAGTTTTTATATTTTGCAAATTTTAAATTAAACATTTTTTTGTTACATATATATATATATATATATATATATATAAACTAGAATTTAAAAAAGAACACATAGAAAGGAAACCACTGAACTCACTACTATATTTCGATGTCCTCGTCTTCAAGAAAAGAAGTGAATCGCTCCAAAGGCTGATAACGACTGACTTGGCGTTCGAACTGAAGCACTCAAACAGTGTAGCCAACTTTCGGAGGAAAGGTAGACAGGGAAGATAAAGAAATAAAATCCAAATAAAAATTAAAAAAGAAAACATTTAACTAAAATAAAATTAAAAGCTGATAACAACTTAAAAAAAAAAAAAAAATCAACGATTGAGGTTAAGCCCAGTATACATATATATATAATACATTTTTACTACTGCCATCAGGGAGCACGAAGGCAACTGCCTACCTTCGCCCCATGCTTTTACTTTATTATCATTGTTTATACTTATCATTATTATATTTATAATTACATTATTCATATTTCAAAATGAAATTTTTTTTTGTTACTTTGATTTTTAACGGGTGAGCACGCAAGCCACTTTACTACCCTGGCTCCATGTCTTTACTTTATTACTACTATGTATAATACGCAAATATTAAATTAAAAAAAATATTTGTTACATTTATATATTGAACTATTACATTTGTACTATTGTCATCGGCCTTACTATTGTCATATTATTTATTACCTTATATATTTATAATGTTATATGTTTTTTTAACATTATAAATATAACATATAACATTATAGATATATAAGGTAATAAATAAGATATATATTATAATTTCAGGTTTCTATCTCCTGAAAATGGGTGAAGAAACAAACAAACAAACAAACTCACGAACATTGTATATAGAGATTTTACTTCATCTCTACAGTTTAAATTTTTATATTTCAGTCCTTTTAATATCTGTATGTTTTAAACTTAATTTTGGAGTTTTGTCGATTTTTATAGTTTCTATGGTTAGCATAGTTAAAGTTTAGATTCAATGTAGCAGTAGTTACTACAGTTACTATTCTGTTCTTTCAAGTTAACTTACATTCTTAATAATTCCTATAGTTGTATAGATAATATTGATAAATTTTGAATTTGCTTATTCCCGTTATTATCGTATTATAATTATAATTTTAGAAGAATTATATAATATAAGAAATAACTAACCAGAGTTTAATGTCCTTCTTATTGCTATAGTTTTTGATTAATGCTGCTATATTTTAATTCCCAGTTACTATACATATTATATAGTTTACTATAGTTATTATAGTTTATACAAGAATTATAAAGCATATGAAACAACTAACATTGGTTTCGAAGGTTGTAATCGCTCAGTGTTTTTACTGTTATTTATGAAATCCAAATAATCTAGTTAGCTCCACATTTACAAGAATAATAATATTTAATTATTTAAGATAATATTAAATTATTTTATCACTAATATTTATTTAATAATTATTATTATTATAAGAATAAGAATGTTATATTGATAATTTCAAGATAAGATATATTGATAGTTTTATGCACAATCATTTTTAAACTAACAAAAAAAAACATACAAAAACAAAATAAAAGATGTCATCAATGGGAATTTTTTGTTCAGTGAGATTATTAGCTTTAGAATATTTAAATTGTAAAACTGATATTCAAAACGAAAAAATTTGAGAAAAGTAAGACGGAAAATATTGCTGAAATATTAAAAAAGTAAGATAATTCAATATGTTAATCATTTAAATGAGTCAGTATTAATAATGAGTAACATTTAATTGTACATTTATTTTTGTGTACCACTGTTTATATTGTTTGTGTAATATAAAATTTTAACTTTTAAATTAGAAAATATAAATAAATCATACAGAAAACAAAGGTTTAGGGACAAAAACTCATTTGTTTGTATATTTGAGCCTCTCTCCTCATTAGAAGAAGAGGTGACACTTAAAGAAGTAGCAAATGACATCTCTCTTGTCACGAGTAGGCTAGTTACCATGGTGCTCAATGCACTGGAGAAGGAGGAAGGGGATGTGAGAAAGAGAATGAATATAGATTAAAAACAAAAAAGAAAACAAGATGAAAATATCTTTTTCTTTTTATTACTTTGGCACCTGACATGATTTCTCTGGTTAATTCTGTCTGGTGCATTTTTTTCTTGTTTATAACCGATTCCCTAGCGGGTGATAACGTCAGCCGTTTACCGGCTTTTTGTTTGATTGGTGATTCTACACATTCTACATTGGGAGTCCTAAATTTTTCCTAACTCAAGTACATTTAGAGTAGAGATTTTTAACGACTATCTGATATCGTACAGGCTAAGGACCGTTGGCTTAACGTCCACTCCAAGAGACGACGTACTTAGATTTATTCACCTCCCGCGTGAATAAATTGAGAGCCAGGTGGGCATCGAACCCTGGATTACCAGCCCAGAGGTGAGCACATTAACCACTGAGCTATCCTGGCCCTCTCTCTTGTGCATTTATTTCATATGCTTTTTGGAAGTATAAGACATCAGAAGCATAAGACATCTGATATCGTACAGGCTCAGGACCGTTGGCTTAACGTCCACTCCAAGAGACGACGTACTTAGCTTTATTCACCTCCCGCGTGAAAAAATTGAGAGCCAGGTGGGCATCGAACCCTGGACTACCAGCCTAGAGGCGAGTACATTAACCACTGAGCTATCCTGGTCCTCTCTCTTGTGTATTTACTTCATATGCTTTTTGGAAGCACAACACATCAGATGTATTTTGAACCTTCTTGTTTGGGTGATAGTGGTTACTCCACTATACAAATTTTTGGGGTTTTCAAGTCATCATAGGTATAAGATTAGTTTGCTTGAGTTTGTTCTTCCTTTTTATTGTTGCTTTTCATAAATAAAGAGCTAGTTGTGGGGCTTTTGTAAGTAATGAGTGGAACTTTGTCGTCTTTATTAGTGTAACTTTGTATTGTCCTTGTGATATCTTTCAGTATTCTTCTGAATATATATATACTCGTATATATATATATAGAAAGAGAGAGAGATGGATAGATAGATAGATAGATAGATAGAGAGAGAGAGAGAGAGAGAGAGAGAGAGAGAGAGAGAGAGAAAAATACATGTCTTAATGTGGTTTAAAATACATAAAATACATTTATATATTAGATTAATGGAGGGAAAGATAAACTACTCGTACTAGTGGTGCACTAGGACACTAAATGCTATACATTGATCCGATGACCAAGATTTCGAATAGTTTTAGTCAGACATAAATGGAAAAGCAAGTTGACAGGAAATTAAAAACATCTGTATTCAGTGCAAGAAGACCTCAGTAATCTTCGACACGTAACTACTATATTCAGCCAAGTAGTACTAACTTTGCAAACATTTCCCATATCCATACTTTTTACTGCTGCAGTATTTCCTTTTGCATGTATCTTGTTTATTATTTTTCAAATTAAATAAATTTATGATTTCCGGTTCAAGAAATATAACTTACCAGTTAATTCTTTACACGTTCACATATTTGAAATATATGAATTATTACCTTGTTTTTTTCATAATTTAGATTAAACTATTCTATTTAATCAAAATATACCTCATAAATTTGAATGAACATAATTCCTCCTCATTAAGAAATATAAACAAATGATTAACTCACCATAAACCAAATTTAAAAAGGCTATTTAAGATGGATATTGCTATAGTGATATTCACTATATATTATATTATAACATGCATTATATTATTTATTCTATAGTGAATATAGTGATTTTATAGTTTAAGTGACGAATTTTAAACCGATTAAATTAGTTTTATGATTTGTCTTTTGAATGGTAATAATATTTTGGATGAAATTTCTAGGATGATTTGTGATTGGTGGGTTGATATTGTTGTGGCTTTAGGGGGTGGGGGTTGGAATTGCTTTTAATAATATTTACTTTTAAAGTTTACTTATACATAACAAATATAACCATATGATAAATACTGTTATAATGGACTGTTTCATAGAGGTCAGGTCCAGATGACTAAATTCTGTTCAGTTGCGTTGAATCAGTCAAATCGACTTTATATTTTAAATAAAACCAGTTGAATGTTGTACTTTTGCCACCACAAGATATGTCTATCTTAATGTTGGCTTACTTGAGTGAAACAATGGATAAATGAAAAGATTATTAGCCATGTTTAATAATAATTTTAAATATAGGACACACAACTTACAGATTGACAGTGGGCTTTTATAATCTTGAGAAAACATAGCTTAATAAATTTATTAGTCGATTACAAAAAACGGTAATGCTTGCACTGAAATGGTTATAATATTTGAGCACGTAAGTGGTGTCGATTCTTTAAAGAAAAAAAAAATGGGAATCTAATATAAAAAAAATTGCAAAGTCTGTTTATATATTTGGCTGTTTTTTATGAAACTTCTACTATGTTTAACTTCTCCTAGGATTAGTTATAGTTCTTCATAACTGTTTGTACAATGAATCAAGATACTTGGCAATGTATGCTTGATTAATCTGTTATAAGTGTCCCTTTTTGTAATGACGTTCAAAGCATACATTTTATAACACCTGCACATCAGGTTAATGTCAAAATTGTTAACACCAATATATATCTTTGCATTTTTTTAAGAGTAAAAAAAATGCTGCAGCAATAACTTTGTAATCAATGATATACTTTCAGATTTTCCCTAAAGATATTTGTTTCAAAATATCTTTATCTAAATCTTGCTTTAATTTAAAATAACTTATCATTAAAAACGTTACAGTTTTGGATATAGAAAAAATCTAAAAAATAAGATAAAAAAACCTTAAAACATAATTAATGATCCCAATTAAGTTATTAAGTTATTATTATACAGAGTGTAAGACACGTTTCAATAATGGAGTATTGTGCCATAACAGAACATGATGCAAGAAATTGTGTTTATGATATTAAGAATGCCCACTTAGAATAGGTAAGTTAAACTTACATTTTCATGTTGTCTGATTCATGTAGTTTTAAAATATATATGGTTGTGGAAACTATCTCTAAGACCCTACTGAGATGAAAACAAACAAACAAACATATTTATCTTTAAGTTTCTTGAAATGAAAAAAATAAATGAAAGCGTATAATATTGGCCATAAATTATTGATTGGAATAATAACTATCAATATTAATAATTAATCACTTCATAAATTATAAATTAAAAAATCAATTATTTAAAACAATTTTTTTTTGCTTCTTTCATTTCCTTTTTTGTGGAATATTCTTAGATTTTAGATTGGATTATAAATTTTTCATTAGGACCAGGTATTTTTCATTTTTTTTTTTTTGAGATGGTATTTGAAGGATAGTCTGTTGATAGTTTCAAAACTCAGGTATTCAATCGGTGTTTTGTAAAGTATCAACTCTGTACGTCTGAGCATTACAAGAACTATTAGTCTAAATAAGTGCTCTTTTGTAATTAACCATTAATATATCACAGAGAGTTCTAAATAATTTTGTTAATATTTTAAAAAGCTCTATCATAGCGCTGGTACATGAAGAGTGGGTTCCGCTAAAAAATCATTGTGACTCTTATTTTGCCTGTAGGTTTTATATCGTAAAATATAAATTTACATATAACAAGCTTTCACGTTACAAAAAACGTGAAATAAAATCAATACGAGTTGACATTTGACTCTGACGATGCCCGCTTGTTACGGTTGAAAGACCTTAGTCTTTTTTCTTATTTCTTACTGTTGTTTGGACGTTGAAATTGTTTATATGTTGTTTATCATATTGTCACTTTTCTTGACCACTCTATTCATAGGTTTTGAGATTTTTTGAAGGTTTTTGGTCTAGATATTAAGAAAACTTCTTTAACAACGTTTTGAGATATATTTATGACTTCCTCAGGGCTAAAAACATTGATAAATTTAACACTATTATTACAACTAATTAGGTCTATTTTTAGCTATATCCACACTAATGATAAACTATAGATTTTCATATTTAAGCATGTTTATGTTTTACAATGTTTAGATACTCCAGAGATCTAAATTTGCTTACCCCTGGGAAGTCTGTTTTGTGTCCTTGTTTTGCTTTTTCTTCATCTGTATTAATCTACAGTACATATTTAATAACTATGAGGAAGTTACTTGGACTACAGTGTCTTGAAGGTTGCATTTTTGTTGTTTCCTATTGTGCGTTTTGAAGGCCCAGTGTTTCCATGTTGTATTAGGTTTGGCAAATTAATTGTTTTGTCCTTACACTTGTCTGTTGGATTGTGAAAAAATGTTACTGTATATTTGACTGAATTTTTCTATGGCTGTTCTTGAGTTTCATATGTTTGTTGTTCTTTCTATATGGATTATTTCTTTTACTAGTCTTTTTCTTTGCTATTATAACGGGATTTTGAAAATCAAGACAGTATTTTTGGGTTTTTGCGTGTTTTACCAGAACGCATTATATTTTGTGCCCTGTGATGTCTGATTTATGTTTCTATGGTCTATTATGATGTCTATTATGTGTCGATTTCTGAAGTTTCAAAACATCGTAAAACATAACCATACTTAAATATATAAATCTATAGTTTATCATTATTGTACCTAATAGCAAAAAAATAAGTCCTCATTAGTTGTAATAATAGAGCTGAATGTATCAATGCTTTAGCTCTGAGTAATATATAAATATATGTTGAAACGTTGGCAAAGAATTTTTTTTAATATCTAGACCAAAATCCCTCAAAAAATCTCAAAGCATGTATGTTTTTTAATAGTTGGGAAGTTTCTTTTATTTTTTTCTATATAATAAATCATTTAATCGCAAATACTATTCTAAATCAGAACGGTTATTAGAATTTTGCCTGTATATTTTTTTCACTTCATGCCTCACTTTACAGTGGTACAAATGAAATTGGTATCTTTTAAAGCAATATGAAAGAGTTTTTTTTAAAAATAGTCAATTGTCTAATTGGTATTTAATATTACATTTAAAAAGATTTAGGGGGGGGGAAAAAGATAAAAATGTTCCAAAAAAAAAAAGAAGTAATTTTTGTCAGTTTTCAATTCAGCAATCATGAAAGTTACAAAAGGATAAAGGTATTGGTGAAATTGGTTGATTCAATCAATGGGTCGCTTTACAGGTGGCCTTTCCCAAACATGAAGCAATTAGGGGGAAGGATCTAGTTGCCTTCTCTGAATGCTAATTCCACCATGTAGTCCACGTCATTCAGTTGGGAGACAATTAAATTTTTCTTTTGATTTGTTTGGATTCTATACAGAACTAGATAGCTGCCAACATTGATGTGTTTAAATGGCAAACTACGCCCATCCGTCAATACATGCTACTTTGATTTACACCTGCTCACTTTTGCAAGGCTTTTTCCAGAATTACCAATTTTCAATTGAAAACATATGCTACATTTTTATCTACCTTAAATATAATAAATACATGCATATTATTAGTGCCACAGAGGTTAGTAAATAAGATATCATTATCAACCGTCATACCTCATCTATCGCTGGTGAAGTCGGCCGACCGGTTTCACAATGGCTGCATCACCAATGGGACTAACACTACCTTCCAAAATCACGGATATAAATTCCTATTTTAACTCAATAGTGCCAATATATGCCTAAATTTCATACCTAACAGTTTTATTTTATTTAATTTTGTTTAATCTGTTTTTTGTCTTTTAAAACATTACGAATTTAAAATTGTAAATTTTCGTGCTATTACATATAAATATTTTATGTAATATAAAATAAAATTTTAATAAAAAATAAAAAAAATAATATTGAAAAAATTAAAATTGTAATAAAAATAAAATTTTATATTACATATAAAAATTTTATGTAATAATAAATTTTATATATTATTACACCCTGAAGATGGTCAACGATGATTGAAACGTTAGTTTTATGTTTTTACTAATTAACTATAATACTATTAATTAAGTGGATTTTACAAGCAAATCTTTTGGAGAGTTATTGTATTTAGTACCTAACGAATGGAAGTGTCAGATCAGAAAACTCGAGAAGCTATACTGAAAAATCATTCATAGAGAAATTGGCAAGAAATTTAACTGTGCATGTATTAACGAAGGTCTGCTACCTAAATACACTAATATATATATATATATATAATATATATATACACTTTTTCGTTGGAAATACGATCCAAAACGGACAAATATAGTTCAATATAGACAAAAAAAAAACATAGAGAAATCAAAAGAACACACTTACAGTCTCTAAGTTTCGGTTTGAACCGTCTTCAGGAGAGATAAGAGAGGGAAACCAAGCGTACTGGTTCAGAGACGGTTGGAGACCAATGTTTCTGTGTCTATATTGAACTATATATATATATATAGGTGATAAAATAGTATAACTTTTAAAAGAATAGGACGAAGTAGAAAGGATTAAGAAATGGTTTTTTCTTACTTGTTGCCATCCTGAAGACCGTGTACACTGTAGTTAAGAAGTACAGAATATTGTATGTTTTTTTTCTCATAGTATTACAAAATGGAGAAAGAAATCAATATAAAAAAAATTTATGCATGTTTTTTTGTGAGGATGTTATAAATTACTATGTTATAAAACATAGTAATTGTTTCACTATTGTAAAAATGTTTGTTTTTTTATAAGAAAAGTTTTGAAAAACAAAAAAGATACATTGGGTTAAGGAAAGCAGGTGGGAGAGACTATTCTTGAAGAACCGTAACCTAAGTAGATTAATTGTGAAAGGTTGGCAAAAGTTTACTCGCGATCTCCTTCGCTAAGGAAACCCAACACTCGAGTCGTCTCACTTATATACCTTACAGCTAAACTTACCATATGAATATTATATTTCCCAAGAGTGGGCAACTCTTTCCACTCAATTTAACTCTTGCGTGTAAAGCGCCTAACTTTACATCAACTTAAATTGTTTACTTCAATTTGAAAGTAAAAATATACTCGATGCCTTTAAGTGGATAAAGAAGTTGTAAATATTGAAGCATTAAATGAGTTTATAACTAGTATTTCCTCCTTAGTTTTATTCATTTTAATCAAAATGTATCATAAAAAAATATCTCATATGTCCTTCTGGTTATTTTCCTTTTCGTTGGTGGTAAAGTATAAAGCAGGTTCGCCAAAGACATGTACAATGGATATATTTCTGAAAGAAAAATATTTCTTTGACTAATTTGTATATATACTTATTACTCTTATAAATCAAGCTTTCATCATATATATGTTATTTTCAGGTTAATGGATTTACACATATTTAAAATAAATAAAATGTATAAAGTATAACTTAAGTATATAACTTTATGCTACTAGGTCTAAGTTCCAAGTACATTTGACTGAAATAACTGAAAGCAAGGATATTTATATATAACAAGATTTTACAATAAATACGTGAAATAATCAATGACCAAACCACAATTAGAAATAAGGTTTGACCCAACCGACTCTGTTGGAATTCGACTCTGACGAAGACTGCTTGTTACGGTTAAAAGATCTTTTCATTTTGTTCTCATGTTGATTGTTATTTCTCGTATTCATTGTGAAATATCGTTACTGCACCTCGTTCTTAAGGAGAAATAGTTTTAATTCCAAGATTGAAAATTGTTTTATTTGAAGAGGACAACATTCCTTTTTTAAGGATTCAATTTCAAATTCAGTTAGTATTTGCCATGACTATTCATAAGTGTCAAGGAGAGACTCTACAGAAAGTTTTAGTTCATTTATGTAAAACAACATTTCAACATAGACAAACGACATGTTGCAATGAGTAGGAATGTGGGAAACAGAATGAAAACGATGAGTTTTTTTTTTGGAAAATTCAAATTATACAAAACATGTAAACAAAGAGAACTGTCTTAAAAATATGTCTATTATCCTCTTTATTAAAAATGAATTGATTTAGAGTTTTTCTGCGTTTATGTGAACTTGATTGCAGTAAAAATAATGTTATGGATGACCCAACGGGTCATAGGTAATCTAGTATATTTCTAAAAACATCTAAACCACAGTAAGAAATTCAGATCAAAACAATCAAATTCAATTCAATCGAAACAAGTGTTATTTGTCAGGGTCTCATTCAGATCAAAACAATCAAATTCAATTCAATCGAAACAAGTGTTATTTGTCAGGGTCTCATTCAGATCAAAACAATCAAATTCAATTCAATCGAAACAAGTGTTATTTGTCAGGGTCTTGTTCAGATCAAAACAATCAAATTCAATTCAATCGAAACAAGTGTTATTTGTCAGGGTCTTGTTCAGATCAAAACAATCAAATTCAATTCAATCGAAACAAGTGTTATTTGCCAGGGTCTCATTCAGATCAAAACAATCAAATTCAATTCAATCGAAACAAGTGTTATTTGTCAGGGTCTCATTCAGATCAAAACAATCAAATTCAATTCAATCGAAACAAGTGTTATTTGTCAGGGTCTCATTCACACTAAAGCAGTTGTTGGTATTGAGAATGGAGAGAGGCAAGATAGGTATTTTAAAGGTCGTAAAGTACAAGGAAAAGGAGTGAAGGGCTGGGCAAGGTGAATCTGGGTAAACAAAGGAGTTCAGGAAGAAATAAGTAAAAGTTGTTTGCCAGCTGTTAACCATTGTAGAAATAGCAGTTACTCTAACTTGAATGAATCTAACTTGAACAAACCAGTACTAGTATTTATAATAATTTATCTACTAAATTTAATAAAAGAGAACTCAGTAATATTCCTTATCAACACAAATAATATGTGATTATTTTAGCTTCTGTCTAAATTTATCTCATGTTTCTCATTAATAATATGCTAGAATAATGCACCACTTAGTTCATCTCTAATTAATTTATTGTGGCGTTTTTTGACACGTGCTTTTATTGATTTACCAAATTGTATATTAAATGACAAAATTTACATTGTATTTTATAAATACAATTAAACTCTTGACTAGAAGATATTTTAGTCAACCAACTATCTACGCTAATGCAATTATAAAAAAGTATATCAGAAACCAAGATTTTGAACAAGACTAGGAAGTAGGTTTAAGGACTTACTGATGCGGTAAAGCTATTTGACATTAAACTGAATAGGACTGAGAAAAGAAAAAGAAAGATAAATAATAGGAAACAACTTAATATGAAATGTAATGGATTGTAAAAATGAATAAAATGATAAAAAAAAGAAGCCAACGCTCATCCTTGACTGCAGGGCCATTTGATGACGCGCTGGCAGTAGAGAAAAAAAAATGTGGACCAAGAACAGATCGCGTACTCAAGAACCAAGCAGATTGTTTCAAGACCTTTAAAGTGGTGAGTTACTTTTGTTGGGGTGCAGTTTTATAATGTCAACTTTAATGGACTTATTAAAAGAGCCATGAAACTTAACATGGAAAGCAATCAGCGCATTACTTTGTTAACCTGTAACTATTCAAACAGAAAATGAGTGAAATAGTTGAAATATAAGTTATGAGTGTAAATGAGATTTTTATTCATTGGTAGAGATTTAATGTTGGTTAGGGCTAACGGTAAGAGAGGTTAATTAGTAATTTCATCTACATTGCTTAGTACTGACAATGATAGTCTCAGTTTGAATTTTTTTTAAAATTCTGTTAGAGAAATGTTTTCCAAAATTACAGAGTCTTCTAAATCATAAACGGAGTAGTTTATTAAAGATGTTGCAGGTAGAAGGGGAGGATGATATTCGGGGGGATATACATAATAACTGACTTCAAATTTTTCTACAATCCCAATAAACGATAACTTTTAAATGAGGCCAATATTAAGATTGTGACGGTATGAGATCATAATAGCTATAAAAAGAGGCCAGGTTAGCTCTGTGGTTACTCGCCTTTGAACTGAAAGATACTGGGTTCGATACTCGCGATTTATATAAATAGTTTTAGTGTAGTTTGCTTCTTTAATGAGTGGGTATGATTTTTCAGATTTGTAAAAGTGTTAGACATTTATTAGCACTAATACTTTTATTGAACCAAATAGCAGATAAATTAGGAAAATGGAGTGGATCTACCAACCAGGTATAGAGCCAGCAATTGTATAGGATCAGCTGAGGTTACTCTTTATGAGTTGAAAGAGAGGAACAACAGCCACTACGAGTCAACTACTAAGTGACAAGAGCATGCAGCAAGTTCGGGTAGCTATCATTGCCTCAATGGCATGTGCAGTATTTCTTCGGGTGATAAATCTACTTGGGAGCCACAGCAACCATGAGTCACTGCCAAATGAAAAGTGACTGCACTTCTCTTTAAATGGATGTATCATACAGACCCTTTAAATATGATGAGCAAATAACAACTCAGAGCATCTAACCATGAAGGTATTCAAACAAACCAAATCACATTAACATTAATTAGTTTCAAACAAAATGTCTTTGAAAACTGGCTTTTGTGGCAAAAGCCTCAAGAGTTTGTTAATATGCATGGCCAGCAACCCTATAAGGTCTTAGAGGGTTAAGAAAAAAGATATAAAGCAGAGGGCTAATTGAAATCGTTCAATATAGCAGTCCAGTGCTAACTGATTTGGAAGGTGTCCACGATGCCAATAAGCGTTAACTTTATTGGTCTTTCTCTCTCTCACTCCCTAATCGAAACCAATCTAAGTGAGTCCATTGAAATCTAACTGCAGATATCATTCCATTAACTTAGTGAGTTTTTGCTGAAAAACTAATCTTTACATTTAAGTCTGAAACTTCGTTAAGATTAAACTATTAAAGAAAAATTTTATGAAACGTAATAATGATATTTTATTTAAAAGAAGACACTGATAGTAGGAAAGGATTAAAAAAAAATTGTCTTTATAAGTTTCGTGTTTTCAGCCAAAGCGCATAATCACTAGCACAGCAACCACTCAAAATGGGGAAATCATTCATTTCTGATCAGAAAAAATGTCAAAGACCCTGAAATCAACTCTTTTACCTCCTCTGCCTTTTCCTGTAGAAGAAACAACTTGGTTTTATAATAAATAATGCCTTTACCTCTGGAAGCAGTTGAAACATTTTGAAGGACCTTGGTTCAATACTTTCAGTTTATTTTTACCTTATTATAAGTAAAGTATAGTGACCGCGAAGAAATTTGAACTCAAAATTTTGACGGAATTACAAGTTTTGAGGTCCCACAACTTGTTAAATGAAGTTTTTTCGATGATGTCTGTGTGTGTGAGTGGGTGGTTGGGTGGGTGGTTGGGTGGGTGATTATGTATCCAAAGTTTGTGGCCATGGTCCAGAATCTTTGATGAATCAAATTGATATTTTACACACAAATAGGCCTCATAGTGTAAATGAGTCCTATTGTTTGGGAGCAATTATGCATGACGGGAAAGTCATATTTTTTTCCAAAACCTGTTTTTACACTACATTTTTTTCTCTCTTAAACTACCAATTCTAGAGTCTTAAAATTTTTGTATTACCTTTGACGCTACAAAAGCAATAAAGAAATTATTGAATTATCAGATGTATATTCAGATTTTTAAAACAACGCGAAATTTTTTTTTATTAAAATGTAAAAATTCTGACTTAGAATTTAATCTCAAAGCATCTGAGAGCAATACAAGCATATAGTTTGACGGATCAAAATAAAACTGTACCTAAAAACACAATTTTATGTGGAAAATAAGTTCATTAATCTCTTTTAAAATTACATTTACCAATGGGCTATTAGAGTACATTTTCTGTTTTCAGAACATGTTACTTTACTATAAGTAAAGTATATTGATCGTGAAAAAAATCGATCTCGAGATTTTGACGGAATTACATGTTTTGAGGTCCCTGAAGTCGTTGTATGAAGTTTTCTCGATGATTTCTGTGTGTGTGTGGGTGGGTGGGTGTATGTGTTAGCATTGCTTGTTACCCGGCTACGGTCCAGAATCTTTGATGATCAAGTTGATATTTTACACAAGAATGGGCCTAATAGGGAAGAAGATCCCTATTGTTTGGGAAAAATTTTGCAAGACGGAAAAGTAAATTTTTTTGCCAAAAACCGTTCTTTAGAAAACATTTTTTTCTCCTAAACTTATGATAACCTGATAAACAATGATAAACTGATAATTTTGCATTATCTTTGAGGTTACAAATGGAACAAACGAAAAATATATTCAGCATTTTAAAACAAAGGGAAATATTTTTTTTTCCAATAAAATGTAAAAATTTTTACTTATAATTCAATCTCAAAGCTTGTGAGAGTGATACAAGCCATACCGTTTGACGGATCAAAATGAAACTATGCTTAAAAATAGAACATTGTATGGAAAATGATTCGAAATATTTTTTTTCAAAATTACATTCACCAAAGGGGCGTTAAAGTACGATTTCTGTTTTCAGAAAAACTTCTGTTTTCAGGTTGACGTACATACGTCTACCGGTTTCGAATCCCATCTTCAAGAGCAACTAACTGACTAGTCAGTCAGACTAGTAATTCGGACAGTATTACTACTAATTCTAATATTTTTCTGTTGTTGGAGCAACACCTAAGATATGTATATGAGACAAAATGTTGTAGGGAAGAATCAAAATTAAGAAAAATGAGCTCTGAGGCCTTCTAGACTATCTCATCAGAGAGCTACTACAAATAAAATAAATAAATAACTATATATATATATATATATATATATAGGTTTTGTATGAGAGTATATGGGTTTGTGTGTGATGGTTAAATTTAACAATATCAAGACTTTCCATTAATTTGTTGAAAACTGTGTCTACAGAGTCTTATAGGAAAGGTAAAACTAAGAGGTTGATTTATTACTTTGACGTCACCCTTATTGGAGTGGCCTGCAATAATAGTGACGTCATTCTGTCAACCCCATATAATGTTAACAGCCAACCTCGAGATATTAGGGCTGTAAATAATTGAAGTCTATTCTGGAATGTAGGGGGACGTATAATATTATTTAACTAGCAGAACTAAATATTGTTTAATATTATTATTCCAAACTAGAAAATTATTTTTAAGCTTTTCCATTACATTTTTCTGTTAAAATTAGATTAAATCATGTTGATAAATATAATATTTTTTTAACTACAAATGTTTGATTTTATTTAAATATTGAAAATATTATGTTGATAAAATATATTTACATTTATGTTAATAAATTTTAAATGATACAAATAAATACTTTTGAAATAACTCGCTTCTACTTATGACAGATGGATTCATCAATAAAACCTTTTTTTTAAAAAAAAATTTAGGTTTTTGAAAAAGCAAGAAAGAGTAAGATGCAAATTAGTTGTTTTTTAATTAGAATTTCTAGTTTTCAGATCATCTTTTGATATCACCAAATATATATGAGCATTCTTGGAATATAGAAAAGTGTTTTTGTGTGGAATATTTTCTAAGTATTGAAATATGAAGCGCTTGTTGAAGGTGTTATGCGATTGAAATAGAAGGATAAATATCACCACACTGACTTGTATGTAATAGTTATTAAATATCATATATGGTTCTCTGATGATTGAATTGTATTTCAGATGATGTGAGAGATATCAATCTGAAGATGAAATCACCCACTACCGAGAAGCATTGCATCCTATTACTGCTCCTCGTCTCTATCTCAGGTACGAACTTTACAATCTTAATAACATTTTGTCTTTTTATCACCTTATTTTGTCTATTAAATTTATTATAAAAATATTTTCGTTATGTTAAGCAGTTTCAACAGAATATAGTGAAACGGTTATGCAATCAGTGTTTAAAGAATAATAACAAAGTAAAGAGATTTGAGTTTGCTCAATCTTAAGAATATTATATTGGTCCATAGTGCTAATACCTTTGGGCATTTAAGTAATTAGAACTAATCTATGGAGTTTCTTAACTGAAAGAATGCAATTAAAACAAAGTTAATACAGTTAGTGTTTCTTCATTTGTTTCTTTCTTTGTTTCTAACGCCCACACCTAAAAGATTTCCTGCTTAGTGTAGAACAGAGGTGTTCAATACGTCAATCGCAGTCCACCAAACACCAAGATATTATTGTTAGATCCAATGACATTAAAAATATTAGCATTAATCTATATTTCATTCCGTCACTGATTGATATATAGGACGACCAGTCGAATTATTTCTGATTTTTGTGATAATTAAGTCACTGTACAACGGCAAAAGTGGCCCTACGTACAGTAAAGTTAATAAGCTAGTCATTAAGTTACCTCTTACTCTTTATTTTTAATTTTCTCTTTTGAAATTAAAAAGGGAATGATTAGGGAGACTGAATCGAGTAAGAAGAAAAAAAAATCGTATGCTTTTCATTTGAAGTAGCAAGAGAAGTTTTTCTCAAGATGAAAGATTACATACATCATCCTAATTGATAGAATTATCTAAATATTTCTCGAATAATACAGTGGGTAAATTATTGTCTACTGTTAATTTCATAAGTAGTTTGCATGCAAAAAATGTATGAACCTACTGGTCTAGAAAGTATGGCTAATTTTTTTTTTCACAATAATTTTTTTTAGAAGCATGCGAAATTTTCATGTTAATTTTAGTTCAGAAGTAAAAAATTTTACTTCATTCAAATGTAACAAAATAGAGATATTTAACAAATATTTGATATTGTTAATTCTTGGAGTCACAGCTTTAAGTCTGATAAACTGCCCTATTATTCTTCTTCCACAAGAAAAATGTAATATCATGGACAAGATTTAACAAAGTCTAACACATAATGTAAGTCTAACACATAAAGTCTAACACACACGAAACGAAAGCACAGTAATGCAAGTAGGCAAGAGTACGACCGGTTTTAGGTACTGTCCACCTTCAAATAGAACTAATCAGAGAACATTTTTCCTGCTTCTAAGAAGCCTTTTGAGTTTTAAACACCGTTTGGTTCCATGCTCATGTTAATCGGTCCATGCTCATTTCAATGATTTGTATAGATTTATTTGTATCATGTTTAATTTTTTTTTGAGGCCTACCTTAAATATTTGTTTTATAGTTATTCTTGTTTATACTATATACACATGTCTACAATTCTTTGACAAAGAGCAAGTAATATTTTAAAATTGTAGGGTAAAAATCTAATGAAATGGTCTCCACATATAAAAATTTTAATGATATAAACAACGCGTTTCGAACACGTAGTCTTCTTCCTCAGGCATTAACTAAGGATGAGTGCCTCTGAATAAGACTGTCTTATTCAGAGGCACTCAGTTAATGCCTGAGGAAGAACACTACGTGTTCGAAACGCGTTGTTTATATCATTAAAATTTTTATATGTGGAGACCATTTCATTAGATTTTTACCCTACAATGAGTAAATACCACATAATAACTGATTGCACTACATTAGAATATTTTAACACTTAAAATCATTGAATAATTAGATTTTATGCCTCATAAAATCTAACGTTCGCTGCTTTTTATTTCAAGTACTGAATGTGAAATTAAAATTTGATTTCTATTTATAAAGTTAAATATATAGCAATAAAACAAACTAAGATATTGGTTTGAAGTCAACATTTGCTAATTCCAACGTTTCTTTTTTTCTTGAATTCCCGATTTTATCTTAATTAAAATGATGTGAAAACGACCATTAACATTTTAGTTTTGAAAATCAGCATAGTTCTTTTATGACTGAAATACATTGTTAAATTTTCAAAAACTCAAAATAATTTGAATTATTACACTCAAATTATACTTCTAAAATACCATATTGTATCTGTTTAAATTGTTCATCATTAATGTTGTACAATATGTATTAGAAATATTATGAATGTGACAACTCAACAACACTGTAGGAATGACGGAGTTCCCTAGCAGCAGGAGTTATTGAACGTATTTCAACTCATTTTTTCGGACCAGAGATCATACAAGTTGAGTATCTCTTACTTAGAAGAGCTAACACGCTCTTGTCCTACTGTTTAAAGGACAAGGTTTGTAGCTAAATCTTGTCAACACAGAGATAACATTCCAAAAATACATATGGTTTCACACTCAGTAATTCTTGAAC
Source organism: Hermatobates lingyangjiaoensis (assembly GCA_026182355.1). Lineage (NCBI taxonomy): Eukaryota > Metazoa > Arthropoda > Insecta > Hemiptera > Hermatobatidae > Hermatobates > Hermatobates lingyangjiaoensis. The sequence goes on from JAPFBL010000253.1 coordinate 9,498,808, forward strand.
TACAGCTTAGAGTTGTTTATGTCATTGCACGTTTTCAATGGTGATTTAAATGATACTACAAATCACGAGAATCATCCTGAATCATAAGAGAAATCAAAGTGTAAATATGTAAAATACAGAGCTATTGATGTATTTAATACATCGTACTGATGAGTATAATTTCAGTCATCAGTCATCAACTTTTTACCAATCTTGTGAAAAGTATCTCATCATCATTGAAGAGGTTCAGTTCTGCATTTTTAAACCATTAATGATCTGCTCATATTTATAATTGTTTTTAAAGCATCAGAATCATGTAGATTTTTCATTGCATTTAACCACAAAGTAAAAACTACAAAGGAAAAGTCGAATGCCAATTAGATGAATTGCTAGTAGCAGAAAATTGCCAGTATCCTTTAATTTGGAAGTCTTCTGTTACAATGAAGATATCCGTGTATTGTTCTTTATTTTTTTGTTTTTGAATTTTCTAGACATGGTTTGAACAAGTAGTTGCCTCTATCAAAGGAGAATAACTGAGTATGTACTTATGTTTTTTTGACTTCTGGTGAGCTTTGTTGGGTGAGACTGTTTTCTCTTGTGTTACCTGAACTCACATCTAAGGGTAGATGGAGCAATTAATATTTCACAACAGAGTTTTTAAAGTCTATGCGAGAAAGAAAGAGTAGGTGTGAGAGAGAGCGTGCTTTATTCAGAGGGACTTTTTTTTTCTCATGAGTTAGTAGAACTCCAGTTTATTGCTGTAACAATGAATATACATTAGACAAAAGCCAGTGTGTTTTTAATGACTACGATAATACGACACATTTAAAATAAGTATTTATTTTGTTTGGGTGTTTAAGAATAAAGAAAACTAAGCAACAATGGCATCCTGAAATATTGAAAGAAATATGTATTCTAAAAATGTTTAATTTATAATATTAAAGAATTGATGACTTAAGTCAGTAAATCAATGTAAAACCATTGGGCGTACAACTGGTTAGTAGATTAAATAAAGATCTAGTTTATATAGGAAGTGAATGGAAAATACAGAGATCGAGATAAAGATTCCATTGAAAAACGACACAAGTCGTTTGGTCTGCTAAACGGGGTGTCGGTTTGATTTATGATAAGTACACTGGGTTGAACTGCTGCATAAGTCACGTCAGCTTATTGGGTTGCGTGACTGACGGTTCAAGTCCCTGCCGGTTGTAACTGAAAACCTGCACTGGTTAAAACCTTGATAATTTAGACTTTATTTTTAAGTACTACATTAAAATCTATAATCAATATTTATTTGCCAAAGAGTGAAGGATATTTGTTTGTACATTTTCAGACATGAAGGAAGAAATTGACGCCACAACTCAAATCTGATTGAATAGAATTTTTTCATGTAATTTGTTATTGTTTTATTTTATATAACTCAATTTTGCGGTCACTCTGTAGCAGTAATACAGTTTTTTTGAGAGATTTCAAAATTACATTTTGATGTTTCATAATGTAAAATAATCTTTATTTTCTTTAATCATCTTACTGGCTACTGAAAAGATGCTATAAAGAATTATGCAATCTTTTTTTGTTGCAAAGTTAACTGAAACTAAGTTTTTTACTCATGGGAGAGACTTTTTGAGTCAGTTATCTGCCCGACTGCAGTGGAATTTGCGCAAGGACCAATCGGATTGGCAATTGAGAGAAAAACTTTTCACGCCATAACTTCAAAGTATCTCCACTTTCTCTCCTCATTTAGTTTTATCGTTCTGAACTTGAGTTTTAGCCATGCTTTAGGATTATTGACTTTTAAATAAATAAAGTCAAGCAAAACGGGTTACTTTTGTAGATATTCAAAAAATGAAAAAAAAAAAATTTTATGAAAGAAATATTAAAGACTACATTTGCCTATTGTTAATGAATTCTTGATTACGTTGGACATATTTTGTAGTATTAAATTTAATAACTGCATTGAAACTTGTCATCTAAGTTTATAATAAAATGAATTCTCCTTTCTTTTGCAACCCCAATATTGCAATTTGAAACTAGCAATTAATCAGTACTTTCACAAAGCTGTTTCCCTGCTCTGATCTAACTCAACAAATTGCATTTCAATTACAAGTCATAACAAGCCCTTTCTCCAGGCTGAGCTAAGATTATTCATCTTTCAGTTTTAACAATCCTGTTTCAAAAATAATCTACCAAGAAATTAAAAAGTCAGTTTTAATTGAAAAATCAACTGAAATCTAAAGTTTATTATCTTACAGCTGCTATATATTGTAATAATCTTTTGTTTTAGTTTCTGCAAAAAATTCACTATTTGATTCGAATCTTTTTTATTATTTTAAAAAAAACATTCACAGACTTCTATAGCACTCAAGATATATTTTTCTCAAATAAAAGAAAATGGAATCAGTTTTACATTTAATTAATTTAGTAACCATAGTTAGACTAGGTTAGGTTAGGTTAGGTTGCAGTGGCAGTCCAACAAGGGAACACACGTAGGCCGAGCATTGGCCCCTTGTGATACCACACAATGAAGATTGATTCTACAGTGGGAGTCCTAAATTTTGCCTAACTCAAATGTATTTAGAGTAGGGATATTTAACGAGTACCTGACATCGTACAGGCTCGGGACCGACGGTTTAACGTCCTTCTCCGAGGGATGACGTGCTCAGATTTATTAACCTCACGCGTGAATAAATCGAGGACCAGGTGAGGATTGAACCCCGGTCCATTCAGTTCAGAGGTAAGCACGTAACCACTGAGCTAGCCTGGCCCCCTATAATTAGACTAGTGGAAATCCAAAATTTTTTTATTATAATATTAAACTTTCACTTCTTGAATGCAGATTTTAATAATAGTAACCCATTTAATAACCTCTGTTTTACATGCAACCATGTAAACCAGTAACAATCTTGTGAGACTTGTAACTTTATTTTACTTATGCCCCATTTCTAATCTGAAAAGTTCCTTACAACAATAAACTCTCTACCATAATACATACAAAAACATTTCCTCCACTGTTATAATGGCTAATTTGGTTACGTTTATCGTTCTCTTCTACAACTTCTTCAATCCTCTAATATTTCCCTTATTCACATTTTTGCATCCTTTAATACTTCAATTCTTTAATTTTCATGAATATTTTTTTATTTTTTGATATTTATTTCTCTTCAACATTATTCATCTTTAAATCTTGAAAGTTATTGGAAACCTCTTTTCTTTAAGTTTGATGCCGTTTGGTCAATTATATAGTGAACAAGGACAGATAATAAAACCTTAGCGTTATCTTTATACATTTAATTTGTCATTTAATATATTAATTGAGATCATTTAGTGGTATTCTGTTTGTTGCAAAATTCATTTATTAAATACTTTTTTTTATAAAATATTCAGAAGACAGTTTCTTAATAGTTTTCTCTATTTAAAGTTTCCATGGGACAACGTTTAAACTTAATAAAATATACTTTGAGAGAATCAAAATATAAAGAAAGACTCTGAAAATAAATGATGTTTAAATAAAATTCCTTCATAATTAGTTTTTCCAAATACTTGGGATGACAGAGAAGAGTTTACGTACTAAAATATAAATAATTAGCAGGTAACACGGAAAAACTTAAAAGTCTTGACTATTACATTGTCTTTTGACCGTCAATAAATTTGTTTTCCATTGAAAGCTTGTATATATTGTAATATTTACAATATTGTTAGATATATTATAATTTTTATGCATAGGGTGAAAAAAAACATGCTTATAATAATTTTTAAAAAGATGAATTCTATGTAGCTGGTCTAAAAGCATGGTTAATGTTAGAAGGAACATTTTTTTGCCATGCCACTATCAGGAGATAAACTTGACAGATAAAAATTGTACTTGGATTGTTGTGTTTTAATATAATCTTCAATGTAACGTATTCAGTATTCTAATTTTTGTGATTTACCTAAGGGTAAAATAATTTTCATGAGCCAGTATTTTTGATGAAATTTGAATCTGTCATATACCTTTGAATTTTATAATACAAAATTCTAAAATTTCTGGTTATGGTTGAAAACCACAGCGATAGAGATATAACTAATAAAGAAAAATAATATTTTAAAATAAAGTTAGTCTACTGAAAAACTTCAGTATTTTTAAGATTATTTACTGTTTATTATTTGTACATAGTATAAATATCTATCTGTTTTATATATATATATATATATATATATATATATATATATATATATATATACCACAATTAAAAGAAACGGTCCAGCGGACTTTTTTAAATAAAATAAATTCAAAACGAAGGAAACACACAGAAAGACACAGACATAACTCACATCGATATTTCGACCATCGTCGTCATCAGGAGGTGTGAAGAGCGAAGAGTCCCGCAGGAAGACTATATCTGTATATATTTGTAGATCACCAGTATGAATAATTATACTGTATTTTTCAGTGAATTCTTTTTCAAAATAAATATTTTTAACTACTTCATAATAAAGAGAATACAAACAGAAAACAAAATTATGCAATAACGTTAATAACTTGAAATATTAAGGTTTAGGAATACAAAAATGTAACAAAACTGTTCAGCTTGCGTAATGACTTACATCAAAACTTCACAGGAACCAGGAAAACCTCTGTTATCTGTTCGACTACCTATGAAAAAGGTTTTAAATACTCTCAAGAAGTCAGATTAAAAGTTTTATTTGGGGATAAAAACTAACCAACTTTGATATAATTTGTTGATATATAAATATTTATATTCAGAAATGTTTCAACTATCACATGTGCCCAAGAATGGAAGAAATAACCATAATTTTGTTTGTCTATATTGTCGATTTCTGTGATATAATGATGAAATTTAAATAGAAAGATTATTTATTAGTCATTATGTTTTTGGTATCTTATGAAGCTATTATTGCTTCCCATAATACATTTGCAAGTGATATATAAGTTTTTTAAGAACACACAATTAATGGGCTGACGCTAATTAAACTAGAATAGAAATAATTAGTTTTATTACTTCTCTACAGACCATATAAACAAGCTTTTGGTTTTCTTAGAGCGTATACAGGCTAGTTCTTCTAAACATTAATGGGGTAAGTAAGTAAACTTAATTGGAATGGGACGCTAAAGGGTGGTTTGCACGTGATCGCTTTACGTCTTCGTTGAGAAACAACGTGAACAACATATTTTTTATAAAACATTTGAGACATTCAGTAGATGTAGACATTCAATGTTTGGTACAAGTGATGCATACAGTAAATTTGTAAATGTTTATGCATCATTAACTAGGTAATTTTTATTATGGACTGGGTCATTGCATTTATGGTTAAGGCACTAAACCTGAATCACAGAGACGTGTTTAACAGATTCACTACAAATGGATTATTTAATTAGATTTTTTATTTATTTAAAAAAAAACTCAGAAGGGATTATTACTTCCAAAATTAAACTTACTTATCAACATTGTGTAGTTTTACTTAATATAGAATAAACAAAGTATCCTAATGAGAATAGAGAATCAAACATTGGCAGGTTTAACACTGTTTTACTAAGCCATCATTTTTCCTGAGATTGAAACCTATGTTCTAAAGGAATAAAGAAATTGATTTGAAGTTGAAAATTGTATTTGACCAATGGATTGTGGAAAATCCATTGGGCGATTCTTTCAGTAACCAATTGTGGATGTTTTATTGGAAGGTGAATTGGCCCTCTCCCCAGAGGGCAACAATCTGCTACAGAGAGACAATAACACTTGAACAACTCTTGTTTGCCGTTTCCGGACAAAATCAATCTTTGCTTTTGCAATGAATATGTTGTTTTGAAAACTTAAATGTATTAAGCTATAATAAAATGAATCATTCAAGAGAATGGGTGAGTAACGTAAATCATATTCTTAAAAGTATAGAACAAGTCGGTTAATAAGCCAGTTTTGCATGTACAAGTTCATTTTGAGTAGAGTCTATTTAACATCTACCTAATACAATGAATGTTTAAGATTATTTAGAGTTGAATATCATTTAACTTTTTTACATCCGGTATGTTCAGGAACAGATAGGTGACGTCCTCACCGAGAGTGAGTACTCTGATATTCTCGTCTAATATTTATCATTAGATAAGCTATAAAAAGTAAGCTGGATATAGCTATGTAATAGCTTAAATAATAACTAACATAACAGTAGATAAGATGGAACTAAATTTAAAATAAAAACACAGTCAGAGTAAAAAAAAGTTAGTGAGTGAGATGTGAATTTGCGATCTACCTTGTAACGGTCAACGTGCAATATTGACGTTCATTTCCCTTTAGAAACAATATTTGCTCTTTCAAGCAACCATGTGATTATAATTGTTACTAAAAGCACTTTGCATTGTTACTAGTTATAGTAAATCTCAAATGTTTTAAAGATGTTAAAATATTCAAGCATTCTTTGAATCTTTTAAAGATTAAGTTCAAACTTTTACTCTAAAAGTTTGCAAGCTTAAGATAATCAGAATTTGATCTGATTAATAAAATCCAATCAAGGTTGGTATTATCAGAATTTTAAATAAATTTAATCACAAATAATTTTAAGTAATCAGAAATACATTTTTTGTTTTGATGAATAAAATAGCTGTCTTTGATTTTAATTTATATTATTTCTTTTAAAAAAAATTATCATAGGGCACCATTAATATGGCTAAGACAGTATATCAAAAACTCAGAGGAGGTGAAAAATTAAGATTTTGAGTCTGTTATAATTCAAGAAGAGATAACATACATTGGCAGATGAATGGAAAATCATTTCTCAAGTTGATAAATAGTATCAAACAGCATTCTGAATTATTTAAGAGGATGCAGTAACAGTTTATTTATAAGATATATATATATATATATAATAATTATATTTCTTTTAAAAATTTGAGCCCATAATTGGAAAAAATGCAGGCAGCCATATTAAAAACAATGTTGATTTAATTAGTAAATTAAAAAGGGTCAACACGAATAAAAAATATAGATTGATTAGTTTTGATGTTAAGTCCCGATTTACCAATGTACGTGTAACTGAACTTTTGAGCTTACTCCATAAGGAATTAGGTAATTATTCCCTCCCCCTACCTTCTACCACTATAATTGAGTTAACGAAGTCATGTGTGGTAGATTGTCATTTTCTGTTTGAAATAATTTTTATAAATAAAAATTTCGTTTTTATTTATCTGGTTATCTCCTGAGTAATTTATACATGCAATTTTTTGAAACTAAAATGTTAAGTTCAATATTGCCTAGTTAGGTTAAATGGTCTAGATATTTTGACAATATATTATGCATCTTTTCTGAATCTATAAATAAAGATGATTTTCTAATCATATTAAATTTATTAGTGCCGACGATCCAGCTCACAATGAAAGAAGAAGTAAGTTGTAATTTCCCTTTCTTAGGTGAACTGATCCACAGGTTACCTAAAGAGTTACTCTTTAGTGTATATAGAAAACCTACTAATGTACTTGCATATGTACACCTTTATTCTTCCCATCCAAAAAGTATTAAAATTTCTGTTTTTAGAAATATGTGTGTGAGGGCGTTAAGAGTTTGCTCCCCTGAATTTCTTAATGAAGAGAATAATAACATTAGGTCAATTGACCTTTCAGTAAAATAGCCCTCCTAGCTTTAAAGAATGTTAAAAAATCTTCTCTAATATTTCAACAGAGCCACGTTCATTGTTAAATTCTATAGTTTTACCGTATCATGAGTCATTGGACCCTCTTTCTAGGCTTGCGGGTAAACTTGATTTTAATATAATGTTTTCTAATCGTAATAACATGGGCAATATGTTGATAAAAAAACTATCCGAGGGAACTACAGTCAGGTGATATTTATCAAATTCAGTACAAAAATTGACATAAAATATATATTGGTCAAACTGCTAAACCTTTAAAGACACGTGTAAAACAACACCATACAATGTAAGTAGGCAGGAAAAAAGCAGACCCTTATTTTTGCATATAAGTGATAAAAATCATTATATTGATTAGACTGGAGCTAAACTATTACCTATGACAAAACGGTGTCGTTAAGAAATATTATCGAATCCTCTCTGATTAAACTTCATAGACCAAATATTATAAATATTAGAAACGAGCTTTTCAAAGTTGACATATTCTTGATGAGGGCAATAGCCTCATCTAAGAGAGTTGACAGGTTGCGGATTGTTTTTTTATTTTTTTCTTCCTTCTTGGACTTTTGTACTCTCCTGCACTTTACACTCTTTAAAATACCACTCTTCTCTCCCACTTCTCTCAACCGCTTACCCTGATGTTTTATTTATACATATCGTGTTTTATTTGGGTTTTGACTCTAACGAAGACCGCTTGTTACAGTTGAAAGATTTTAGTATTTTTTTTCCATTTCTTATTGTGGTTTGAACACACATACATACACACGCAATATATATATATATATATATATATATATATATTATATAAAGTATTGTTTTCTTGACCACAATTTACTAAAAAACACTTTTTATTATTCTTCAAGTTTGGTCAGGGTTAATATATGGAACACTGACCAAATAAATATTCGCATGTATAAAATTTTTACCTTTTCACCAACATTTCGTCTTGCAAATTTTTTCGCAAACGTTGGCGAAAAGGTGATTCCGTATATTAACCCTGACCAAACTCCATGAAGAAGAAAAAGTGTATATATATAAATATACGTTTCACGGTAAATCACAAACACAGAACAAAGGAACAAACACACTGACTGTCTGTAATTTTCTGTTGAACCGTCATCAGGTGAGTTAAAATAGGGACACATCAAGCGCACTTCTGAAGCGATGGTTGGAGACGGTTGGAGGGTCTCCAACCGTCGCTTCAGAAGTGCGCTTGGTGTCCCTATCTTAACTCTCCTGATGATGGCTCAACCAAAAATTAGAGACATATATATATATATATATATATATATATATATATATAACGTCTCACAGTAAACTGTAGTCTTTTTTCCCATTTCATATTGTAGTTGGTTTTTCATAATTTCACATTTTTTATTTTTTTAGTGTAACATTTTATTGTACCATCATCTTGTCTATAAGCTTTAAGAATCAATCAGAAGTCAAAATTTTTACATTTTCACGCGATTGTGACTTTTATGTTATTGAATAATCTGATGTAATTTGCATTTAAAGCTGTTAATAGTTTTATAATATTTGCAAAAATACACCACTCTAGAATTTGAAGTTCATAAAATTTAAAAATATTTTTTGTAGGAATTTTGCATCTGATGAAGTATGATTGTGGTTATACAATAGTATTGGATTATACCGAACATTTTAGCACAAATAAATAGAAAAAAGGGAGTTAAATATCGATTTTTAAATTTTACCTGTAACGACTGATTTTGAAGCAGACATACACACGCAGAGTTAATGATGTGTAGAGAAACGAAATTCTGTTGAGAGTCAACATAATTGATTATGTTCAATGTTATATTGATTATATAATAGAATAATTGATTATTATTCTATTACCAGTAGAAGGTGTCAGTATTAAAAAATAACTTGTTCTGGCTGCTTTTGGCTGAACGGATAAATGATGACTGTGTTTATAACAGATTAGAGGCGTTTTAGAATAAGAGTAATATTTTACAAAGTAATATATCATTTGGTAGCAGTTGTGAAGTAATACTGGGGCTCTTCACTGCTATATTCTAACCTAAAGACGTAAGATAAATAGCATGCTTGATAAACACAATGCTATTAACTGCCTGTGGCCTTAATAAATGAACTCTTCAGGATATCAACAACTAAAAAAAAAAAAACAAAATTAATGTTGCAATGTTAAAATTACCACATTTTAAAATTTAAATAGTGATCGTTCATGATTTGTTGTACTTTAGGAATTGTATCAGATATACATTCTATTTATGTGACAGTTACAATATTTTGTACCAGCTAGCAAAATTCAAAAAATCGAATCACTTTCACATAGCATATTCATTTTGGAAAAGAAATCTTTGCGTTCTGTATTGTACACCACAACAATAAATAGTTTAACCCTAATTTGAATATAGATTGCCATGTAGTACTCTAAATACACTCTATATTATTGCCTTGATATATTTTGCCAGCAATTTAGTATAATCTTTCACAAATGTAAAATCAGTGTTATCTAGTTATAAAGTTTAAACTTATAATCGTTATAAACTTTAAAAACTTTTTTTGGATAAATCATTTCAAATAGACAGTGTGCTTAAACCATCGTATATAATATATAAAAATAATATCACAGTATTCAGAGATCAGGCTAAAATATATAAAACGATGTTTAAACTTGACGGAAAACAGCTCTAAACAATATTTTGAGGTCACAGTGAACGTATAAAACTTTGAGTAAACTATACCCTAGGTCAGCTGTTCTCAAAGGGGGTAAAATTCACTTGGGATGAAACTTGGGTTTTCAGGGGGTGAATTGTAATCAAAGTAAGTTTATCAGTGAGGAAAGCTGTTATAGATTTTGATCTCTTAATTATAAATTAAAAAATACTACTTTGATTGAACTAATATTTTATATATTCATGAATAATTGTAATTAGAATTTAATTTTTACAATTCTATTATAAATATAAACAATGTAAAGTTGTAAAAGTGTACCTTGAAATGGATAGGGTGGTGGGGGGAATGGGATTGTGTGAAATGGCGAGAGGGGTGAATGGCCAAGCAAGGCTAAGGACCACTGCCTTAGAGAGGGGTGAATGACCAAGCAAGGCTAAGGACCACTGCCTTAGAGAGGGGTGAATGGCCAAGCAAGGCTAAGGACCACTGCCTTAGAGAGGGGTGAATGGCCAAGCAAGGCTAAGGACCTCTGCCTTAGATCATAGAAGGAAATTTGGTCACATCCAAATAGTAACAGCAGGCGATACGACTACAGAGTAAGTTTATTTTGAGATCATAACGAATGAATTTAAGATATAAACAGGGTGGGATATCGTTTGAATTCATATCATAGCATAGCCGTTAACTACGGGTAACTATACTTATACTGAAATAAGGTGTGTTCGGTCACAGTGGGCTTCGATCCTAATAATACTAGATCCATAATGGGTAATATGCCTAGTTTTTGAATCCATAACAAGCTTATAAAACTAAAAATGAACCATGCAGTTGGATGATAGCTTGGTTGTAAACTATTGGAAAGTGTAAATTGAAATCATAAAGGGTTTGGGGAACGAGATCATGCATGTTTTGGGAATGTTCGTATAATAGAAAATTTGTATTTGGTTTTGATACATAATATACTATCACAGCTTCTATGCAACAAAATTTCTCTCCTTGAAAATTATAATTATAGTTCACTATCATTCTGTATCTTTTAGCATCATTTGAAACCATATTAATGTTCATATATTTTATAAAAAAATCTGGAGTGGCCTACACTCTACTTTACTATAAGTAACTCAATGTCAAATTTCTTGAGTATATAAAACATAACGTATCATTTAAGCATAACATAAATATCTAAATGGGATATAATTATTAGCATTGCATTCGTGAGGTAGTACAGATAGTGATTGAAGGACATATCAATTTATCAGCTTATTTTTGTACATCACAGATAATTTATTATTTGCAAATAATTTCATTAGTATAACTACAGCAGTAATAACATTTTTGAAAAAACAATGAAAACATTTCTTGAAACAAAATATTATCCTACAAGAGAACGTTGCTATTGTTCAAATAGCCAGTAGATTTCTAACATCGTTTACTTGACATCCTTCTACATTGAATATTAATGTAAAATTTTCAAATTTGAAACAGTAAAATACCCTTTTTTTCTCTGAAAAACATCTTAAACAGCGAAGAAAATGTTGTTTTAAGGTGATTTGTTAATTAAAGATGTACGATAATTACAGTTATTAATCTCTAAACGAAAGATTTATATTTTCAATTATCTTTTACATTTTTGGTATTTAACAGAATTATTATACTGGGAATTTTATGGCTTCTTAGTATTTAATAAGATCATTTTCCTTCCCCTTTGTCAAATAACATATATACGAATTTGTTTTTAATGAGTGTTATCATTTACCTGCACAACATTATTCCTCTTACATCTCTTATAAGTCAATAATATATTTTCATTTTACCATTAGAAACATCAATTTTAACTCAGTGGAATCGCTCAAAAAATTTCTAAGTCAATGTAAACAATGTAAAAAAATACAAAAAATTCGACAAGTATAGCAGGTGATCTCTTAGTCTAGGATAAACAAAGAGTTTTTACATCGTTATTGCTCTTTCCCGTAACTGAAACTTCATGATTTTTTTTTTATGAATTGCTAATGTTTTGTTCTATTTTTGGTCAAATTTTCATTATTTTTTAACGATCCGTTTAACGTCAAAAAAACATTTTCAGAAAACACAAATCGTACTGTAACGCCCCTTTAGCGAATGTAATTTTGAAAAAAAATATCTCAACTCATTCTCCATATAATGTTCTATTTATAGGCATAGTTTCATTCTTGTCCGTCAAACAGTATGGCTTGTATCGCTCTCACAAGGTTTGAGCTTGAATTATAAGTCAAAATTTTTACATTTTATTGAAAAAAAAATATTTCCTGTTGTTTTAAAACTCTGAATATATTTTTCGTTTGTTGCATTTGAAACCTCAAAGATAATGTCAAAATTTCGAAACTCTAGGGTTATCAGTTTAGGAGAAATAAATGTTAGAAAAAAACGGTTTTTGGCAAAAAAAGTGACTTTCCCATCATGCATAATTCTTCCCAAACAATTGGGATCTTCGTCTTTATGAGGCCCATTTTTGTGTAAAATATCAACTTGATCCATCAAAGATTCTGGACCGTAGCGTGGTAACGAGCAATGCTAACACACGCACCCACCCACCCACGCACCCACCCACCCACACACACACAGACATCATCGTAAAAACGTCATAAAACGACTTCTGGGACCTCAAAACATGTAATTCCGTCAAAATCTCGAGATCGAATTTTTTCACGATCACTATACTTTACTTATAGTGAAGTAAAAAAAATCTAGAGTGGCCTACACTCTACTTTACTATAAGTAACTTAATGTCAAATTTCTTGAGTATATAAAACATAACGTCCCATTTCAGCATAACGTAAACATCTAAATGGGATATAATTATTGGCCTTTCATTCCTGAGGTAGTACAGATAGTGATTGAAGGACATATCATTTTATCAGCTTATTTTTGTACATCACAGATAATTTATTATTTGCAAATAATTGCATTAGTATGACTACAGCAGTAATAACATTTTTGAAAAACCAATGTGAACATTTCTTGAAACGAAATATTATTCTCCAAGAGAACATGGCTATTGTTCAAATAGCCAGTAGATTTCTTACATCGTTTACTTGACATCCTTCTACATTGAATATTAAAGTAAAATTTTTAAATTTAAAACAGGAAAATACCATTTTTTTCTCTGAAAAACATCTTAAACTGCGAAGAAAATGTTGTTTTAAGGTGATTTGTTAATTAAATATGTACGATAATTACATTTATTTATCTCTAAACGAAAGATTCAGATTATGAATTATCATTTACATTTTTGGTCTTTTATAGAATTATCATACTGGAAATTTTAAACTTTAAAATAATAATAATAATAAGCTTCTTAGTATTTAATAAGATCATTTTCCTTCCCCTTTGTCAAATAACATATATACGAATTTTTTCTGAGTGAGTGTTATCATTTTCCTGCACAATATTATTCCTCTTACATCTCATATAAGTCAATAAATAATTTAAACTGTTCCTTTATAAAATCAATTTTATCTCAGTGGATTTGCTCAAAAAATTTCTAAGTCAATGTAAACAATGTAAAAAAATACAAAAAATTCGACAAGTATAGCAGGTGATCTCTTAGTCTAGGGTAAACAAAGAGTTTTTATACCGTTATTGCTCTTTCCCGTAATTAAAACTTAATGAATTTTTTTTTATGAATTGCTAATGTTTTGTTTCATTTTTGGTCAAAATTTCATTACTTTTTAACGAGCGGTTTAGCGGCAAAAAAACATTTTCTGAAAACACAAATCGTACTGTAACGCCCCTTTAGCGAATGTAATTTTAGAAAAAAATATCTCACCTCATTCTCCATATAATGTTCTATTTATAAGCATAGTTTCATTGTGATCCGTCTAACAGTATGGTTTGTATCGCTCTCATAATGTTTGAGATTGAATTAAAAGTCAAAATTTTTACATTTTATTAAAAAAAAAATATTTCCTGTGGTTTTAAAATTCTGGATATATTTTTCGTTTGTTCCATTTGTAACCTCAAAGATAATGTCAAAATTTCAAAACTCTAGGGTTATCAGTTTAGGAGAAATAAATGTTTTAAAAAAAACGGTTTTTGGCAAAAAAAGTGACTTTCCCATCATGCATAATTCTTCCCAAACAATAGGGATCTTCGTCTTTATGAGGCCCATTTTTGTGTAAAATATCAACTTGATCCATCAAAGATTCTGGACCGTCGCGTGGTAACAAGCAATGCTAACACACGCACCCACCCACACCCACCCCCACCACCACCCACACACACACAGACATCATCGTAAAAAACGTCATAAAACGACTTCTGGGACCTCAAAACATGTAATTCCGTCAAAATCTCGAGATCGAATTTTTCCACGATCACTATACTTTACTTATAGTAAAGTAAAAAATGTTATACGTTTAATCACCTTATTGTATCTATTTTAACTGAGCATTAATATAATCTTAAAAAAGTATGTTGGCATTGAAAATAATCTTTACTTACGTACTTCTGCAATTTAATAAATAATGAAAATATTTTTAAAGCAAATTAACAGTTTTTGTATCAAAAGCTTAATTTAGTTTTATAAACGTAGGCTTGCTTTACTTCAAAAACCCATGCATTTAAAATATTAGAGAAATTAATTACTAGTCATAAATTTAAAAAAAGTTGAAATTAGAATTAAATTTGAAAGAAAATTTAGTGTGTATTTTAAAATTATCATTGCAACATGACATATATATTGTCTGCATTTGGGTTTAAATGACGTCTAACAGTCTGACATTTAGTCCCAAGATAGAATTCTTTGGGTTTGTTTTCTTCTTTAGTAACACCACCTTTGGCGATGGCCGCTGGTCATATTTTTTTAGGACAGAAAAGACAAATTGGTGACTCTGTCACATTCATTTTATCATTATTTGTTTCTTATCAAAGTTGTCTTGTTCTTTTCTGATTTGATAAACGGTCAACCCGTTTCATCTAAATAGCAATTTGAAACACATGTATGTTTTATGCAACTTTGTGCCGAGTAATATATATTTTTAGTTTTTAGATTTTTTTCTAAAAAAAAATGTTATTTTACAACATTCAACATTAATTCTTCAAGTAATCTTTAGCAAAGTTGTAAAGAAGTCATAAAGATGCTAAACTCTAAATAACCTCACTTTTATTTTTTGAACATAATAAATTTGTTTATTAACAATAAATCTTTTGGATCTGGTGTTTGTCTCAAAATTTTTGTTTTGAGCCTAATATTTTATATAAAATGTCAAAAATTGTGTACATGCTATACATCTCAGGGAACGCAAAGCTGTTCAAATCCTCTATATGTTCAAGACAAGCATAACAACTCAACTCTAATAACCTGGAGTAAGGAAAAATGTAGATCTCTTGATGTATAACTTTCTCGCTGATGTTTTTTCATCTATAACTATATCGGTGCTAATTAATAAATGAAAGGGACTTTCACCCTTACAGCAGGGTAAAAACATACAGGTACTGGTCAGCAACCAACAACAAAATTTTATACTGAAAATCAAATTACTTTTAAAAATAATAAAGTTTTAATATACATTTTTATTGGACACATTAAAATTGTTTTTATTATTTATAGTCCCTTAATATATATATATATATATATAAATTTTAGCTTAAATAGGAAGGTTCTAAGATAATTTTATAAAGGCCACTACTTTCATTAATGTTATTTTATGATAGGTAGAATAAATGCAATAGTTCAATTTACAGGTTTTGTTTGTTTTGTGCTTGACTGATTATAACTTGAACTGATGTTTTATTCATTATATCATAAAATAAATTAAATTTTTCACTTTTAAATGATTGTCAAGTATACTTACTCTGTATATGTCTTAAATCATGTTAAGAAGACTACATCAAACGTTTTCATGGCTTAATAACAATAAACAGCTTTAACAGTTATTCCTGCCAATCACGTTCAGCGAATTTATTTTATTAACTGTTACTATAATTTTTTAACACTGAGTTACAACACAAGGGGTCACGGATCGTTTAGAATATTATAAAAGTTCTTATATTCTGTCAACGAAATTTTGGTTACAAAATTTACAAGAAAAATTATAATCTAAATACAAGTACATTAGAGTTCAAATATAATGTATATGAAATAGATCATTATTGAATAGGTGATAATTTTTTCATTATTCAATAACATGAAATCCTCAAAGTTAATAAGTAAAGTTGAAAATTTTTTGTTAAACTCTTTAAATGGTAATCTAAAAAAATTGTATTTAAAGTTGACTTTTCTAAAAAGGTGGCACAAGAAATGCAGACCATATAAATTTTAAACTATTATTTTTAATTTACATCTCTGTAAAGAAGTCAAGACTGTAAGGGGATTTAATCTGGCTAACTATTGATGAATAGGGACGCTTAAGCACCAGTTAATAACCTAGAACTTCTTTTTGAAAGGTATCAAGTTTCTGTAATTAGTGAGCTTCATTTAATATTAAAAATAGTTTTTTTTTTTCTAAAATAAAGCTATGTTTTTTTCGGGGTTATGTCAAGTCAAAGTTCAAGACTTGAGATCAGAAAAACGAAGAGAAAAGTAATAACATTTTAAAACAAGTATTTAACTTGCCTTTATCGAGATTAATAAACCTTCAAGATAGCAAACAAGAATGCTTTTGAAGAAGCTATTTCTGAAGAAAAGCTCGGTTCAAAGGTTCGTCTCAATTAAACGAGGGTTACAGATTGTCCGATTATACTCCAGGAAACTTTTTCTTTTATCTGTAATTTAACGTAATCAAATTGGGCTAGTATTACTTTTAATTAAGCTTAAAGATTTTACTTTTCCATTTCAGTATTTTCCAGCTTTAAACTGAACAATTATCGCGTAGAAAATTAATTACTTTTTCAGCAGTCTTTCTTCATTTAAAAGTAGATAAGGACATCTTATCTTGTATTAATGCAGACTTGTTGAACAAATTTGTAACTCAACTAATCTTGAGCGCTGGAGTGTCCAAACAACTAACTTAGTTATCTCTACTTAGACTGATTATTGTAATATTGTAATGAAAAAAAAAGTAATATTGTATGAAAATTATTACCTTAATTACATAAAACTAATATATATTCGTATAAAACTAAACAAGAGAATATAAATGGAAAAAAATGTAGAATATTCTACACTCAATTTTAACATTAAGTAAATCCACTAAAAAAAATCGTCAAACATTATATAAAATATTTAATGAAAACTTCTATTGTAATACAATAACACGTATTGAAATATATTACTCACACAATCTTTGGATGTAATGAAAAGCTAAGCAAGTTTATCTGATAGGCTTTCAGTTTAGTGGGGTAGATTCTGCGAAGTTAAATATATTACTAATAGATTCATTCCCATTTCAAAAAGTTTATGAAAAAATAATAACTCAATAATTATTATTATTATTAACCCCTAGGGGCATATGACGGGGTGTAGCGAATCCCGGGGCCCTGAACGCACCTTCCACACGCATACACCCTCAATAACACTCAAAGGACTTACACTTTTACTGGTACCTTCGCATTCTTTGGACTTTGTCTGACTCTAATCAACAGGAAGGTACCGAGGGTAAACCAGGGGTTGGGTCCACCTAGGCCTCTCGACAGTGCAAGAGCTCGAACCTTCCACTAGCCAGAATGGAAGCTGCCCTCTGAGGCCACCCAGGAACATATGGACCAGATATAACTTGGAATTTGACTTCAGCGGTGGTAGAAGAGGGAAGAAACCTACTCTATCTCCATAAAAGAAACTATATTACGCATTTAAAAAAATTAGAGGGTACAAAAAGGATTTCAAATTTAAACACACTCAAACAATAAGAGTTCTCAAACTCAGTAACAAACAGTGAAGCAGCCATGATAGAATTCCTTATCAAGAATAATAATAAAATAGAAGAGTCAGAGGTTCAACACAGAGAGACTAACACAACGAGAAGAGGCTGATGTGACTCATCGGTTCCTCCATGAAGCATAGTTGACGTCGATAAGATAACAACTGGACTTCTACATTATGAAAGCAAATTAAAAAGCTTAAGTAATGAAAAGGAAATACAGAGGAAATCAAGAGGACACTTAATACCTACCACCAGTCCCTATACCTCACTATGGCTATTAAAGATAAACAAAGCTTTGAAATAATATGTCCTTTTAGAATTAGAAAAACTGCTTTTTGTACAGTTGTTTTCATAGTTATACAAATGGGAATTTCTTATTCCTGCAGCTTTTACATGATTAATGCAAACAGTCAAGTAATTGAGAGTCTATCAACTTACATAATTCATAATAAATTCAATAATAGATGCAAGCAGTACTGTATTTGGTAAAATGGTGTATTTTAATATTTTAAATTAATTTTCTTAAGTTTTTACTTAAAAAACTCTGAATGGTAGGAGTTAATAAAATAATTCTAAATATAACATTTCAGGAAGATATATTCTTGTCTGCCAAAATAACTAGATCAATTACCTGTATCTGAGCTTTGATGCTACAGTTCTAACATGACTAAATTGTTAATAAAATTAACAATACCTTATTACAAGCAGGATAATATAAAACTATTCTTATTATACAATAGTTCATTATTGTAAGATTGGTACAATACATTAAAGCATTTACATTATAATTTAATGTTTAAATCAAAGTTTTCTTTTAGATATTTATCGTAATTAATGTCTGTTTGGTGAAAGAAAAAAAAATTCTTAATAGAATTCAATAGGGTTTAATGGAGGTTAAGTTTAAAGTGTTTGTTTAATATAGGCTGGTTAAGCAACCAGAATTGTTTTAAAACCATCCGACACTTAATCTAAATCGACTTTCTATTTTAAAGAAATATTGTATAATTTTTTCGAATAGTTTAATTAAATAAAACATTTTTTTTTTTACTTCAGTGATATTTTGAATTTGATTAAGCAGTATGCAGTTATTCAAATTATTTGTTTCTTCCGATGATTGAAGTTACACTAAATGTTATTCAGACTTGTTGATGAATGAAATGATGATATATCTTTAACTTATGTCAGCAGTGGTTTCAACTATCTGGTCAAATCAAAATGAACACAAATTGGTACAGCCGAAGTATGTGGACTGGAAGGGTAAAGTTGATGCATCTAACTGTACCTACACGATTTTGTTTTTATTATTATAATAGTTAATAAAACTATATGCAAATATGGTTTTTTTATACTTCGCAACAAATAGATTGACTAATGTTTTAATATTACTAGAGGGTAATACTAATGCCAATGAAATAGACGTAAATCAAACAGGTTCTTAGTCTTACTTGTACCTTGTAGTTGAAGTTACTTGTACCTTGTAGTTGAAGTTACTTGTACCTTGTAGTTGAAGTTACTTGTACCTTGTAGTTGAAGTTACTTGTACCTTGTAGTTGAAGTTACTTGTACCTTGTAGTTGAAGTTACTTGTACCTTGTAGTTGAAGTTACTTGTACCTTGTAGTTGAAGTTACTTGTACCGTGTAGTTGAAGTTACTTGTACCTTGTAGTTGAAGTTACTTGTACCGTGTAGTTGAAGTTACTTGTACCGTGTAGTTGAAGATTACTGTGTTGAAGTTACTTTGTAGTTGAAGTTACTTGTACCGTGTAGTTGAAGTTACTTGTACCTTGTAGTTGAAGTTACTTGTACCTTGTAGTTGAAGTTACTTGTACCTTGTAGTTGAAGTTACTTGTACCTTGTAGTTGAAGTTACTTGTACCTTGTAGTTGAAGTTACTTGTACCGTGTAGTTGAAGTTACTTGTACCTTGTAGTTGAAGTTACTTGTACCTTGTAGTTGAAGTTACTTGTACCGTTTAGTTGAAGTTACTTGTACTTTGTAGTTGAAGTTACTTGTACTTTGTAGTTGAAGTTACTTGTACCGGGTAGTTGAAGTTACTTGTACCTGTAGTTGAAGTTACTTGTACCATAAGTTGAAGTACTTGTACTTGTAGTTGAAGTTACTTGTACCTTAGTTGAAGTCTATACTTAGTTACCTTGTAGTTGAAGTTACTTGTACCTTGTAGTTGAAGTTACTTGTACCTGTAGTTGAAGTTACTTGTACTTGTAGTTGAAGTTACTAGTGTTAATTACTTGAACTAGTTGAAGTACTTTACATTGTTATTACTTGACTTTGTTAATTAACTTAATTAAGTTACTTGAACTTAGTTAAGACTGACTTTCTTAATTTTAAATCATATTCCAGTACCTAATAATAAATCAGAGTTTGAATATTACACATTTAAATAAAGAAGTAATGTTCAATATCATAATAATCAGTTTACCTTTAGAAGAATTGTACTTACGTTTACTTCTGGGAAAAGGTTTATAACTAGAAACAATTTCATATTTGCTGTTTGTATGTATAAATAATACAAGTGTTATATTATTGAACTGTTAAGTTTTCATTGTCTATATATTCTTTAATTAATTAATTAATTCTTGAATCTATCATTTACAGATAGATTTCTTAGTTTTAAATCTATTTGCCTAGTCACTAATCATACACAGATTTGAATATTCACAATAAATAAAACACTTTCTATCATGAAGTACATCGTTTAGTTTAGGATTGCAAATTGCTAATTTACTTTAGCTTCTGAGAGAAAAGTTTATTTGACTAAAAGAATTTCATATTAAGTGCTGTTTGAGGGATAAAGAATCACGTTTTATTTGAAATCTATTTTAGTTATGAACATGATTTGAAATCGTTGAGTATTCTCAGATTATAGGGTAGAAGAGAATCTAATAGTTTTTTTTAAATAAGCAGTTTGTTTACTTATGAACTGAATTTTATAAGTAGTAGCCATCCTTTTTAAACATGTGGTGAAACTCACCCAAAGTTATACACCGTTTGAAACTCCACTATGGAGTATATGGATATGACAAGCCTATTATGGTTAAGTGTAAATCACTATTTTGGGGGCCACAGAGCTCATTTGACTTTGACCTCCCCGCATTAAAGCCTTTATTACCAATGAATTATTAATTAGTTTATCAGTAAATTAATTCATGTTGATATTCTATTTGCATGTATTGCTCATTATTAATTAAGGGAAAACATGAATAAATGTATATTCTTCAACTAATTTTATGAAAAACTGCACAGTTTGTTCCTATTTCAAGGGTTATTATTCTGTTAATTTAATTATTACCCACCAAAAAGTGTTACAAGTAATATGATCACAACTTATTGGATGTAATCAAAAGTATTAATTATACACATTTTTATATAAAACGGACTTTTTCCTTAAAAGGAAAAAAATTGCTATTTTTTCAGTTATTGAAATGTTGGTTTAATATTAATTCAAAAATAGTAAACCTGCATAAATTTTAGTTCAGGGGAAAACGTAGTAATACCACAAGACTGCTTGTTACGGTTAAAGGATCTTGGTCTTTTCTTCCCATTTCATTTTGTAGTATGATCATTGATTGTTATTTCACGTGTTATTGTGAAATCTTGTTATATATATATAATATATATATAAGTTCAAAATTCATTTTATATTATATATAAAAACAAGTTTTTTTAGTATGTTTTTGAGAGCATTTAAAATTCGTAGTGCAGAGTTTGTAGAGGAAGAAATCAAAACTATTTATAGCATTTCAAGTTCTTTAAGGTATCCAAAATTATTAATTGATAATATCAAGAAAAGAGTGAAACAATCCCTGACATCAAACAATGAAGAACAGCTCATAGAAAAGAAATATGTAGTCATTCCATATAACCCCTGTTTGAAAGATCTGCCCTCATTTTCTGAAAAAGCTGGACCTTTCCGTTGTGTTTAGTAATGATAGTAATTTTTTGAATCGGCTTGTTAATAATAAGGGGAAGGAAAAAGATAGTTGTGTATATAGGATACCTTGTACTGATTTCCAAATGTCTTATATTGGACAGACGAGTAAAGGTCTCTCTACAAGCGTAAAACAACACCACTATTCGATCAGACGGGAAGATGAAAAGAGTGCCTTATTATTACAAATAAGGAACAAAAATCATATGATAAATTGGAGTGAGCAAATGAATTAATTTTTGTACCTTCAGAAAGGAGGAGAAATATTATTGAAAGTGCACTCATAAAGAACTTCTATGGAAATTTAATGAACAATAGTCTGGGACTTTACAAACTAGATGAAATATTAATAAAAGAAATAAGTAAGCAGATCAAGACTCCTTCAAGTTTGGGAACATTAAATTCAGACAGGGATGCCAGCTTCAATCAGAAATGTTAACATGTTATTATGTTTTTTTTTCTGGTTGTTTTATTTAGCTCTCTGATGATGTTGTGACGAAAAGCCTTAGAGCATTTTAATTAATATATATTTTTGATTGTGGTTTTAATTCATATATTATATCAAGAGTTATTGTTGATTATTAATTTATATAAATATATATATATATATATATATATATTGATATGTTTATATATATATATATATATACATCAATCGATTAGAATAAATAAACACGTAGAAAGAACACACAAATCACTTTAATATTTCCACCATATGGACAAAATATGTACTAGTTATTTAATAGAAAACGCTGTAGTAGCAATCAATGCAGAAAATGTCATCTCTTAAAGTTAAATGTAAAATTTTATTTAAGATACATTTCTTAGTTAAATAAAAGAAACTCAATTTCTTATAATAATCATATAATAATATGATATAATAATAGTATTATAAAATAATGATATAATAAGAGAAAACTGCGTATATATCTTAATTTATTCTCTTTTTTGTAATATTTACTATAAAGAATGTTAATATAATTCATAATTATATTGTTAAATGAATTCGTTCTGTAAAAGGATTTGGAATCATTTATAAATAAATAATTCTTTTGCAAACCTCCTTGGTATATAACTCTTATGTAGCGAGAGCATTATAAAAAGATTTTTCTAAATATTTAATCAGGTAGTATTAAAGTCATGCATAATTTAGATGAAAAAAAAAAGTTCTTTCAATTGTCTCTAATACAGTGTTTATATTACTTTCATCTAAAAGAAGAGTAATTGAATTATCGCGATTTTCTCACTTAAACATCGATCAGGTAAATTACTGGGTGAGAAAAATTGCTTTACCAGCTTGCTAAAAAATTTATCATTTAATTTTTGCCTGTGGCAAATTATTTATGAACCCTATTCCATTTTTCTTAACAAGCTAAATTAAATTGTAAAAATACAATACTTTGAAGAAGAAAGAAAAATGAATAACTTTAAATGCATATTTGAAGATGTTAACATTTTTTAATATTATTTTTTGATTGAGTGATTCATTCTGTGGATTTTTTATGAAACGAAATATAATAGTTAACACTTAAATTGGTTAGAAATGACTTATTAGAAGATACATGGGAAATCAGTTTAATTTATTAATCAATTAGGAGTTGTTTATATTATTTTCCTGTTTGCGTTAAAAAATTATTGGATTGTTTTGCTCCTTGAAATAATGTCTCACATTTGGCACTGGTTGATATATGAAAGTGCCCTTCAATTGTAAGATTTTATAACATTTCAAAGAAGCTGAAATATTAAAAACATTGCACTTCTAAGACAATATAAATATTCAGGTTATTATAAAAATGTATTTTTATATAATAAATTAACAAAAATAATACACATAATAGAGATTACAATAACTTGTTACCATATTTCGATTGCCTCATCCTCAGTTAGAAAGTTGTGAGTCACCTACAGATGAGGTATCGGCATGTCTGCGGAGAAGTTCACATCTTTCTACTAGATGACGAGGAAATCAAAATATAGCAGTGAGCACTTTCTGATCTCTTTTATATATGTTGTTTCTGTGAATTTAGTTTGTAGAATCGTTTTGTTTACGTGCGTATTTTTTATGGAGAACAGTGATGCTAGCTATATGTGTGATCTTAGTTTTAATGACGTCATAATCAGTCATATATATTTGTCATGAAATTAAAATAACTTCTACTGTTTGAGCCAGCATCTATGAGTAGTCATTGGATTCCCCAGAAATATATACCAGTCTTCTTTTGTTTCTTTCTTGTCTTCATCACTAAGTGCTTTTCAAAGATGTATGCAATCATTGTGCTAAAGCAGTGGTTCTCAACGTGGTCCACATGGACCCCCAGGGGTCCACAGAGGATTACTGGGGGGTCCATAAGAAAAGTAGTGTTCTGAAGGTCCATGACACGTGGTTAGAGCTCTATGTTAAGTTTAAATGAATTCATCAGCAAACCAAAAATATATCAAGTGCAATAAGCTTTGGCCGTACAATATTCAAACATAATTAAAATATAAGGCCTAATATCCTCGTCAGTTTGTTAAAATGTTCCAATGTTTTAAAATTTTCTATTGCTCTTCTCTTTATGGTACATTCAAAATTGATTCTGTTACAATTTATTTCAGGGTACTTTATAAAATGTTAATAAAGAAATATTTTGTTATTGTTTTAAAAACATTTTTGTATTTTGGCATGCGTTGTAGATGTAATGAAATTATTTCATCATTAACGATATTCATTTACCTAAAAACAAATATTTATTTATAAATTTGTATAATTATGTTTTTTAAGTATCCGGGGGGAGTGAGGGTTTACAAGTAGCTTTTAGGGGGTCCAAAAGTAGCTTTTAGGGGGTCCACAAGTAGCTTTTAGGGGGTCCACAAGTAGCTTTTAGGGGGTCCACAAGTAGCTTTTAGGGGGTCCACAAGCAAAAAAAGGTTGAGAACCCCTGTGCTAAAGGCTTGCTTGTATGGAGAAGAATCTAGTAAATCCGTAGCTACTGAATGATGGATATGACAATGGATAATCATACCATGTGGATATTAAACGTGAGATGAGGACTACTTGTTTCAGTTATGTACTCCCATTGTTTGCTCATGATCATAATAATCAGAGAAAATTCAGCCAATATTCAACTATAGGATTAATGATTTGAGTAACTATAGGAAACTCATATTCAACTATAGGATATGAGTTTCAGGATATATGGGAAGTTTGATTTTACTTTTTTTTTATAATGACTTTCCACAACATCTTTTTGTTAAATTTTACTGCTTTAAAAAATATTACTGTTTAAATCCTGTCTAAACTATCTCTTCAACAGTATTTTAAAATAGAACAAATACAAGGTTACCCCCTATCATTACTTGAGTATAGCTAAAACATTTCTCAAGTAAAGAAGATGTTATCGTCTACTTTACATGAGTAGACAATTTTGCCCCAACAAAATTTATATTGAATTTTGTATAAAATTCGAATAAATAAATTTATTTATATAAAAATACTATAAATGTAATATCTTTAATATAAAATGTATAAATAATTTTATATTGAATATCCTATAAAAATAGAAAATACAGAAAGTTTTTTACTGTACAAGTCACTAAATAATTTATATAGAATTGTATGGGGAAAATAAAACGAACGTTATAATTGGTGTTAAGCTAATATTATCGTATAATTTATAAAATAAAATTAAAAATGGAAATATCTCAAGCATTTTAATTAAGTTATTCGTTTGAATGCTGATCTCGTTTCATACCTGAAATGTATGCATTTATACTTGCGACAAATAATCATGGTAATTTAATATACTGAACTCTTGAGACCAAAGTGCTGAGATTGTCGTAACATAAAACACAGGAACTAAACTTCGAGAATAAATATCTCAATTTCTAACAATATAGATATATTTTATCTCTTATATTTATTTATCTTAAATTTTGCCCCTTTTAACATGCCACCCCTGCTACTTGCCAACTGTGGTGCATCGCCCCTCAAACTCTCTTTAGATCACTGCTTCCGTCTTGAGTAGGTGATTACTGGGACGTCTGATAAGAATACCACTTTCTTTAACGTCAAGAAATGGATGCTACGTCAAAACCACCAAATTAAAACGGTATCTCTATATCTCCTTATAAAATGTTGGGAATAAGTTTAAAAATACAAATGTTAACTAAATACAGGAAATATATTTTTTTTGCCTTACTAGTGATTCGTTGACTTTATGCAAGATTATTTTTTTTTTTTGCAGGAATATGAATCTAATCAGTTTTTGAGTAAGTCATTAGTATTTTTGCAAAATACAAATATATTTTTTTTTGTTAGAATAAAGTTCCTAAACAATTGCTCAAATGCCTAGAATAGTGGTTAGATAAAAAAAAGAAAAAGAAGAAAAAAATACCCCAAAAAAAAAGAGGACACCTTTTATAAGTTAACCACCTATATGTGTTCTCTTTTGGGACGGCCGTTAACCTCACCTAACCTACACAAAAACTAAAGAGTTTAATCAAATTTAGGAGTGTTTATATTCAAAGAAAAAATAAAACAGGGAACTTTTTTTTTCGAAAAAAATTTTGGCTAAAACCTGATATTTCTATTTTTACGAAAAAACAGAACATCATCCCAAAAATATGACATATATTCGTCAATTTTCAAAAATAAAAGCACTAAAATTTTTTTATGGGTACTAAACATTATTAATAATTGTTACACCTTGTATGTTGTATTATAGTTCTGATATAATAATAAAATATTGGTATGAAAATATTAAATAATAAAATAATTATCTTTTTTTATTCCATCAGCTCAGTAATTTCCACATTATTTATTGTATTTCACTTCAAAATTATTTTAAATTGAAGTACCTACTATTCATTTCTACAAATATAGTTTTAATCTAACTGATGGATAAATTTAATTAATCAACTTATTCTAATAAAACCATAACCTAAAATCTGGGATTGGAAACTTCCTCTATCTATTAGTGAAGCATAAACCTTCATAAAAAGCAAAAATATTATCAACGTTTCTGATTTTACTAGACAAAATAAATATGATTAGAATTTTTTTGAAAACAAAAATATAAATTTGTAAAGTGAGTTAATTATGAATTTGTTATTTCTCATAGAAAATGTTAAATAGTCATAATTTTTAGCTATATCACATAATATTTCTATCATTGCATTTTTTTTGTGATATATTTATCTTATGCTGTTTTTATGGAATTAGTTTGTACTTAATTTTTTAAAAAGTTATTATTAATTACTTGATTTCATTTTATTTTGACATACTTACCTTAAGAAGTTAAGTTCATACTCACCTTATTAAGAACTTAAAAGCATCTCATTCATACATGCTTTTAAGAAAAATTGTTTAATTTTTATTTAAAACCTCCATATGACTATAATTATTTGATGATAACATCCTTTTAATGTTTGATGCAAGCTTTTCATGTTTATATCTATTCTATTGTATTATTTTGTGTAACATATATTCCATTATCAATCCAAATTTGGATAACTATAATTGGCATTAAATTTTATGCAAGGGTGTGACGTGTATTTTGATTAGGCGCCATGATTACACAGAAAGTATACAAACATATATATTTGATTTTGGTTGATATTTTGCATTTGAGGTTTTCATTTTTTTTAAATATCATATCAACTTATTACAACGTTTCATTTTTTTTTTTCATTGAAAGCTCTAAATAAAATTTTATTTCGAATGATTTATTTGAAAAATTTGTAAGTTAATTTAAACAAATGTGACAAATACAACAAGTGAACCATTATTTCAAGATGAATATTCAGTTTTATAGTTATGGTATACTGCCCTTTGTGGCTAATGAAGCTCATGATTTATTTTCTATAAATTGCTAGTCTTATATATAATTACTTAGCAGGATTTCAAAGCTCTCTAGCTAGCTCTTTAGTGTTAAAAATCTTTCTGGAATAACAAGCATTTCTTTTCGTTAATGTAATTGTAAAATAGTCTCTCAATCTCATAATGTGCTATTTTTTGATATGATTTCATTCTGATCTATAAAAAAATATATTAATTATTTTAATATCTGCAGATTTTTTCGTGTATTGAATCTGTAATTTTCATCATAATGCAACAATTTCAAGACTAAAGAATTACTAATTAAGAAAAAAAAAGTGTTATCTTTTACCCACACACGATAATTGATACATACTCTGTATTTTTTCGCTCATAAATGAAAGAATGTAATTATTTCATTTATTATATTATATATTATTTATTATACTGCAGCTTTAAATATTTAGGCAGTCACAACAAATTTAATTTATTGGTTTTTATCAGCAAAATGTTTTCAGTTAATGTCAATTATAGTTCTATAATAATTAGTAAGTATAATCGCAAATATATAAATCTGTCACGTACCGAGATTTTTCTTGTTTGTTATTACTATACTTTACTTATAGTAAACTAAAAAATCGTAATATTTTAGCTTGACAAATAGATTTAATCCACAGGGATGAAGCTGTGGACTAAATGTTATGTCAGTTAGTAAATGAGTTAAGAGATTGAAAATGAACAGTGGTTTGGAATTTGTTTAAAAAAAGATTGATATAAGGATAGTTTAATTATTAGGCATGATGACTTGAAAAAAAACTGTAAGTAATGAACTGACTGCTGGAAGGTTTTTTTTTTGTTTATTGTTAAACCAATCCCTAGCGGGTGATAATGTCAGTCGTTTACCGGATTTTTTTGTTTGATCGATGATTTTACATTGAGAGTCGTAAATTTTGTGTAACTTAAGTGCATTTCGAGTAGGGATGTTTAACGAGTACCTGACATTGTACAGGCTCGGTAATGATGGTTTAACTTCCTCTCCGAGGGATGACGAACTTAGATTTCATGCATTTCATCATTACCACCGTCATACCACATCATTACCGTCATACCTCGTACATTACTGCCGTAGCTGTCGGACCGGTTTCGGGTGTCACCCATCTTCAACACGAACTGATCTACTGAATTCTACCTATCTGTTTATATAACCTATAAACTCTCACCTCCCGCGTGTACAAATCGAGAGGTAGGTGGAGAATGAACCCCGGACTACCAGCCTAGAGTCAAGTGCGTTAACCACTGAGCTAACCTGGCACCCGAGAGCAGATTTAGTTTGGTTTATTTATATAAACAATTTCAAAAGGAAACGATAGTCAATACAGATCAAGGTAATCAGGATGTTAATCGACTTACACGAAAAAAAATTATAAACCATCATTTGCAAACTGCTGATAGATTGGGCCTTTGATAAACGAGATAAAATTATTTTGAAGAGAGACTTCAGGAGGACTTGTGTAAAAGACTATGGAAGAAAAGATACTGATAGACATCAGAAATGAAGGAGCCTTCGCGTGACTCCGATATCATCAAGAAGCGTAAATTGAGGCATCCAAATACGTCAAAGATGGAAGCTCGAATAGAAAAGAAAGCTCAAATCCTCATTTAGACATGGGTATTGTTTTTTTCAATAGAATAGTTAATAGTAGGGAGTATGTGTCAACACACCAATAGGCTAATGTCAGCCACTGAGATGAACTTTAGTGAATCGTAAATATTGATTTTTATATCAGTGACTCAATCTAGTTGAATAGTTCTCTGTTAAAGATTTTACAGACTTGTATGTATTTGGATAAAATTACGTGGTAGTCGTTTTATTTATTATTATGTATTGCGTTTAATTACTCAATTGATATTAAGAATACATGAACACTAGTTTATAAATATTTTATAATCAGAACTATACATACTTCCCAAATTATAACTCTATAAATGTACTACAGGACCAATAATTTCTAAGATATTAAACGAAATAAGCGGTTAACACGAAAAAAGTTGTAACACAAAACTAGAATGTAAAACTGACAAAATGAGCGATTGATACATTAAATTATAAGAATATAAAATATTATTATAAATTTAAGAATAATCTAGAAATACTTTATAATTTGTAATATTAAATATTTATATTCTTATACAAAGCAAAATTAATGTTTATCAGGACTAGGTCAGTTCTTCAGGTTCAAATTAAACTATCATTCCAGACGTTTTGATTTTTAGTTCAAACCTTTCCACAGGCAGAAGAATAACATTTTGAAACAGAAAAAGAGATTATTTTTCTTTGTAAAATTATCTCTAATATAATACTTAGTTTGTCTGTTTCAAAAATGTTATACATCTGTCTTTGAAAAAGGTTTTAAATAAAAACCGAAACGTTGGGAATGAGAGATTAATATAAACCTGAAGAACTGACCGAGTCCTGATAAACTTAAATTTTGTTTCTATTTCATGGTCGATAGTTTTATCAATATTTATAAGTCTTATAAAATATGATTATAAATCTTATAATTGGTCTAAATTAACTAATAATTATCACTTGTGAAAAAAATAAATATTCCAATCAAATAAATCATCTGCTGTAAAAATATACAAGGAAATATTTAATCAAATTATGTTTATTATTTGAGTAGATGGTCACAAAATATTTAAATTTAGAAGGCAGAGTCATGCAGTATTCATATTATTATTTGAGAGTGACTATAGCACTGCGTTTTAAGAAAAAAAACTATGTACTTCCCCCTCTTCTGTACTAAAGTACCCCAGCAGTTAACTTCAACGCCTCCAAGAAGCTCAGCACTTTTGCTGGTTCTGCGTTAAAAGCTTTTCTATGGTTTGTTGAGTGTCCCGAAGCACCTATGTCTGTGCAGCAAACTTACGTTACAGACAGTCAGTCGATTTTGTGTATTGTTTTGCTGTTTGAAAATAGGGTTTTTTGATGTTCCGAATAATTAATAAACCAGTAATTAGGTTTAAACAACAAAAGTCGGTTTTTAAATAATAATGATAACACTAGGTATTTTATGATCCTTTGTGGTTGTCTTGTTACAAAATTTTTGTTTGTGTTGTTTGTTTTCTGTTGGGTGGTGTCCGGTGATGTATTTATCTTGCTTTACTTATGTCGTTAATAAATTGTTTTTTAGCCTTGAAAATGCCAAACAACTTTTAGCGAAACGTCGGCTTATAATCAGGAGTTGTATGTTTTATGACCAAAATATCTTTATGACTCAAGAACCTCTTGTGTGAATTTGAAATATCAGTGGTCGAGAAGCTATATCAATATATATATACATATATATACAATCAATGATCAAACCACAATAAGAAAATGGGAAAACAAGACTAAGATCTTTCAACCGTAACAAGCGGTCTTCGTCAGAGTCAAAAACCCAACTGGTCAGTTGTTATTATCTACAGGTGTGGATGTTGGAAACAAATTCTATGAATTAGCATGGAGTTCTTACAATTACATTGTTTTTTACAATGAAATAAGGTACAAAGTAATCAACGTTATCAAATCTAAATGGAAAAAATATAAAACTTGCTTGGTAAGAACATTTGTATGACTGAGAAGTGAATTATAGTATTAGAAACGGAATAAAGCGTCATACTTCGTATAATGTTGTTTGAGTTGTTACACCGGTTTTGGATGTTACCATCTTCGAAAGGTAAACGTAATTTTATTCTTTTACAGTTTTTTTAATATTTTGAGAACAATGTTGACATTCAAAGGAAAAATTTTTAAAATAAATGTTGTAGGGAATGAACGTACCAATGTCTATGGAACTTACTTGCAATGTCATGTGATTTTAAAATATTTTATTCTAAATGTTTTGCTATAATTTTGTTTTTGTTTATCGCTTAAAACTTTTCAGACCCAATGAAAAGATTTCGTTAAACATTCTTCCAATAGGTCATTAGTGATACCAATTTCGTTTATTAGTTTTATACAGGCACAGATTGCGACCCGTTTAGCTGATCTCAATAGAATAATTTTTTTTTTTTAAAAAAATCATATGTATGCAGAAATATGCAATGCAGAAAATAACACGTAAATGAAATATAGATTTCCAAATGTCTGATTGAGGTGCTTTTAGAATATATAAGGGTGCAGAGGTATACATCTAAAATCTCTAGGAGGAATTTGATAATAAACAAACAGATGTTGCAACCTTATTCTATTAGATATATCGGTGCTAACTTTAAACTGCGCTTAGTGAAACAAACTGCGAATAAGGGTTTAAATAATCGTATAATATGTACATTAAACATGAACCACTAGCTTGTCTGAGCAGTAAAGTTGCAAGGTAAGGTAATAAAAGAAATTTATTTTCCGCATATAGGGTGTTAAATTGGTGTACTAATTTAATTTTCTATTTTAAACTTCACGCTGTTATAAAACATGTTTATCCTTCTGGATTGTCAAGAATTATTAAAACTCACTTATAGATACCGCAAGAATTGTAGTTTGTTTGTAATTGATAAGCGATGCTTTTATTATTTGAACTATATTTGTTATATTCTCTTATGGAGTCTTATCTAATATTTCAACTATCCGTTATGTTGCAAAAGAAATATAAAAGAACTTTTAATAGAAATATACAATTGTATATTTTCTTTTAACACAGCAAGATCATTTCCAGTCAATTAGATTCTTATTTCATTCAAACTTTTTTTTAAATTAAAAAAAAATAAGTTGGAAGTGATTTTAAGCAAAAATTTAAAAATCAATATAACAGCCAGTTCTTATAAAAAAAATTTTTGTTCTTATAATAAATATGATGTTAATATATATTGTAAAAGAGCATTAAAATAATAAAAAAAAATGTTAAAATAAACCCCAGCTTGGGTGTGAGTTAAAAAAGAATGTTAGAAATCTCCGAAAATAAGAGTAGGATAAAATATGTTCCCTACAATAAATTTCAAACATTTAGTGATGATTCAATCCTGTTATAAAATTGATCTAATGATACCAAAGAAAAAAATTTAAAGAAGGAATAATATCAGTGAGGAAGAAGTAATTTTTAAGCAGTGTCACGGGATATTTGTAAAATATATTGAAATAAATGTACTCAAATGAAAGCAAAAATACAGTTAAATTCGTTTAAATGAAAATATTTTAAATGTCATGGTAAATTTTAACTGTATTATATATTTAAAAAAAAATTAATCAATTAAAGAACTTTAAATATGAGGAAGGTTATGCTGACGTTTGTTAGACAAGGGAAGAAAGTTAAAAACTGTCAAAGATTCTTATTGATTTTCTAAATCAGAGAAATAAGCTGCCTGAAAAAACCATTGCTTTATTAATTTCTAATTATTACAGCATTTTTGTTTTACTTTATGCAAAGTACAACAATCATGGACAAATTTTGTTTTGAAAGTTGAAAGGTTTATTCTGAGGTCCCGAAGGTTCATTTTTGACGTTTTCTTGAAGATGTCTTTAAGTGGATGGTTGTATATCTAAAAATTTGTGATCATGCAAAGGCCGTGCCTTTGCATTATCAATGAATAAAATTCCTATCTTACACAAATATGGTTCATATATTGTAGATATTTTGCCTGGTACTTGGTTAGACGAAAGGAACTTTTATGGACAAAATGTTATTTTAGTGAACTTTTAAACTACTGTAGTATTGAAATTTTGAGATTGATATGAAATTGACAGCCTAAATTGTTTGCTAATTGAAATGATCAATTTTGCAATAAAATGTAGAAATTTTGACAGCTTATAATCACAGGTGGCATCCCTTGATGGGTGAATATTACATTTTTATCAAAATATAGCACATTTGAGAGGACAACCTAAATAATTCTGTAATAATACATGGACGAAAGTGGTAGTTATGATTTATGAATCAAAAACAGTTTTTTAACATCTTACCACTAAGTCTAGCAGAAAGAAATTAAAAAAAATATAATTAAGAATTAGTATATTATCAAAAAACATATCCAAGAATTCTGATTACAGAGAAAAGAAATTTAGCTTCAACAACTGATAAGTCAACTTAGAATAATGGATAAACTGTAATTGTCCGTTTTCTACATTTAGAAGTTGACTAAGAAATTATGTATAAGAACGAGTCAAACACTTGTTTTAAGGATTAATACAATAAATTTGAGTTTATAAGACATGTAAATAAAGTTACAAAAATAACCATTAAAATCTACAAAATGCAAGCGCCAAAGAACCATATATTTTGTAATGCACTCTAGAGTGAAGAATGGTTGTCCATCGATTATGATCAATAAATCTACGTATTGCACCCCCTCTTAATATATCTAACTGTCAGACATGGTTTATGGTGTGTTCAAGAATTGCATTGTTTTTGAGTAATAATAAGCATGAGAAAAAGTGCTTTATCTTTTCTTGCAACAATAAGGCTACTATCTTTAATTTGTCTCCCCAATGTGAAGAATTTTAAAACTTCATATTAGACAATGTCTTACTACGAGTATTTCATGAGTTTACAATATTGAAAGAGTAATATTTCTAAGAAATATAAATGGTCGAGTAGAGTTGCGTAAGGAATTGTTTTTGTAAATACACAACACACCTTTCAGAAAGACAAATCAACAAAATTAGTTTTAAAAAAAATCAGCTTTAAGACACCCCTTGTTTTTGGGTTATAATGAAGAATAGTAAAGATGTTTTTTTTTCATAATGAAAAAATGGCTAGTAATTGTAAAATGCTTCTATGTCACTGAATAAATATAAAATTTAATCTTAATTATTGTCTTCTATTTATTTATTGAGAGTGATTATAGTTCAGAATCTCTCTCTCTCTCTCTCTCTATATATATATATATATATATATATATTCACTTAATAAACGGAATAACGATCCAAACTGGACACCACAGCAGTTCAAAACCAAGTATTGGCAGCACACAAAGTAAAGAAACACACTTACAAACTCAAATTAACCCGGGTTACTAGCCGTTGCGTCTGCAATATGCTTGGTCTCCCTTTCTCTTTTCTTGAAAATTTGAGTTTGTAAATGTGTTTCTTTACTTTATGTGCTCCCTATCCTTGGCTTTGAACTGTTATATATATATATATATATATATATATATATATTGTGTGTGTATGTGTGTGTGTGTGTGTGTGTGTGTGTGTGTGTATGGTGTGTGTGTGTTTATTTGATAAGAGCTAATTAAAGACCTCTTGCGTTTGGTGGCCACCACCGTGATGCTACAATGAGAGATAAATTTGTCGGTCAGTTAAAAAACAAGAATGTAATTGAATTTACACTTTTTTCATTCTTGCTCTACAGTTATTATTTTTTTTTTTCATTCCCATCTTCTCGGGTATTTTATCTTTCTTTGTAGCACCACTTCAGTTGTTTCTAGATGCAAGAGTACTTAAGTTGGACACCTTTTCAACTTACCTCTCGTGCTCCTGAGAACGATCACTACCTTGATTGCATTATGGGAAAGTGTGTTTAACTTGTGAATTTCTTTATATGTAGAAAGAAACTACTACAAGAGGGAGAAATAACTTTCTGAAGATGCTTTTATTCTTAAGTTTGTACGTGACAGTAATTTTACTGGTTACTAACTAGATATAATAAACATTAAAAAATTATGAATTTTTGATTGAGTCGAAGTTTTATTATTTTTCTTTATAGGAGTAAAATATGTTATTGGAACTTCCGTGAACTTATTTTTGATGTATGTTTTACTTGATGGAACTGAGAAAAAAGAAGTAATAATGAAGTGTGGTTGAAAAAGAACAAGTTAGAAACAGGCCTCAGTCTAGGTCCAGATGAAATACGTGCTTTGAAAGGGTGTCTGCCACCTATACATCTATATTACTGTTTGGAGTACTACTCCTATGGAATTCAAGACACGTGGGCTCCATTACTGCTCTTGTCCCACAGACTCAAAAGCATCTCTTGCCTTTATAAAAAAAACAACCTTCTCAATTTTTATCTTAGATGATATAAATATTTCAGAACGACAACCCTTATTGTAGAATTATCATTTTGATTGTACTGTCTTTGTGAATTTGTAGCACGAGATAAAATACCTCTTCTTTATCAGTAACCTGTGTGATGAATTTACATTTGAATTGGTGAAGACTCATCACGTATCCATAAATCTAATACATTATACAAAGCACGGTGACTACTTCTACAACTGTCTACTACTAATACGATGAATGTATCAGCAAAGTGCATTTAAATTCATAAAAAAGAAAAAAATAATTTTTGTGTGATTTGCAAGTTATTTATTCATAAATAAACTATTTTTTTATACAGTCTCAAACTATTTTGATAGGTTTATCACGTAAAGGTCCTCACCCACTTGTTCATATTCTATAAAGATAATTTCACATCTTTAGATTCAAATAAATTGATACTGCTTATATAAGTCCCTGAAAAGCAAATTCGACTTCAAGAAAGAAAAAAAAAGAGACATTTTTTTTTTACAAAGATATTTTATTGTTGTAATCAAGATAATGCTTAATTATTTTAATACATACAATCTATGCTGAGACATTTTTCGTAGCGTCTAACAAATTTTGTATGAAGGTGACCTCAAAAGTCAATGAATGTTTGAATTGTAAAATTATTACAATATAATTATAGAAAAACGTATTTCTGTAGTATTTGATTAATCTTTATACTATCCATTTAACTTGCATGTATTTATATTAAGATAATAAAAAGAAAACTTTAACGACTCTCTGACTCAACAAAGCAGAGCTCGAACTACTGATGCTAGAGTTCAGTATTGACTATGATTCCTTTCATGGCCTAGGCATGAGATAAGAAAGGTTTTATCAACATTCAGTTTCTAAGAGTCCA
Source organism: Hermatobates lingyangjiaoensis (assembly GCA_026182355.1). NCBI lineage: Eukaryota > Metazoa > Arthropoda > Insecta > Hemiptera > Hermatobatidae > Hermatobates > Hermatobates lingyangjiaoensis. The sequence goes on from JAPFBL010000253.1 coordinate 9,535,522, forward strand.
AAAAAACCGATGAAGTTGTAGTAAAGCAAAAATATCAAAAAAACTAAATGTAAAAAAAAAACAGTAAAAGTAAATGAATTTGATAAGTGTAAAATCGGTGAACATATGCGAAAAACATATTTGAGCTGTTCTAGTAGAGGAAGCAGTAGAACTAAGAGACACAGGGCATGACTACCCCACCCCCTCAATCAACCAGGTCAATAATATCATTTAAATACTAAAGCACTCCTTACTTCATCATATTTTGACCTAATTCTTATATATATAATTAATATAAGGAGCTGCTTCTGTATTGACCAATGCAGAAGCTGCTGCTTATTTTAATAACATATACTTAAGGGGATACCTGCTGCCATCGTACACAAATATACGAGTATATATATATATTATTGAATTTGACAGCAGATTCTGCATTCACGATTTTCCTACTTATAGCTTCTATTTTCCTTACAATTTTCTTTTGAGCAGGTGATTATTGCCAAAGCAAACTAACATACGACATTCAGAAGGCTGAAACACTAAATAAACACTTCACTGGGGATAACTATATTTAATTAATCACTACACTAGATTAATTCAATATAGTTATTCCCAGTGAAGTGTTTATTTAGTGTTTCAGCCTTATGAATGTCGTATGCTAGTTTGCTTTGGCAATTATCACCTGCTCAAAAGAAAATTGTAAGGAAAATAGAAGCTATAAGTAGGAAAATTGTGAATGCAGAATCTGCTATCAAATTCAATAATACATGCTTGAAAGAGGACTTACTGCCGAAATACACTAATATATATAGGAAAGAACACAGAAAGTCACTATAGAACGCACTTCGATATTTCACCATCCGTCGTCATCCAAAAGAAATGGGAAGTACTCTCATTGAGAAGCAAACTGCTACTCAGTAGCAGTAGTAGTAGCTACTATTACTAAGTAGCAGTTTGCTTCTCAACGCGAGTACTTCACACTTCTTACCGATGACGACGGATGTAGAAATATTGAAGTGAGTTCTGCAGTGACTTTCTGTGTTCTTTTCTATGTGTTAAAGTTTTTTTTGTCCACACGGATCTTTCATTTTTTCGAAGTAATATATATATATTATATATATATATATATATATATTTGGGGAGCAGGCCTTCATTTATACACGTTTTATTAAAAGTAATGCCCAATTTAACTTTTACACTTTTTCTTACCGTTTTTCAAGCGTTCTCATACTTGACTTCCATGGTTTTGAACTAAAAACATAAGTTCACCAAAATTTTTATTACTATACACCGACATGTTTCGGTCATCGTTGACCATTTTCAAGTTAAAGAATATATAAAATTAATTAATGATCGAAAAGTGAATAACAATTAAAATAAACTAAAATAAACAAAACGAGTCCATAACACATATTCACAACTAGGGAGGTTATCAAAGGTAAAGGTATGTTGAGGTTTCACCAGGCTCTTGGTTACCTTCCATCCGTCATTTGTATCTGGGAAGGTAATCGATTAACTTCTATACCTCTCCCAGACTGGTTCGCCTTCTGACTGCCTCATATAATTTTAGAATTCTTGAAAATCCTCCTCCTTGGCTGTTAATACTAGGTTGCTTTTCGAGGATCAAGATAGCTTCCAAAATTTGCAATCTGGTGTGGTCATGTTCTTGTTGTAATATTACAGTATTGTCTGTTAACATTTCCCTGGTTAATTGCACTCCATGTGTTAACCTAACGTGCTCTTTGGGTCCTCCGGATGCCAGATGCATGGTGAGCCTTCGTGAAAGCGTGGTTGTGGTGGAACCAACGTATTTCGAGCGTAGGGACTCGCAGTTCCCTAATTTGCAGTTAAACTCATATACAACATTAGTTCTCTGAAGGGTTGCTTTCTTTTGTGGGTTGTTCGTAATTACCATTCTTGAAGTGGCAGAGTTGGCATAATAAATTCGTAATTCTAATCTGTCATCTGGCTTGAGGCATGATGTATTATTCTTAATCCAGATGACAGATTAGAATTACGAATTTATTATGCCAACTCTGCCACTTCAAGAATGGTAATTACGAACAACCCACAAAAGAAAGCAACCCTTCAGAGAACTAATGTTGTATATGAGTTTAACTGCAAATTAGGGAACTGCGAGTCCCTACGCTCGAAATACGTTGGTTCCACCACAACCACGCTTTCACGAAGGCTCACCATGCATCTGGCATCCGGAGGACCCAAAGAGCACGTTAGGTTAACACATGGAGTGCAATTAACCAGGGAAATGTTAACAGACAATACTGTAATATTACAACAAGAACATGACCACACCAGATTGCAAATTTTGGAAGCTATCTTGATCCTCGAAAAGCAACCTAGTATTAACAGCCAAGGAGGAGGATTTTCAAGAATTCTAAAATTATATGAAGGCAGTCAGAAGGCGAACCAGTCTGGGAGAGGTATAGAAGTTAATCGATTACCTTCCCAGATACAAATGACGGATGGAAGGTAACCAAGAGCCTGGTGAAACCTCAACATACCTTTACCTTTGATAACCTCCCTAGTTGTGAATATGTGTTATGGACTCGTTATGTTTATTTTAGTTTATTTTAATTGTTATTCACTTTTCGATCATTAATAATTTTATATATTCTTTAACCTTGAAAATGGTCAACGATGACCGAAACATGTCGGTGTATAGTAATAAAAATTTTGGTGAACTTATGTTTTTAGTTCCAGAACCATGGAAGTCAAGTATGAGAACGCTTGAAAAACGGATAAGAAAAAGTGTAAAAGTTAAATTGGGCATTACTTTTAATAAAACGTATTATATATATATATATATATATACTTATATATTTCATATTATGAAATTAATGTATATATGGTAAATATTAATCTGATAATTCTACATATTAATTCTATGCTTTACCTATACTTTAAGTAATTTAAATATTTAAATAACAGTCATTGATATAATTAATGGTTATTTCTATACTTCGTTTTGGATCCTTTTTGTTCCAATCTACAATGTCTTAATGCAGTCATCTTACTCTTCAGTTGTTCTTAAAAGATGGGAACGACAAGGACCCGAAACCGGTCGAGCTCTCCAGATGTTATACGAGGTATGACGTATATACTACACTCGTATACTGGATACTCGTATTACTGTTAACTCATTGATATGTTCCTTTTAATTGCGTTTCAAAGTTTTATATGTCTAAAACGCATTATTTTTTTTCAACATGAAATTTATTGTCATTTTGAAGTGGTTGGAGAGGACCACTCTAGATAATGATGCAACACCAACAAGTAAAGGACAGATTTAACACTAGTAAAAGTCTGAGATATAAATCTCAAAACTGAGCTTAACAATGAAGTTGCCTCTTGGCAAAAGACTGATAAACAGGGCCAGCTTGAGTAGTTTGGTGTTTCAGAGGAAAAAGAAACTTACTTGGCTTACCAACTTCAATTCTCCAATAATGATCAACCTGATAATAAAGAAAAAAAATCTCTAAAGATACTCTGAAACGAAAACAACTACTAGACTGAACTTCCTGAATCAAGAGAATCCTTTAGTTTATCTAAATTTAAAACTTTAACTTTTTAAATTTCTTTTTTTAAAGAAGATCTCTCATTTCATTTTTGTCCTAAATGTATAATGTATCACGAAAAAAAATTAAAGTAATTATATTTCCTAATTATAATTTATTATTATTATTAACTTTTTTATATAATAACTTTATACCATTTGTAAAAATGTTTTATACCATAAAAAAGGGACTGACGGTTCTCGATCATTTCGGTTGTCTTGCCATCTTCAAGACAGTAGAAAAATGAAAAGAACAAGGAACACAGGAGTGGAGAGTGAATGCGTCCACCGACAAATACAAACTTTGTACTATTTTATAATGCTGTAACTTTTATTTCGTTAATCTTAATTTTGAAATTACTTATATAGATACATACTTGCTTTTTAAACATAAGTAAAGAAACAGACGTACTAACTCAAATTTTTGGGTGATTTTTGGGGAATTTGTAAATTTTTCTTCATTATCCACTGTTTTATTTTTTTAACATGCTTTTTATGCTTATTTTTATAATTTTTTCTTTGATAGTTTAAAAGTAATTTTGTTTTCTTTACACACACACACACACCACACTGAATATGAATCACACCACATATGAATGATCAAACCACAATCAGAAATGGGAAAACAAAACTAAGATCTTTCAACCGTAACAAGCGGTCTTCGTCAGAGTCAAAAACCCAACTGACAATATTATTGTGGTTTGATCATTGATTGTTATTTCACGTGTTTATGTGAGATCTTTTTATATATTTATATATATAGATATATTATTTAATAGGAATTGAAATTGATATTTTATAAATGCATAATAATACTTATATAATTATATACGTTTGTATTAAGTATAAAACATGTTATATATTTCTAATGATTACCATGCTTATAGAATATTAAAAATAGTTAATCCTTATATCTTATAATATCTATTTTATTTTTGTCTGGACATCTTGTAGTATCAGCTCGTGCAGAATTTATATATGACAATGTTTTCTGTGCTAATGAGTTTTTCTCTATTCAAGATGTTAACATTAAAAAGTGCACTACATTTCATCTTAGCTGAACCAACTTAGCCTTTGGCTGGGTACGCATTTCATTCGCTTTAATAGTTCATAGTCTTCAATGGTTCATAGTCTTCAATGATTTTGATGATGATTTTGATTTAAAATTTATGACAGAATGGAATTGGCAAAAATTAAATATGTTGTTTACACCAAGGTTGATCAAATGGAATAAAATAAATATATCATTGTAATTTATTTCTATTTTTGAAAACATAGTAAATGGTAATTGTGATCTGATATACAAGTTTAATGATAGGAGTTAAATCGATTCTAATTCTACAATATTCAGCATTTTTCGGTACAGAATTTATTTGTTTTATATGATTGTATATGAATAAATTTTATATCTAATTAATTTTTGGAAAATGATGCTGAAGTGTCAGTTTGCACAGGCTTGTTTCTGATAACGATTATTGAACAGAATTTATTATACATGTCTGTTAAAATATGCTAAAAATTTCTCTTATTTTAAAATATTTTTTTTCCTAAAGTTGTACCATATTTTTTGCTGATCTACAACACTATTTCTCAAGCCCTAGTCAACCACATCCTTTTTAGCTTAGCAGTATTGCAGGAAACATCACAAATCACGTCATCTATAAACAAACAGAAAACGACCTTAATAGGAAAATAAAGCATTGACTTTTCCTGTCAGAGTTGTTGTTCAGACTTTATTGGATTATCTTTATTTATTCTTTACTTTCTTTTTCTCATTTGCCGTATTTCTCGCTCACACTGATTCGATTGTTATATGATGATATTGCTCACATTCATACACTGTTAAATGTAAGGAACCATGGAAAATATAATTAATCATCTATAGTCTGGTGTTGCGCTACAATGTATTTTTCAACAATACAATATATATATATATATATATAATATATATAAATAAAGCTCAATATAGAAAAAAAACATAGAGAAATCAAAAAACACACATGCAGTCTCTAATTTTTGGTTTGAACCATCTTCAGGAGAAATAGAAGAGGGAAGGGTAACTTTATTGCGCACTTGGTCTTTCATTTACCGTCTCTGAACTATTGCGCTTGGTTTCTCATTTGCCGTAACTTCTCGCTGACACTGATTCGATTGTTCATAATGATAATTAGGACTCACAAGGGGGTGCGTTTTACACTGTTTGTATATGCCATTGAATTAATATAATTGATCATCTATAGTCTGGTGTTGCGTTTCAATGTATCGTGTTTCCAACGAATACAAGTATATATATATATATATATATTTATTTACTCTTCTTTATATAATCTAGGAGGTTATATAAAGGAGAAAACTCACCCGCAGGACCTTGTCAAAAAACACACATGCAGTCTCTAATTTTTGAAAATTAATGATCCATCTTCAGGACTGCAAATAATGAAGCCATGGAAATCATGAAGCACAAGCGATTAACTTAATCGTCACACACACGGGTCTTCACGCACCCTTGCAGCTACTAGGTTTCCAACTCACTTAACTACTCCGTGAAGCCGACACTTCAGTCACCGCCCAGTAATTCAGACCAGCAACTCCTAAGAGGGGTGTTTATATGAGACTTTTATATGCTCCGTAGGAGAATCTATATTGAAAATAATTTAGTCCGTTTCTGATCGACCTTTCCTACGATAAAGTATATATATATATATCAATGATCAAACCACAATAAGAAATTGGGAAAACAAGACTAAGATCTTTCAACCGTAACAAGCGGTCTTCGTCACAGTCAAAAACCGAACAGTTGGGTTTTTGACTCTGACGAGGACCGCTTGTTACGGTTGAAAGATCTTAGTCTTGTTTTCCCATTTTCTTATTGTGTTTGATCATTGATTGTTATTTCACGTGTTTATGTGAAATCTTTTTATATATATATAAACAATTTTACATGAACACGTGAAAAAACAATCAATGATGAAACTCCAATATGAAATTGGAGAACAAGACTAAGATTGTCGTGTTTTGCCATTTCATATTGTGGTTTGATCATTGATATATATATATATATAGTTTGTGAGTTTGTTTGTTTGTTCACTATTAACAATTTAACATGTATATATAATATTGACATGAAAGAAGGAAAGAGAGTAATTGTTACGAAAGAATGTATGGGTGCAGGATACAGAAAATTTTATTCAATTTGCTCTAGAAGCCAGCCAAGATGTAATTATAATCCAGGAAGTAATGCAGACGTTCTTCTAATTCTGACAATAACAATTACTGTGGCATTAATGATAATAACATAACGTTAAATAGGAATTTCAGCACAAAATATACTAAGAAAATATTATTTTCTTATTGTTAAATTATTACATCAGTAATAATCAGTAATAATTTAATAATTCTTTCAACCAATAATTCATTTAATTGTGTTTATCAAGAATATTGTAAGAGAAGATAAATTGGAGTTGTAGATTAAAGAATAGGGTGGTAACTAGTTGTAGGGAATTGAGGTTCGAGTACCAACGACTGAGGTTATCAATCTTGTTCGGCTCTTGACACCTCTTTTTCTAATATAATTTCCACCTCTATCCAGTTGAATGATGGTTCTTTGAAAACAATAAAATATTCACCACAATATTTTATTTTTTTATTAATAAATATACAAATTTCTCAATATATTGATTTTTATAATCTGTTAATATATTAAAAGAATGTTAATAATAACGTTTAATAGTTAATGTTTCTTTCAAAAAGCTACACTTAACTACTTTTGAGTATCATCATGAGAGCTGCAAAAAAACCATTTCCAAATAGATACTAACAAATCTTTTATACCGAACAAGAAGTTGCATATTAACGTAGTATTTTCACATCCGGGATGTACCAAATTTTTAATGTTTTCAAAAAAAAATTATAAAACATACTAAGATTGTAATATCGGTTTTATATTTCATGATTTCATAGTTTTCAAATGACAAGAAGCACTTTTTTTTAGCCCTTCGAATATCTTTATCCCTTTGAATAAATAACGATCATGTAAATTTGTAATTATGTTACAGATATTTACCTTTACTCTGTTTTGAATTATGCAGGTTTCATGTTGGATAACTCCAAAGCTGGTTTAGCAAAGTTAGCAGAAAAAAAAAAATTGAAGTTATTTACATAAAATTTAGTAATTTTGTATTGTAATAACAAAATGAATGCAAATTTATGTTTCAATATATACGACATTATTATAGGAAAATTATTGAAAAGCCTCATTGACTGAAATAGCAAGTCTACTTCTGCATGAGTTATTCAACTCAGTTGAATAATTCATTAGTAAACCAAGAACTTGATTATCTTTAACATTTCAGATAATATTTTACATCTTTTCTGCAATTGGGAATTTAAATATTATTTTACTAACTTACATGTTTTCAGAGCAACCTGGTTTACAATAAAAAATGTAGTGATTTTTCCATTTTATTGTCTTCATTCTTGTAAAATCTTAAACTCATTCAGGTATTATCTTAAAGGTAAAGTTTGTTTGCAGATTCTAGGTCATAAAGGTTTTTTCTTCTTCTTTTTTTGTTTGTTTGTTAGGAGTGATGAAAGAATGCGAGGACTGGTTTCTGGTTACTGAGTTTAATCTCTAAGAGGATTTAATCTATGTTATCTCAGTTTGAGATGACATTGAGAAAACCAGTAGAAAGGCAGGAATCATTTAAGATTGACACTCAAAATGACATTGAAGATTAAAAACTTGAAAAGTACAATTATTATGAAATCAGTTAATAGTTTCATATATACGAGGTCGTTAAAAAAAATGTGGTGAATAGTCATTAAAATTCATGCATTTTTTCATTACCACAGAGGTTAGTATCATTAATATTAAAATTATAGTAATCCGTCTTACCTCGTACCCTGCTGCTGAAGTTCTTAGACCGGTTCTTAGAACTGATCAACTCAGTTCTTGTTGAAGATGGGTGACGCCCGAAACCGGTCTAAGAACTTCAGCAGCAGGGTACGAGGTAAGACGGATTACTATAATTTTAATATTAGTCATTAAAATATTTACTCTACCATACAATTTTATACTCTTTAAGCAAAAAAAAAAAATTGTCAGTAAAGTTTGGAAAAAAAAATAGAAAAATTTAAAATAGTAATAAACTAAAGATACATTGATCAGTTTCAAAGCATAAAATTAATATTTTTATACTCTTTAAGCAAAAAAAAAAAAAAAATTGTGAGTAAAGTTTGGAAAAAAACAATAGAAAAATTTAAAATAGTAATAAACTAAAGATACATTGATCAGTTTCAAAGCATAAAACTAATATACTTGAAAAGAATGATTGAACTCTCAATAGTATTCTTTTACTTAATTTTAGGGTAGAAAAGGTACGGTTGGAGATATATGAGGTGAAAATTGATACTTGAAAAGAACATTCTACCCATGAATAGTTTGTGAAAAGAATAAACACATTGATTAAGAAGGCGGCTAGGAGATGAAAGAGTCTGAGGGAAGAGACACATGTCTGTGCATTCAATTACAGGGGATTGTGAAAGGGTGCAGTAACACATCTGGGCCATTCCCGCGATTAGACTGGTCCTGCCTTATTCCTAATGTCTCCTCCCTTCATTTACTAAATTATATTACTCTTCTATACATAGCAACCAATACTCTCTCTCTCTCTCTAACATTCATTTCTCCATTGCAGTTATAAAAAAAAATTAGAAACAGGAAATTACCTTTCACCCCATTAAAAAAATCTCAAAAATGTTCATTCAACCAATCTGAGCAGCATTTAATATAACATTTATAAGTAAATAAAATACAATTGTCACATATACCATATATTAATATCAAAATAACTACTAGTTTTGTAAGTTGAGTGAAGGATTAATTGTTGCTGGATATTTAGGACAAAGCTTTACAATTACCAGTAAAAGTAACATTCAGTTCTATGAGTGACTTAGTAAAAATGAAAATGTTTTACAAACTTCTGATTCGTGACCTGCTTACTATATAAGATATAACTTATAAAATTGAATGATGCCAATATTGGAACAAAGTTGATGAAGTTTTCAATAAGTTTTTATCCTTCAATTACCTATAAGCTCCGCCATTGTCACTTATTCCGCACTGAAATTGTCATTTTATAAAATTTTATTAATATATATCTAGAATTAAATTTATTATTGAGAAAGCCAAAATAATAATAATAATAATAATAAGTCTTATAGTTATATATCATCCGGTTAGATACGGCGTTTAGAAGAAAAGAAGACATACAGAAGTGAAAACTTGATAGCCTGCACACCTTTTTAAGTGATATTCCTTGATTTTATATATATAATGTATATTTTATATATATATATAATATATATATATATATATAATTTATATATCGACTTATAAACCATACAGAGAACATCACGAAATTTCGAAAGATATTTCAACCAAAACAGACGGTTTTTTAGTCTCATTGATACTCAGCAAACTGATACAGACAATTTGTTTTTCATATTTATCATATTTGTAATTGTATATGGAAATGACTGTATATGGAAGCAGATCCATCCGTGTCTATGATATCTGATTTCATCTTATATTCTATTATCTTTCAACTTCAGCTCGGATGCAACTGAATATTGTTTCATTCTGTGTGTTTGTTTGTTTCTTTTTATATTCTACATTCCTTCTTGAGTTTAACAATTTTAATGTATTCTACTTCATTTTTATACTTAACCAAAATATGTCTGGCAAATTATTTACTAAAAGCTCTCAATTTCGGCGTTTTTTTTTATTCATATTCTATTTTTTTTATTTTTTACTGGTAAAAAATGAAGTTATTTTTTTCCCGGTTAAGTTGTCCACCAGGACTAAGGTTGGAATCTTCAAGACTCAAGTCAGAAATGGAAGATGTAAGAAGAAATTTAATATGCTTATCAACAAAAGAAAATTTAATGAAACATTACATATGGTACAATATAAAAAGATTTCACATAAACATGTGAAATAACAATCAATGATAAAACCACAATAAGAAAATGGGAAAACAAAACTAAGATCTTTCAACCGTAACAACCGGTCTTTCTCAGAGTCAAAAACCCAACTGAAACACTAGATGCAGAGACCACTCACCAGATGTTCTCTGCATCTAGTGTTTCAGTTGGGTTTTTGACTCTGACGAAGACCGCTTGTTACGGTTGAAAGATCTTAGTCTTGTTTTCCTATTCTCTTATTGTATTTTGATCATTGATGGTACAATATATATCAATTTAAAACATATATTTAAAAATATTTTGAAATTCCATTATTATTTTCCCATAAAGGGTCAATGCAGTTTAAATGTTTTCTATATTTTATGGTCAAATTATTATTTAGTATTTCTTTCTCTGTTGTATTTTTTAAATAATTTTTATTATTTAAAGAATTATTTCAAATTTTTTGTACTAATGAAGAAAGGGTTTGCCACCCTTGTGTTATTATCATATACTTCTATTATAATCAAGTCGTTATGTTGAAATAGTCATGTAACAGATCTAGGAATGCATTGTTACTTTATTTAAAACAGTCATGATACCTTTCCAGACAAATTAAGTAAAGAAATTGTTAGAAAAATTGCAGACATTTCAACCGACGCTATTCCTTTGTTCAGAGGCGAGCAAGTACAAGACATTGTATAACCAAGAATGAGGTAAAAATAATAATTTTAAAAGAATAAAAAAACCAAATAACAGAAAAGTATTTCTATAGTTTCCTACAATCTATATATTTGCACATAAGCATTTTTTTTTTAAATACGATGAACACTGAATAGAACTAAACTCATTTGTAATACTTATATTTTCCCACATGCTCTTGTCATTTGCAACTCCTGATGTATGAAAACTATCATCTTAAAAGCTTAGGATTAAAGGTAACTAAAAAATGAGTTAACTAGAGAAAAAGGTAAAAAAAAGCAAGTATTGTAAAGTAAAAAGAAAATTTAAGAAAGGTAATATGGATAAAAAAAAAGAATTACATCTATCCCTTTATGTTTACATCCGGTGGGATAGGGCATTTAGTAACCAGATATGACTAATCTTTCCCTAGATTAATTTACTATAATCAGAGGCTATTTCTGTCAGAGTCTATAATTTAAATATTATTGAAGTGAAAACTATTTTAGATCAATTTGTTTTTTATAGATATAATATATATACTATATATATTGACATTTATTCAATATATATATATAACGCACATGATATTCATCGATAAAAAGATTTCACATAACATTTACAAGATTTCAAATAACAATCAATGGTCAAACCACAATAAGAAAATGGGAAAACAAGACTAAGATCTTTCAACCGTAACAAGCGGTCTTTGTCAGAGTCAAAAACTGTTTCAGTTGGGTTTTTGGCTCTGATGAAGACCACTTGTTACGGTTGAAATATCTTAGTCTTGTTTTCTCATTTAATATTGTGGTTTGATCATTATATATATATATATATATATAAATATATATATATATATATAATATACTATATGACTATGTATGTATATATAATTCAATTCAACCGTTGGAGACGGGTTAGGTCTCCAACCGTCGCTTCACAAGTGCGCTTGGTGTCGCTAACTCAACTCTCCTGATGAAGGTTCAACCGAAAATTAGAGACAGTAAGGGTATTTGTTCCTTTGTTCTGTGTCTGTGATTTACCCTGAAACGCAGATAATGTTTCTTTTCTCTCTCTCTCTCTCTCTCTCTCTCTCACACACTCTCTCTCTGTCTCATTCTCTCTCTCTGTGCGCATGTGAGCAAATTTGTGTTTATAGGTGTTCTTTGGACCGAGTGTGTAGTGTCATGCCTAGAAATTCACATTACGATTATGATTACATATGTTAGCAGCTTGGGATCAATTTATTATTTATTAAAATAAGTATATTTTAGCGTATGTATATATCTATGTATATCTTTTTCTCTTTCACATCTCTCTCTCTCTCTCTCTCTCTCTCTCTCTCTCTCTCTCTCTCTCTCTCTCTCTTTCTTCATGTGTTATGTGTTATTTGTGTTTGTGTGTGATTAGATGAATGTCATGTGTATGCATTTACATTATGGTTATGATTATTTTTGTTATCTGTCTTGAATTAATTTATTATTTGTTGATAAATATATATTTTAGCATATGTATAATATATGCTAAAACACTTATCTCTCTTTCTTTCTCTCCCCTCCCATGTCTCTGTGGATGTGTGCATTAACGTACATGCGTAAGTATGTCCTGTGTTTGTGTGAAAGTCATTGAGTGTCATGTTTAGGTAATTTCATTAAGGTTATGATTATTTGTATCAATTTTTTTTTAACTCTTTTTGTGTTTCTAATCTAAGAGTATATTGTCTTTTCAGACTTGTTGAGATTAATATTATTTTCTGTTTTGAATCATTTCATTTGCTTAAATAATTAGTACTACAGTTGGTTAGTTTAAAGCTGTTTGAATTATAATAAGGAGTGGTCTTTAAAGGACATTAACGCAGGAGGTTTTGACTCGGATTACAGACATTAGTCAAGTGTACTGGCTGCCTGCTACTGCCAGCTGTAATCCAATTCCAATACACCTTGCAAGTCGCACACCTTGACAAACAGTCAACCCATTTATCGATTCCCTTTGGATCTGTGCCAAGTCACTGCTTTCTGTCCTAGCCTCTAACTTACTCCTCGTAATCCACTTGAAACCTTTCTTCCTCTCAGCTGCCGTCTCTCTTCCTTTTCTAAACTTATCCCTTTCTTACTTTATTTTACAGTTTAAATAAACAAAGTTTTATGTTCATTCTACTTCCCTTCTTTTGTTTTAAATCAGCCACTAATGTTGCTTCACATAGATTTAAAAGTTACAGAATAGTCTGATCTAGCACCACATACGGTTTAATACAACACATAGAAGTCAATGTGAGATACCTTGAAAAATACACCGTCTTATCTCTCACGATACGGTCACCGTTTTACCCATCATGATCATGATTGACTCCAAGAAAGCTCGTATAGCTATGAAGACAATGTTATAATTGCAAACCATTATCATTGTAGTATTATTTCCAAGAAATCAATGGTTCTATTAATAATGCTGTTTTAAATTGAAATACTTTATTACTCAATAATTATTATAAATTAAATCATAATTATCTAAACTTGTTTTACCCCCATGCGTTATATAATATACGTGGTGTATAAATAAAGTAGTGAGACTGGCAACGTCGCTTTCGATCTGGCAACGCTGGAGACGCGTGACCTTGAGTAGCGTCAGGTGCACGTGTGATGCGCCTCCAGTATGAATCTGAACTCGCCACAGTCATTTGTTTGTCCGTAGCGTTGGTTTTCGTGAAATGGTTTTTTCTTGAGCGTTTTAAAAATGAGTGACCTCAAAGTTGAGCAGCGGTGTGCAATCAAATTTTGCTTCAGACTTGGACATAATGCAACCGAAACCGGCCTATGGAGAACGTGTTTTATCAAGGGCACAGGTTTTTTCGGCGGTTTAAGGAATTTTCAGAAGGAAGAGAGTCGATTGAAGATGAACCACGAAGCGGAAGGCCTTCAAGTGCAAACACCGATGAAAATGTCAACAGAGTACGGAACCTTGTGCGTTCAGATCGACGCTTGACAGTCAGAATGATCGGGGAACAGTTGAATTTGAATCACACCTCCGTTCATCACATTTTGACCAATGAATTGGAGATGAGAAAAATTTGTGCGAAAATGGTTCCGAAAATTCCGAAAAAAAACGAGTTTTTGGCCAGTAAAAACATTCCTGTTGCTCCTCAGCCTCCTTATTCACCAGACTTGAGTCCTTGTGACTTTTTCCTCTTCCTGAGATTGAAAAATCACCTCAAGGGAACTCATTTCGGGACACTACAAAACATACAATCTGCTGTAACCGACCAGCTGTAGGCCATTCCAGAATCCGAGTTCCAGCAATGCTACAATGATTGGAAGGACCGTCTCCAGCGCTGTGTGGCTTCCGAAGGGAACTATTTTGAAGGTGACAATATCACATTGTAATTATATTTAAATAGAAAATTTAAAAAAAAATCAGTCTCACTACTTTATTTACACACCACGTATATATATATATATATTTTTTTTGGTAAGGAGGTGAAATGCATTTATGCTCAGAGTACTGGGCTCCCAAATAAATCAGACTACCAACTAAAACACCCCCTTTTCTTCTAGGACACTAGCCTGGAACCGTTATCCACATTCGCTCAGGCTAGGCCATTCATTTCCTTACGAAAGTCAGCCTTACTTTAGAATTTGCTATTCTAGCTCTTCTAAGTGACTCTTTTTTGTTGTGAGGATATTTTGAACCAGCAAGTCTACCATTTTCCAGATCTCAAAAGTCTGGATTATTTTGGCTATAATAGTTTCTAGCGAGAATATACTGATTCTCTTTACCAAATCACTCCTCTGGCTATTCTATTTTTTGCATGAAAACAATGTCTGCTCCACATCATCTACTGATGAGTAATTCAGGCACTCCGCTGTCTGATCATTTCTTATTTGTATAGGTAGGCGCGGAAGTATCTATGTCAGCTTAGAAATCTATCAGGTAATACCCTACCTCTCCATGACCTCTCTCGGACCACAATCGGACAACTCTAATTGTGTATAATAATAATAATAATAATAATGAGGATGATAATAACTCTACTGGTAATATAGCTTTAAAGGAAGGTATTTGTACCATAGAGGTCCATATACGAGTACATTGAATCATAATTATTTAAACCAGTTTTACATCGTATGTTGTATTTTAAAAGTTAGGATAGTCTGATACGTGAGAACACTCATAAACAAAGATTTCAGACCCTTTGTGATACGACACAATGTATATATAACATTGAGAGTCCTAAATTCTTCCTCGCTCTAGTGTATTTAGAATGGTGATGCTTAACAAGTGCAGTCTCGGGGCCGACGGCTGAACGTACCATCTGAGGGACGATGTGCTCAGACTTTTTCCAAAATCCCATGAAAATGAATTGAATACCAGTGTGGTTATGCATTGAGCCCTGCATCTAGAAGAGGATGTTGTTACTGGCTCCCATTTAAATATTTACTTTCAACAAATGATATTACTATAACTTACGGTTATATGTACATTAGAGACTAGGTTGAAATAGATAATATTTATCAAGCGTGATCAACATCCTATTTATTCTAATAAAATTCCTAATAACCTCGCTTGAAGACATTAGAATTCGAAATATCGTTTGAAAGTTATTTTTGGTTTAAATGCTAATATAAATAAAATCATATGAGTAATAGAATAAAACAGAGTGAGAAGTTGAACCAGTGGGTTTTATTCTTTGCTCACGTGCATCGATGTCATTGTGTAATCTATTACTACATATGCCTGTTATGCATAATATGCGTAGTTGTATATTTATAAATAAAGATGATAAAAAAAAAAAAAAGTAATAGAATAAACCGTCTTACCTTGTATACTGTTGCTGAAGCTATCCAACCGGTTTAGGAATTC
This sequence comes from Hermatobates lingyangjiaoensis, assembly GCA_026182355.1. Classification (NCBI taxonomy): domain Eukaryota; kingdom Metazoa; phylum Arthropoda; class Insecta; order Hemiptera; family Hermatobatidae; genus Hermatobates; species Hermatobates lingyangjiaoensis. The sequence continues at coordinate 9,551,573 of JAPFBL010000253.1, forward strand.
ACCCATATTCAAAAGGAACTGCTCCGAGGAGTCTGTATCGGTGTTATATAACCGACCTATTTTCCACTGCCGTCTAGATTTTTCCTATTATTAAACTATTTTACAAAGAAATCTTACAAACAATATGCATGAATGAATGAAATCATTATTATTTCAGTAGTATATCAAACAACATTGTACCTCTATGTTTCATGTAAACTAAATCTTAGCAATTTACCTACAACCTTTATGGTAATAATGATAACATCACTTTATGTTTCTATTCTTTTTGAATTAGAAATAAATATTCATGTAGTCATAATCATTGTTTTAAATTGTAGGGTAAAAAGCTAATGAAATAGTCTCCACATATAAAAATTTAATGCTATAGACAACGCGTTTTGAACACGTAGTGTTGTTCTTCAGGCATTAACTAAAAAATACTTTTAATTAAAAAAATGTAACTAAATACTTAAATAAAAGTATTTTTTTATTTAATTATTAATTAAATAAAAATATTTTTTATTTAATGCCTGAAGAAGAACACTACGTGTTTGAATCGCGTTGTTTATACGATTAAATTTTTATATTTGAAGACCATTTCATTAGCTTTTTACCCTACAATGAGTAAATACCACATATTAACTGATTGCACTACCTTAGAATTGTTTTAAACTTGTTTTGCTTCCCATGTTGTGTTTTATATTATCATTAAAAGCATTTCTACTGTAAAGGGTAATTTTGTTTTAATTATATGTTGAAAGGTAAAGATATACTAAATTAAAATTATTTATACTCTCTTATCAACTATTTCAGTATTCAGTATGTATTCATACTACATACATACATTGAAAATATGTTCTTAATATGAACATATAATTCTTAATAATTCTTAATATCTATATAATATGAATATATGTCAGTATTATATAGTTCACCCTCAACTTATGAATGTTCTGATATATGAATATTTCGATATATGTACAGCTTATCTAGTAAAATTAGTCGGTACAAACTAAATTAAAATAGATAATTAAAACTAGTAGAAATATCTAGTAAATTGCGGACTAGAATTCCTCCCGATATTCCAGCATTTACTTGAGATACTGTGTACAATGAAACACCTCATAGTGATCGTAACGAATTTAGTTTAAAATAAGAAAAAAAGTAAAAAAAAACACAAAATTAAAAATATAAAAAATATTCTCTCTCTAGTCAAACGTAATAAGCTAGGTTTTCTTTTATGATAAGTGAAGCATATAATTTGAAAGAAGAAAAATAAATAAATTAAGTTACTTAGTGTAAATTAGAATGAGTGACTATACACATAGAGCGAAAAACATATCCCTCCTTCTTTGAGTTAAAAATATAGATACCGGTTTCATTCTTCATCTGTATTTCACATAAATGGACTTTAATAAGTTTTAATCTTTTGGTAAAATACTTATCACTGTAAAGATATTATATAAAAATCTGCGATTGTTTACTTGAAACAGAGTGATGTAATTGGCTTTGTCAAGTGTATTCTAGTGAGTGAATTACGCACGGATAAAATTGCTTAATGAACGAGGCTCTGGTGCCATACATAATAAGTATATACTTAGAATAATTTATTTTCTGTTAAAAATAGGTATTTTTGTACAGAAAATAAAGAATTTTTGTAAATTCAGAGTAGACCAAGAGTAAATAATAAAATTGATTTTTTTTTTAAAAAAATATTATTATTCAACTTTAGTAAAAAAATAATAATAATATTTTAATGAAGAGGGCACGTAAACTGCTGCCCATATCAATTTACAAGGCTTTGAAGTCTATATCTCACGCTGTTCAATTTATCCTCCTCTTCACCTACTTTGGCCCTCTTTTATATTAAGTCACATATTCATAATATAAGAATATTTTAATATGCTATAGCATATTATATTAAGTATACTGCTTTTGCTCATTACTTTAAAATGTGAGTGGTTTGTGACAGGTCACAAGGAAATTTCTTTTGTGCTTAAATTAAATTAATTCTTTTGTGCTTAGTATAAAGGTTTAGATCCAGTAGAAACAGTTTTGGCTCTAATATTATGTTAATATCCCCAACTGTAACTTCAAATGGTATCTAATTTATTTATTGTAATTTTGAAAACAAATATTTATTGATTTATTTTTTTCAAGAAATTTTGTTAATATTTTTAACATCATAATACTGTAAAAACTTGCCAGGCCATTCAAGATTTTTTGATTTAATGGTAGTTGAAAATGTGTTACCTTTTATTGTTTTTAAAATTCTCTTGTTTGATCTTATAGACAATATCTTTTATTAGAAACATTATGATTGTATAATCGCAGCCTTTTCAAAAAAAATGTTTCATTCACACGATAATCATGTTTTGTTGAAAAATCATCTAACGTAGAAGAGCTATATATATGGGTTCTACAAAAGACGGATTAATCGTAACCAACCTTTTTATTAATGAATGGTGGAGAACTTTTTGAATGAAAGGTTTTGGTAGTTTAGGAAAAAATTTTAAAATTTCATTTGATTTTTGTTACCATTTGGGTCAAGATTGAGTATTTATCTGTAATAAAATCAATTTCACCGAATTGATAACTACAAAAATTATGAAAAAAATCAACTTACAATGGAAAATATCTTTTGTTTCATTTTTTTTAGGATGAAATAGAAAGGATATTTAGGTCATGTATGCTACAGATGAAAAATAAATCGGTATTTTATGTTTTAAATTACAAACACTTTAATGAGATTACAGCTATTGATTATTTGGGGAATGAGTATGACAAATGAACAAAGTTGCGTTTAATTGACTTTAACTCATCAATGCAGAGGGTGGGAAAGGGATATTTCAGTGACAAGGCCTGTTGTGCGGGTGGACTGAACACTGCTGACCAGAGCCACGATTTAGGGGTAGTTTAGTGTAACCGAGACCATTCATTGAGGCTGAGTTAGGGCCACTGCTCCCAATGCAGTTCACTCCAACCCTCAGGCCTTTCTATTTGCATAAGAAGGGTGGGTGTTACATCCAATGGTAGCTTAAATTAGTCCCAATTCGTTACCGTGTTGTTGTGGTTGATTAGTGTCAAACAGTTCATTTACCAATAAGTAATATCACACACAGACGCACTGCTTAATTATTAAAAAAAAGGGGTATTATTTAAAGATTAAAAGACATATTACTGTAAAATTACACATGTAAATTGCATAAATACCAGAAAGAATGTAATAGGTCTAAAATTCCTACTAAATAAAATGAAAAAAGACTAATTATCCAATTTACTGAAAACCTTAGATTTGTTAGCCTACCTCGTTAAAACCTACTGGAAGCAATAATAGATAATATGAAAAAAAAATGATCGCTGGTAATCATGTTAAAGTAACAAGCAATGAGCAGGATATAACAACAACCTTGGGTTATGTAACTCGCCGAACTCATAATATTTTAATGAACCAGTTTCCTTAAAAATTTAAATCCCACCACTGTTTCTTAAAAATAATAATTGTAGGATAAAAAGCTAATCAAGTGGTCTCCAAATATAAAAAATTAATGGTTTAAACAACGCGTTTCGTACACGTAGTGTTCTTCCGCAGGCATTAACTAAAAAATACAATGACACCAGAGAGTTATCTATAGTATACTCTGTATACTATATATATAAAAAAAAATTATGTGTGGAGACCATTTCTTTTTACTCTACAATGAGTAAATACCACATAATAGCTGATTGCACTACGTTAGAAAAAAAACTCATAAAATGAATTCAAAATATTAATTTATGGAATTTGTCATGACAAAATTTCTTATTTAATGTATTATGATTTTATAAATGGTCACACACACTCACTATCACATTTATGCAGAAATTGTCAACTGGAAAACAATGAACTTCTTCTTCAAATTCAGCCAACGCCTATCATTGCCCTGTCGGCTATTCGACGCCGTACTACTCAGTAAAGGCCACCCTCTCTGGTCCGATCACCATCGAGATCCTTTAAACCTTCACAAGTTGTTAGGTGAGGAAAACAATGAACTAGACAAATACCTACTTGCAGTGTTTGTCTAGACAAAGTGCTTGCATTTTGACATGACGTACACTAGCCACAGGTTCGTCCAGTCTAAATGAAACAAAACAATATTAACAGTTGTATCAGTTGAAATGCCGCCTTATTGAACACTATATAGAAGGGTTAACAAATGTAACATTTAGAGTTGGAGAAGCTGTGGGTACCATCTCTGCCAGAGAAATACCATGAAAGATTCTTTCCATTCATCCGTTTAGGAAAACCACTTCTCAATAATGGTGGGATGACAAAGAATATGGACAAAGAATATTAAGTAAGAAATAAAAAGCTTTTCTAGAAATAGACTCATCTATTTTGTCACAGATGTGAAATTTTTTCGACATCTAAAAATATAGATAACTGATTATTGACATTTTACAAGAGACCTTAAACAAAGTAATACTTAAAAAAGAATTAATCTGATCCTCTTATGATACTGAATTAATAATTTATCGGAAGTATCTAATTAATGTTTAAATTGAATAATTAAAGGAATAAACTAAAATTTACTAAAACCAAAAAAAATAAAAATAATGTATTTAAGTGAAAGATCAGTTCAATCTACTTCTAAATTTGAAAATAAATAACATCTCTGGAATTTAACTTCAAAGGTTCTAATGGAGCAACCATTCTCTTTAGGTATCCCATTCTTGTTCACCGGTATCATTTGATTATTTACTCCATTTAAGGAATACCTTTAAGTTTGCTGTTACAATTCAATTCTTCTTCATAACAATATTACAGCCAGCTTTTTGCTTACTTAGTATCAATAACACAAATGGTTTCGTTAACATTTGAAACACAATTATCTATATTTATATATAGATATAGAAATATATGATCAAACCACAATAAGAAATGGGAAAACAAGACTAAGATCTTTCAACCGTAACAAGCGGTCTTCGTCAGAGTCAAAAACCCAACTGAACACTAGATGCAGAAAACATCTGGTGAGGAGTTGAGAAGAGTGGGAAGGAAGAGTGGTATTTTAAAAGGGTGAAAGCGCAGGAAAGGACTAATGTCCAGAAAGGGATGTTTGGGGAAACAAAGGAGTACAGTAAGAAAAAGTAAAAAACTATCCGCTAGCTGTCAACCCTCTTTGAAGAGGCTATTGCCCTCGTGACGAAAGTATCAAGTTTGAAGAGACCGTTACTAATGTTTATAATATTAGATCTATTAAATTTAATTAGAGACGATTCAATAATATTTCTTAACAACATTGATTTTTCATAGGTAATAAATTTAGCTCCTGTCCAATCAATATGATGATTTTCATTTTTTATATGCAAGTATAAGGCACTACTTTTTTCCTGTCTACTTACGTTATATTGGTGTTGTTTTACACGTGTCTTTAATGATTTACTAGTTTGACCAATATAAATTTTATAAAATTCCGTGCAAAAATTGCCATAAAATTTATTTATATTTGACTCTGACGAAGACCGCTTGTTACGGTTGAAAGATCTTAGTCTTGTTTTCCCATTTGTTATTGTGGTTTGATCATTGATTGTTATTTCACGTGTTTATGTGAAATCTTTTTAATAGAAATATATATATAGATATTTCTCTTCTTTTTCAATATATTCAGTTATGGGATTCACCGGGATTCAGCCGGTTCGCGCAAAAAGGTGCTTAAAATATTATGACTTCGGCGAACCGGTTGTTAAAATTACGTAAACCCCTATTCAGACCTGTATTAATTAGCCCACTATCAAACTCCACAAGTGTCACGTGACTCACATAACTTGTGCATGTAAGACAACATAACTTGCGCATGTATATAGCCTATATATAACTAAACAATTTAGTTTCCAAACTCATAATATTTTAAGTACCGGTTCGCAAGAACAGGGTGTTAAAAAATTTGAATCCAACCACTGAATATATTCTTTTGATCTGGATGGAATTTGAACAAATAATGCATGAAATGTTTAAAACATGTTGTAAAATCATTAAAATCACTCAGTTTTGTAAACAAAAAAATTGTTTGAGGGCCTAATTTTTCAAGTAATGTGTATTCAGTCTCTCTGATGGTATTACTTAAAAAGGTAATAAAGCTATATCATAATTTTCATTGAATTGATATGTTTGTTATAGCTAGAATAACTTATGTGGTGGTCAGAGGCACGCCACTAGGGGGGAATAACCTAGTACCCCTTAGAGACATAGCATATTTTTCTATTTATTTCTATTTATTTATTTATTAGTTGTAAGTTAGTTCCAGGGGGGAATGTCCGAGTACCCCCTAGTAGGTTAGTCTTTCTAGTCAGTAGTATTAAGTTTGATAAATGGAGACTACCTTTGTACTACTGGAAGTTTTAGTCCTGGTTAAATTAGTCATTAAATTTGCCAATGACTGCAAATCCTTCTACAGATTTTTTCCATCTACAATTAAGGAAGGTTAAACATTTTTTTAATAAATATTGTTTCTCCATAATACTTTCTGTCATTTTATTACAATTAATAACTTAAATAAATTCATTTTTCCCTTTCTATTGGTCTTTTCTCCATTAAATAAGAAATCAATAATTTCACTGTTTGTTATACATGTTGAAGTAACTTTTCCTAAGTTTTATTTGCAGAGAAAATATTAATTGTTTGGAATAAGCCTTTTCTAATTTGAAATATGTATCATCTAAAACTTTATAATTAATATGTATATCATTAGAAGTTTTGTTGGTGTCTTTAATGCTTTTACCAAAACATTTAATTAAATTATTTGTGAAATAATTATTGTATAAGACAATCATGTACTGATTTGCCCTTAAGCGTATTTTTGATACTGTATTTCAGCATATGGAACATAACTTTACCAGTAGTATATTTTAACAAAGTGCTATAGAAGTTGTGTTGAATTTTGAACAACTTAATTTCAGTTTTAAAACAATATAATATAGGTCTATCGTGCCTTCTATTCTCCATTTTCGATTACTTTTTTACTGCTTCTTTTTTTAACATCTTCCGTTACATCTGCAATTTCCTCCTTCTGCCAATGAATTCACTTAATGATTTTCATATTTTGTCACAATTATCTCTAATTTTGTAATAACTGAGTCTATTTATTCTAATTTTATGCTAATAAAAGGTGGCCCAAAAGTCACTGACACTTTTAAATGTTCAATAGCTCCTGTAATTCATAAGTTATACTCACCAAATTTTAGCAGTAGGTAAACTGATCCTTCCGATATTTTTGGCAATATATATGATTATAATTATTCACTTACACTTAAATTTATCACTAATTAAAATAGGGAAGTAAATATTACATAATTTTTAAAAATAATTTTTTTTAAATGTCCACCATTTTCGGTTTCGCACTGAATAGCCCTATCCAACACACTTTGCATAACATTTGAAAGCATTTTCGGGCTTATGTCTCTTATTTGATTTTCGATATTACGTTTTAAGTCGTTTATTGTCCGAGGTTTATTCCTATACTTTAATGGCATTCATTGGAGAATTCATTGGCAGGAGGAGGAAATTGCAGATGTAACGGAAGATGTTAAAAAAAGAAGCAGTAAAAAAGTAATCGAAAATGGAGAATAGAAGGCACGATAGACCTATATTATATTGTTTTAATTATTCCTATTCTTTAATGGCATTTACGCTTGGGGCATTCCTGGTATTAAAATGTCGACGGTAACAACGCTGGGTTTCTGAATTTGAACCATGTGACTCAAAGTACCACTGTAAAATGAGGATTCGTTCCTCGGTGCTATATTTGTTCATAATAATGTCGGAAGGATAGTTCTAAATGCTCTGAAAAAATATAAGAAAAATAATCAGAAACAAAAGACTTATGCAATTTTTTTAACTGTCAGTGACTTTTGGGCCACATATTTCCTATAGAAACATGAAACAAATACGTTGTTTGAAGCTTAAAAATTATGTATATCATTCTAATGAAAACTTAGTTCCTTTCAGGTGGTGCAGAAAATTTACAGATGGAAAAGGGAATTTTTTTTAGAAGTGACCATATGCATGAAAACCAGTATATCTCACCTGACCCTTTATGAAGAGGGGAAGTGCTAATTAATATTTTTTAACTAAGAGTAAATTGGAATGGGTGACAGGATGAAAAAAAAAATGACAACTAATATCCCCGTAGATTGAGCATGGATAAACAATAGCTTGGCGCAGTATTTCATTAATTTTGAAGATGTATTGCTTTGTTTCACTAGTTAGAATACTTACTCATTTTGTTTTGTTTCTTAATATTTTTGTCATCCACTTTTTTTTTTTTTTTCATCAAACTAATCAATAAGATTGCGGCTCAGCTTGTGATCTTTCAAATCGCTCACTCTGACCCCTTTCGCCGACAGCCCAGAGACTCTGGAGGTCCAATTAAAGCCTCCGTCAGGGGACTTTCAGCCGAATTGCCTTGCCTCCCTCCCAACTTACTTCGTCACAAATCACTCTAATACCCTTTGCCTTCCCACTAACACCCTTTCCTTCTTGATCAATAAAAAAAAAAAAGTATTAAACTCACCATTTTACTTGGCGCTTTTCCACAGTTCCAGTTATTCATTTATAAAAAAAATCCAATTTCCATTTATTTCTTTTATGTGAGCAATGTAAAGTTAATTAAAAGTAGATGTAGTCTTTTTAAGTTTAAAATAAAACTATCTTCATATTTTTATCAAAACAGTTTTCTTATCAATATTGAATCTTTATATTCATGATGATATATACCATGAAGTGACAGTAGTTCTCATAAATCACATGTTATAATCATCCTAAAATAATATATTTATAAATATTTTATATTATACAATATAGTTTACATGGTATAAATTTATATACTATTATTTCTTTACCAAAATATATTAGAAAACATAGAATGCATTTTAGTCTTTGAGAAATATAATCCACTTAAAAACACTTTAATACCAGAATAGATGTCGGATTGAAAAATTTTCCCAAATTAAAATTTTGTGAACAAAAATAGTTATATTTCTTTTGAAGTGTATCTTCAAAAGAAATATAAAAGATATAAATTATTTAATTTAATTTGATATAAATTATTAAAAATTAAAATAAAATTATATTTTTTTTTTAGAATTTTAGATACCCAAATATCCGATATATTAGGTATTATTAATATTTAATAATTTTATTATTAAAGTATTAATGAATACTTTATTTACATATATAAAGTTAAATATTTGGATCAAGGTGTATTTGTCATTTATAATTCAATAAGATTTTTAATAATATCTTATTATGATATAATTATGCACGTAAAGGTGGAGAAGTGAATGGGAGAGGGTGAGAAGTAATGACAGGGGGGGGGGGGGGGGTGTACATATGTCTGTCCTTGTGTATATGAATATTCGAATGTATGTATTGAACCCTGACCCGTGGGAAAACTTGATAAAACTTGATAAAATACAGGAAATACAATTCTGCACTTACAAGAGTTGCCCTACTGCCAGATAATTGAGCACGAAAAAAAAAATAATGAGAAGGGGAGACAAAGACAATTTAAATAGAATAAAAAAAAAATTTTAAGTTATTCAATTATAAAAAAATTAAAGGAAACAAAATAAAGTCAAGAAAGAAAATACCCAAACAAATGTAAAAAAGATGGAATATTTTTAATATTAATAACACTGTCACGAGTGACCCAAAGTTGTTTTCGCTCCAAGGGGACAAAACATTTCATCTTATGAATTTTCTACGTAAAGATGTTTGAGCTTGATGCCACTAAATATATTTATATCAGGAAGGTTGTGCAACTTGTAGATTTTTGACATGAGAACGATGGCTTTTCTGCTTTTGAGGTTAAATAGAGCAGTAGACCGTATAAAATCAAATGTCACAATCCAATAGAACCTGTTAACACCCCCACGCTCAACAGAAATATGACAGACATGAAGCTGGGATTTTACTATAAAGTTAAGTTCATATCTCTACTGCCAATAATCTTTATTTATAAATGTGTTGCAGAATCCTAATATATATATATTTAAAAGCTGTTTATTGAAAATAAGTTCCGTAATTGTATAAAAAGTTTGACCTGAATATAAATGAAATAATAGGCCGAATCATTAGGTGATAATCTGGTCTATACAAGACATACATATCCAGTCCATAAATATAAGTTATATAGACTGGTCTATACATTATTTCGATCTGTTTTGTAACTATTTTCACTAAGTGTTGCAAATGGTTCATAATAATTTCCTGGAAACTGAATGATGTCTTTCCTCACGTCGACTTATGATTTAATGAAATGATAATTCATACAGCCAATTATAAATAAGTTCATACTAGAAGAAATCGATATATCAAAACAAATTAATTTCAATTTATGGAAGTTCAAACATAAATTTTTATTTGACCTGGATTTGAGCAGATAAATATTTTAAACAAATTCATTCTAATTTAATACTAACTACAAATGATATGAATCAATACATTCATTTCGTTTTGCGTTTTATATTGACTTCATTCTAAGCAATTAGAGTTATATATGAAAAAAATGTATGTAATTATGTTCAAACACGAGTTATTTAAATTGATTATTATGTTAATTTTTAAAATTGTATAAAAATTAATTTAAAATTATTATAAAGCTGTTTTAAATATTTTATTAGATTAAACATTATAAAACTTTTTTAATATATTTATTTAAATATACAACTACGCATATATTGCGTAACAAGCATACATAGTGTGAGTAATACAAATAACTTTGACAAACATGAGCAAAGAATGAAACCCACTAGTCCAACTTTTCACTTCGTTTCTTGATTCTGGATCATCATGACAGTAGATCCCTCAGCCATCTTCTCTTAAGTCGTCTTGGGGGGATTCTGGGAAGGTTAGGAAGGAGCAAGGTTTTGTACGAGTGGATTTGGGTGAGAGGAAAGTTTGGTATGAAACACCTTGTAACGATCAGTGGCTACATTATGTTTAAAAGCGATTTTTAGGTCTCTATAAAGAGTGTGTTTTGTGACATAATAAGGTGCATTAGTGATAATACGGCATTATATAACTAAACGGGAAACATAACTGAGAGTTAATAGTTTTATTTAGAGTTTCGTTTCTCTAAGAAAAGTGATAACATATTTATTATGTAATACTCATACTAAGGAAACAGTAGTAAAAAAAATTAAGTTTCCAAAATGGTTGAAAAAGAGGGACTTAATTAGTACATTATTGACATAATATACTATGAAGAATCATACGAATGTTACATTCCGAACTCAAAACAATAGAATGAAATCAAATATCCAATCCAAGATTGTGAGCTATGAGAGTGTGACTATCATATTTTATTATAGTATGGAATTAAAGATGTAACTTATTGATGCTTACTCTTCATTGATGCATGATCGAAGAAAATTAAAAATAGATTAAGGTAACCTGAAAACGTTTAAAACCGTCAAAATGATAGTATGGATTTTTTATCATGTTCACCACTCTTCATTTAAAGTAAAAATAATGAGGTAGTGTTACCAATCCAATGAAATCGCATTTGATTAATTCTTTAGGGTTAGGTTAGGTTATAGTGGCCGTCCCGAGAGAGAACACACATAGGCCGCAAGCCGGCCCCTTGTGATACCACAAAGAGGAATTGGGGCTATTCTCCCCCGTCCCTGGTCCACTCGAACCACCTCGAGAGAACAATAAATCTAGACAGATCCCTGATACCAGTGGATGCTAAGTTCTCAAGATTGTCAAAGAAATATTCTCCTAGTGCTTCCCTCTTTCTTTGAACCAGACCAGGGCATTGACAGAGAAAGTGAGAAATTGTCTCTTCCTCTTCCTCATTCCGACATGCCCTGCAAGATTAATTCTTTAACTTATCTCAATATTGAAATTAAACTGGAAATTAGATCAACTTTCGATTTTCCTCTTATCATTTCCAGACATTTTTTTTTCTAAAGTTATGTGATACTTGTTGGTAGTTAAGATTTATTTTTATTCTTTTTATGTATCTAAGTTGGCAGAAAAAAACCTATATGAAGCTCATGATGGTAGTGGTCAAAAATGAAGGAGCCAGCAGTTTGTTGGTGCAAATATCTGAATGGCGAGAAAACTAAGTGAATTGGTGCGGAAGTTGGCCGACTTCCAGAGGGGTTTGGGTCTGCGATCTCCAGTCTGCTAATGGGTTCATAACGCGTCCTTCACCATGCCTCTACTAAATTAGACAACTTCTTAATGACGACAATGTTTACTCTTGTTCAACTTCCTCCAAACACTTTGCAAAATAACATTTTTTTTTTTTATTGATTCTCAGAGTAGCTGAAAATCCTAACTTGTATACTTTTACTGCCTTTAGTCTTCGCCAATTTTGATATAGTGTTCTTTCTTTGGCCTACTTTGCAAAAGCGTTTCTCTTTATGTGTGTTGTTTCTTGGTCAACTGCATTCTCTTTCTTGATCGAATTCTATTACGTAAACTTACAACGCTTATAATTTACGTTGTAGGGGCGACCAAACTTACATTAAAACCACACAGCTGTTTGGTTAATTTCCTTTAACAGTCTATACTAAACATTAATATCAGAGTAGAAATGCAGTTTGCAATAGTTTTATAATATTAGTATCTTAAAGCTGCTATATTTACAAAACATTCGCAGAGCAAATCACTGTTAGTAGCCCAGTGATATGGTTAAAGAGATATGCAGGTTGAAGAAATGAGAATGAGAGGGATAATTCTTCCCTCCCCTCAGTTTTTCACCTTTTTGCATAAAATTTAGGGTCTTACATTATAATAATTTAATAAGTTAGACAGCCAAACCTTTTGTACTAATTATATAAGCTAGCACACTGTTGGAACAGTTAAAAAAAAGAGTATAATTAATGTTAGAAGTATGTATGTACTTAATTATTAAAAAAAAGTATTTAATTAACTTTATTGTTCATTTATGTGGCAACTTTTGGAATTTTTACTTAATCACATTTTTTTGAAAGTTTTATTTAATCATATTGGTTACTTAAATTTTACGAATTTTGAATAAACTATAATTTTGTTCAGATTAAAAAATAAAATTAAGACTTATAAACAGACGTATAATCTTTGAATGAAAAGTTCCAACTAATGAATGAAATTAAATGTTTCAATATGTAATAAAATAATATTCATGTTTTTCAAGGGAGAAGGCGCGTTAAATGCTTTGTCGCAAGCTTTGCATATGAACACCGATTTTCTTTATTTCCTTAATCTCGACTTTCTGCAATATGAAGTGATTAGGGGCCCATAAGTGTACTTCTTTCTGAAGTATATCATAGATAAATACTTTCGATGGGAGTCCAGAGTAAACTTACGTATATTTGCAATTAAGTTTGATCTCTGCTGTGACTTTTGAAGTCTTATGTTCCACTTTTCTGTTGTTGATGGAACACTGAGGTCTTTCACTTAAGTATTTGTAAAGTACAAAAGTTGTGTTTAAATATTTTCTTGAATGTAACACTTATAACAGTAATACTATAATTTAATAAAACCAATTGCCATAACTGCTAAGTGTAGGCTTATTGGATGAAGTCTAACTCAAACTGCCCGTGTATATTGTACCACCTGATCAGGGTAGTATAGGTTTGAAATAGGATAGGAGCGGTGTGACCCTGTTTTAATCACCCTCCCTCAGTCAGCTTTAAACTAGTGCCTCCTTCAAGCCTTTACAAGTGACTCACGTAACTTGTGCATGTATGACAACGTAATTCGCGCATGTATATAGCCTATATATAAATAACAATTTAGTTTCGTTTGCGTAGCTGTTACAGTGTTCAAACTTCTCATGACAATGCAGATGTTGAGTTGGTCTAGCCTACACTAGGCCTAGTTTTAACTTTTAGTTATAAATCAAATATTGAATGTTTTTAGATTAATTTCCTGAAATCGTCAGTAAAAATTATTATTAAGTAAAGTATTAGTATAAAGTATTAGTATTAGTATTAAGTAAAAATTAATCGTACAAAGATTAGTAAGTGTTTGTTTAGATAAATAATTCAGGGAAGTTAGTTATGATATTTGACTAAAGAGGTCGTGGTCTAAAAAAACAAGTAAGGGGCTTGTCTTTATGTTATGTTCCTGTTAATGACAGTTTCTGTAATTATTCAAATTATTCAAGTAATATTAAAGAAAACGGTGAATACTGCGTTACTTTGTGAACAATGAAAAATAAATTTTCTCAATATAACCATGGACAATTAATGACTACAGATTAATTGTTAATTAATCAGTTAATTAATTAATTAAAGCTATTCTAAAAATAGAATAAACTTAATCGCACAATCCAACAAAATATTCTCTATAGACTCATTTTATTTTCATTTCTTATTGTAGATTTAGTGATGTTTTTTTTTTGCATGATGGCAGTAAAGTTTATATATGAGTATATATGTATGTAGGAATATTAAGAGTGTGCTCTTCTGAATTCCTGAATAAAGAGATTAACAACATTAGGCCAATTGCCTTTTCATTAAAATCCCTTTCTGGACATTAGTCCTTTCCTGCGCTATCACCCTTTTAAAATACCACTCTTCCCTCCCACTCTTCTCAACCCCTCACCAGATGTTTTCTGCATCTAGTGTTTCAGTTGGGTTTTTGACTCTGACGAAGACCGCTTCTTACGGTTGAAAGATCTTAGTCTTGTTTTCCCATTTCTTACTCGTATTGTGGTTTGATCATTGATTGTTATTTCACGTGTTTATGTGAAATTTTAGTATATATATATATATATATATATATATATATATATATATATATATTAAGAGTTGGTCATTTTTTAGAATCAAATATTCAAATGTTCAGGTTGAAATTTGTTTTCTAAAATCTTTGTAATTAGCAGAGTATGAAATTTAGAAAGTATATTGCAATAAACTATTAATTAGAGGATTTTAAATTTTAACACAACTGTTTGCTTAAACAAAACATTGTGTAACTGTTTAGTGTTAGATGTATTATTGTGTAATGTGAACTGCACTATAGTGTGGTCGGATACAGTAGCGTTGTCGTTAAACTTGACAATTGTGTTGCTGTTGCTATTCTTAAAATGGTTTATATTAATTTTCAGTGTAATAGTTTATTGGAGTAACCAATAAACGGGCTGTTTAGCTGTTAACATTAATATGTTCTTAAGATATTGAAAATTGAACCATTTTTATACAATTAATGTCAGTGTTTTACAAAAAATATTTTTAAATGTAAGTACAGTCTACATATGGTATGAATTAGCCTTGTTTTGTCAGTAATTATAAATAAATTAAGTTCTTAAATGATAACAGGCAAATCAATAAAAATTTACTTTATGAATCACTCTATTATTTTTATGTATAATAGATTTGATATAGTAATTTGATTAATTAATAATGAATTAAAATAACAAGTATAAACATTTAAGTATAATATTAATAATGCTATTTTTCTATTATAACATTTTTCATATTTATTTTGCATATTAAAATCCATGAGTATCCAATTATAATAGATTCTTTTATTGTTGTATGAAGTCAAGGTGATCAAAATTTGAATCAAAATAAAATTCCATGAAGTCAAATAAAGTCTGTTATTGACAAATCAAACACAAAATAAAAAAAACTAGACAACTACTAATAATATTTTCAAACACACTTTTTAATTTCTATTATTCATTGAAGGTGTTTTTTTGTAGATTCAAACCTTAGTTTTAGTAAATTTGTGAATAACACTAAAAAAATTTAGCACAAAGGAAACATCTCCATCGTTCCGCTTTCTAGTTAATTTATGGAATAAAATAAAGTCAATTGTAGCAAAGAAATGTCTAAATTAATTTTTTTTTATTTCAAAATATTCAAAAAAATTGAAAGTGAAATATTAAAAAAAAAGGTAAATGATAAATGGAGTTTGTTGAAATTCATGAATTTTATTGGAATGTATTAAAGGTTAAACGACTAAAAGAACAACATTGTTTCGAAAATTATCAGTTTTATGATAATTCAGGATAAATCCGAATGTCTTTTGGACGGGGATGGAGAGGGTTATTCAAATGAGGTATGAATTATTCGTGACTTGATTCAGTCAACGGTGGTAATCTGAGTGTCTTGGTGTTTGGTCACCTTGTCGCCGAGAGGAATAATCAATAGCCATTGCGAAATAGGCTCAAGTACATTGGAGGGAGGTTAATCTTGTCAATCACAGATATCAATTGCACAATGAGGATAACATACACAAAAAAACCTATAAGTCAGTGAATTCAAATAAATAGACACTTTAATTCCTTAATTTTTCAAACACAAATTTTCTTTCCCCAGTATGAGTATCAAATATATAAATTATATATACATAAAAAGATTTCACATAAACAATTGAAATAACAATCAATGATCAAACCAACTCAGTTGGGTTTTTGACTCTGACGAAGACCGCTTGTTTCGGTTGAAAGATCTTAGTCTTGTTTTCCCATTTCTTATTACGGTTTGATCATTGATTATATATACAAATATATCAATGTTCAAATCATAGTAAACAATATGAAAAAAAAGACTAAGTTCTTTTAACCATAACAAGCGGTCTTTGTCAGTTTCAAATACTCAACTCTGACGAGGACCGCTTGTTACGGAGAAAGATGTCAGTTTCTTGCTCATTTCTTATTGCGGTTTGAACGTTGATTGTTGTTTCACATGTTTTTTGTAAAATTATATATATATATGCAATGTCATATATATTTACAAGTCCTGAGGCAGATTGATGAGACTAATTCGAAAGTCACTCTAAGAGCTTCAGAAGAAGCACTTATTAGTCTTCTGGGCGGTAGATCTGCTCCTGGGCTTAACCTCAATCGTTGATTGTTCCTTTATTTATTTTTTAATTTATTTTATTTTATTTATTATTTATTTATTTTTCCTATAAGTTGCTATTAGCTTTTAATTTTATTTTAGTTAAATGTTTTCATTCATTTAATTTTTATTTGGCTTTTATTTCTTTATCTTCCTTGTCTCTCTTTCCTCTGAAAGTTGGCTACACTCTTTGAGTGCTTCAGTTTGAACGCCAAGCCAGTCGTTATCAGCCTTTGGAGCGATTCACATCTTTTCCTGAAGACGAGGAGATCGAAATATAGTAGTGAGTTCAGTGATTTCTCTTCTGAGTGTTCTTTTGAAAATTCTAGTATATATATACGATATGTAGAATTTAAAGACTGCATTCACGACTTTTTTCACTTATCGCTTCTATTTGTCTCACGATCTTCCTTTCTGAAGGTGATAATTGCCAAATCAAGTTAGCAAAGGACATTCAACAAAGAACGCAGCAATAGTTGATTATATTGACGGAATTTTATAGTTGATTGAAAGACATATAATATTATTTGACACAACAAAACTACGAGTTGTGTGGTATTTGGCGGACCTTAATAAAATACTTTTTACCAGGATAAAAGTCAACAGTACTTCATCAAGGTATTTTTTTTTAACTTTACAAACATTACATTAAGTAATATTATTTGTGCATGAATTTTATAATTATTACAACCTTTGGAAGAAGGTTGCTCATTTTTTTGTTGTAATATGTGATTTACAGGCTACTCCATGGTTATCGAATTTTTAGAGGTTTCTATTTATAATTGTTTTTCTGTTAATAAAAATATTATGGCTTTTCCTTTAAATAAGGGTTGTATGTAAATTATATTGCTGAGACAAGCTCTTGTTTTTCAAATATGAAACTATAAACAACAATTACTAGGACTGTTTGACCTAAAGTCAATTTCAACATTTACTGTTTCTTTTTCATTTGTGTTTTTAGTTAGTTATCACATTTAGAGATAAGTGTTTTAATTCATAAATACTTGCAAAGTTTTTACCTTATATACTGCATTTTTTATTTGACCAATTTTGAAAGCTTTCTATGTTTAAGAGGAACTTTGAGTACTTTTGAATATAGGCAAAATCATAAACCGATAGAACATTAGATAAATTATACCAGGTGAGACTTAATCAAAGTTTTTTATTTAAAAACATCTCTGGTAAGTTTGATGTACCAGTAAAGCGACATTTGAATCAATGTCAATGGAGGTTGATAATAACTGCTGAATGGTAAAAGAACTGACCTATTGAGATCGCCTCATTAGTCAAAAAATGAATTATAAGGTTGTTAATGCCTTAGAGGTTCAAATCGTATATATTTATTATTAAATAATTTACCATATTTCCCTGAAGTCAATTTCTTTATTACTTTTTCTAGGTCTCTTGTTGCTATGTATGAATACCTATGTATGCTATGCTATGAACAAAGGTTCAAGTTGAACCTATATCTGGAGGAGACAGAAGCCTTAGATCACCTTATGCATGAATCCGAGTCTGTCGCTTAGCTACTAGTCGTTTTGCTATTTTGTTGTGGCTACTTTGCCGTGGTTGATAAATGTTGATAATTTGTTTCTAGTTTCTCAACAAACCATTTATCACCTTAACGATGACTGCCAAGACATAATGAAAATTACAACAGAGTTGTATGGTTTTCTATTTTGGTTTCTTTTTGATTTCAATTATATTATTATCTCTTTAAAATACAAAAACCGGTGGTGATGTTGTTCTTGAGAGATGACGTGCTTAGAGCCTGTTCCTCGGCCTCTCAGCCATACCACAAAATCAAACCAGTGAGCCACTCAGCTCACGTGTGCACGGAGCGCCCGGGTGACTACTCAGAGGCGGGGATGCATGATACTGCATCTCGCATCAAGTCTTATTCACGCATCAATATCAAGAAAACATAAAAAAGAGGCATTCAAAACAGGTCTGCTATTTTCTTTAGGAAGGCTAATACTAAAAATTAAATGATGGTAGACTAACTCTCTAACAAGTACGACTTCGGAATATTGAAATTCCGTCGAGAAAATACATTAAGCCTGTAGACCCAGGGGTACTAGGATATTCCCCCTAGGATAAACTTATAACTAACTTAAATTAATTAACCTAAGTCTCTGGGGTACTCAATACTTCCTCAGATAGTACTTACAAACTAACAAACTAAATCCTAATGCTACTGGATTTTCTCACTTCGAAAATACTTAAAACTAACGCATAACGACAGACATATAAAAAGACACAAAAGAGTCATTAAAGAATCTAAATATAGATCTAAGTCCACAAGGTACTCCATATTACCCTGTCGACACTTAATTTTACTATGAAACATAGGACATATAAATAAACACATAAGGCGAACACACATGCGCATGCAAAAACAGTGGGCTAAAGAAAGACCAATACAATAAATAAATAGTTGAATGATACCAAAGAATAAGGAGGAGGAACATATTAAATACTACGATATTTAACAGCTTTGATTCCACTCCTGGAAGAACCATTCGGGTCCAGCTACCAGTGCCTCCATCATCCCAACACCTTAAGGCCTCCCTGCCAACCACCATGCCCGTACCCAGATTTGGAGCCAAAAGGAGAGCAATTACTTTTTTGACTAGAAATCTCTTCACCACAAGTTTTAAGAAGATATCTGTGCAGTCACAGCTGAGGTGGTTCTGTATCCCTTACTTGCTTGTAATATGACTTCACGCTGAGAAGAGATTAACAGTCTTGTATTTTCCTTACTAATTACTCGTGCTCATAATGAAGTTCGACATATGACCATAGATCATAGATTGCTCCATACATTATTTAAATCCCACATGTGATTGTTTAATTCAACAAAGTGATTGTTGGTTTTCATATCCTGCAAACTGCAGTAAATGCTGGCGGAGCCTTTACAATCGCTTCACGGATATGGACACCAAATTTTAAATCTTTCCTTATCAAGCAGTTTGTCCTCTTCACAAGCAAGTTTCTCAAACTTCTTACATAGCCACAATGCTCTTGAAACTTATCTTTATGCATCAGCGTAGAACATTTAAGTATAGAGAAGTTAGCATTGACGTAATTACACCAGTTGGAAACCATTCAAAGGAAAGGACCAATCTCCTTCAACTGGGTCCTTAAGCCAACCAATATAAGGATAGCCAGGTGTCAACATATAATATTGGTTTCACACCTTCGATTAACAGGGGCTCAAAAGTAAAGAATTTGAAGGCTTCAAATTGTGAAGTCAAATTTGTGATTGACAGGCTTTATGAACTACAAATATAGCCTCTGCTCGAGAAAGGTTGAGAAAGCACTGATCTAGAAATGGGAGTATATTTTCAAAACAATAAGTCAATTTTTAGTTATAAATGCGTTTCACATTCACATATACTGCACTGCATATATTATTTTTGTGGGGGGGGGGGGGGGGGGGAGGAGAGCGTTTTAAAGGGTTGGAACGGATTAAATTTATTTCCTTTATTTTAATTGGGGAAATAATTGTTTGGAATACAAGTTTTTAGAATCTGGGTTCGTGTCTGGAACGGATTAAACTCGTATTTGAAAGTATTACTACATCCTTAATTAATATAAAAAAATATTGAATTTATTATTACAAAATAAATAGTTTAAAAAAAGTTAATAAAATTAATACGTTCTGATTAGGTTACAGATGCAGGAGGAGGAATAAGTAGGCAAATAGCTTTGAAGTTAGCAAGATTAGGAGCTAAGGTAGCTCGCGTTGACATGAATAAAGTGTATAAAATTGAGACAGTAGAAATGACCAAGCAGGAAGGAGGCGAGGCTAAAGAATATGTGACCATCTAGATTAATTAGCACAGAAAAATAATCTTATGTACTTCAATGGGTATAAGCTAGAATCATTTTAGTTTTTGTTACATTCAGTGGCGGAACAAAGTGGCTGCAGGGAGGAACAGCTGCAACGGGGTGAAGCGTCGTGGGGGTGCAAAGTAGCCCTCTGGAAAATATAAAAATAAATACATATCCCCAGTACCACATGGATGGGTACCATTTATAAGGTAAAAGGTGTTAAAGGACAATGTTTTGTGAATATTTATTAATTTTTATTGAGACTTTTTGAGCAAGCCTTGCTCGCTTCTGTCTGTTTTGTGTAAAATATCCACAAGGCATCCTACTCTGTATGTTTTCTATCGGCTGCTATTTCCTTTATCGAGCGTATTTATTTAATCAATTTTTTAATTTTTTTAATCAATTTTTGTAAAAAAAAATCATAATCATTTTTCGCTACGAAAAGTTTTTTTAATTGTTAGGGTTAATTAAATAGAAAAATTAAATAACAAAGTTAATAATAGTTAAACAACATAATTATTTCATAGTTATTTTCTCTACGAAAAGTTTTTTTAATTGTTAGGGCACAACAACATAATTATTTCAAATTTTCTTTTTAAAGAAATTTTTCCATTTTTAAATTCCATGTTACAAAGATTTTCCTTCACTTTATCTTGAAGTATTGTGAATGCAGCGACAGGAGAACAAGAGAAAAAAGAATTCAGTGCGGACGAAAGCGTAGAAAAAGACTGCTCAAAGATCTTCGGAAATTCGGCCAGAGTGCTACGTCCAGATAGAGATACTGACAATGGAATAGTTTCCCTATTTGTTCCCACCACTGAGAAAACAGACACAGCATCGGAGCTGGTAGAGAAATTATGATCATCATCATTACCGCCACCAGAAAGAGCATAATAGTGCCATCACCATCTGCATGGACAGCAAAACAAACTGATTTGCCAGATGTTTCTAGTCACCCTTCGTTTTCATTTAATAGGCAATCTGAAGAAAAACTACAGTATGACGAAAGTAAATATGCTGTATTAACTAAGAGATATACTGGTTGCATAAAATTTGATGATCAAAGCGACAAACCAAAAATCTCTGATTATCTACGCGTATTAATGGTGAAAATGAGTGCTAAAGCTTTTCTAAAGTCACAAATTATGGGGAAGGTATTGAGAGCCAATGTGGCATGTGAGTGTGTGAATCATAGCATCACAAATTATTCGTTTCAAAGAAAACTACTAAAAATTTAGGAGTGCCTCGACTTGGTGTTTGGGGGTGCTAAATCGAAGTCTTGCCCTCCCAGGGTCACCACCTCGGCATGCCACTGGCCATCCAATAGATTCAACTCATATTTACTAAAGAACTGGCTCCCAAAAAGTCATTGAAACTAGAGTTTGTTTGAAACTTCAGTTTTACATTATACTATTTTAAAGCAATAAACTATTTAAAGTTTTATTTTTAGAAATTTGAATGTAACAAAATTTATCCACAGCCTCTCCACCCAATTACGAGTAGCTATCACGGCAACCAATATTATTGATGCAATTCGATTTGTGTTTGTAATTAGAATGCCAGTTCTGCCATCTGTTACTGAAGTATCAGTACCGTACACTGTTAAAATAGGGATTAGGATGCAATTACCAAACAGTATGATCAATACGTATATGTAAAATGTACACTATAAATAAATTCAGTTTAAAACTACATAAATGAGTATATATTTTTTACACTACTTGTCTTTCTTAACAAAGTTTGGTATAGCATCAAAAATTAAAATACTTTTAAGCCAAAGTTTTGTCTATATTTGTAGACATCTTCTGGGCTATATCAACACAGCCCTGAAGATGTCTACAAATATAGACGAAACGTTGACTTCAAGCTGTTTTTAATTTTGACACTAGATTAAACTTCAATAAAAAAGAAAAATAATGTTGAATATACGTGGTCTAGATAAGAAAATATTCATATATATATATTCATATAAATAACTAAGTGAATGATTTAAATAATTATGCTAACAATGGATTAAAACAAATTTCAGGAATGTTAATGAAAACATTAGGCCAATTTAAAGTCCATTTTATCACACCAATTCTCATTAAAGTGACAAGAAATTAGAACAAGAGACATACAATAGTATAAAAACGTTCGTCATTTTTCACTGAACATCGTATTTTAGACGCTGTTATTGTTCGAAGGAATAGATAAATTTTCTTAAGTTATTCGTTCTTCCCATAAATCTCTTAAGTTTTCATCATAAACAGAAACTTTATGCCAAAAAGCTCTTTTGTTGTAAATATATTAATTCTTTAAAGTTTCTATTAATTACATTATTTTTTTTCTTAATCTTTTGAAGAAAATATTAGCTCATTTTGCAATAATGAAATAAATATTATATGATAGTAGTCTTCAGTAGAAGTGCCATCTAATATACTTATGGATTTTATCTGTAATTGCAATACCAAATCTTGAAAATACGAACTATAAAGTTAGAGGAAATCCTTCAAGGCAGTTGATACGAAGTATTTTTTACTTTACTATAAGTAAAGTATAGTGATCGTGAAAAAATTCGATCTCGAGATTTTGACGGAATTACATGTTTTGAGGTCCCAGAAGTCGTTTTATGACGTTTTTACGATGATATCTGTGTGTGTGTGGGTGGGTGGGTGAGTGTGTTAGCATTGCTTGTTACCACGCTACGGTCCAGAATCTTTGATGGATCAAGTTGATATTTTACACAAAAATGGGCCTCATAAAGACGAAGATCCCTATTGTTTGGGAAGAATTATGCATGATGGGAAAGTCACTTTTTTTTTTGTAAGTAATCAGCAACTGCGATTATTAACTCTGTTTAGTGAAGGAACAAATTAAAAATTTGAATATTATTTCAGTTTTGTAAGATTAATTTAAAGAAAATTAAACTTTAGAATTGAGGCTTATGGTTAATAATACATCAGAAGCTACCCTGTTTTAGGTGTTGGAATTGAAAGGAGGTGGGAGAGGATCTTTGCAGGTGCTTTGTTATAGACAGCATGTTTTGCACAACTTCAGAATAATACTCCCTCCTCCAAGGCAGCGAATTCCCACACTGACTCACACCTCACACACATTCATACATTCCTGTAATTATCACATCAAATTAATGTTTGTAGTATTGTTAATTTCTAATTAGTTCAGTTATCTGACAGTACGGTTACGGTATTCTCTTTTAGCATGAAACATACCTCATCCACTCAGAGAACCAGTTCACATTTCATCTTTGTTTTTCAAACTCAAGGCCTTTTACTTTCAGAGCTAACAAAAAAAATGAACCATAAAGAAAAGTGTGGCTTATTTCTTATTTGGCACCCATTTCAGTTATGATTGAATCACATCACCTAGATATTTTGATTTGACAATCTAATTTTTAGTTAATTAAATTTTACTAAAAGACTGATCTTTAAAGAGTACCTTACATCATGTTGGCCTGGAGTATACTGCTTTACGGCCTGGAGTATACTGCTTTACGTATACTGCTCAACTAGCAGTTGGCCTGCTAGTATACTGCTTTTTCTAGAGAAGTAAAGCAATAGATTTGTCTTCCTTGACATTTAAAAATTTGGATTTCTTTTTTCAAAAATTGTTAAAAAAATTTTTAAAAATGTTTAAAAAAAATTTTATCATTTTTTTTTAAAAATTATATGACCAATGTTTGAATCTAAACTCTTCAGTACCAACAACAGGAACGCCTTCACTATTATGCACTTGACCATTTATATGGTATCATTAAATCTAGAACATTATGTGTTTTGTATATTAAACTGGTTATAGCCAACAGTTTCGCAGAGCATAATGACATTTTTCGGCCAAATGTTTTTTGCTGGGGAAATGTGTTCTATTATTTTCGAGCAGTATTAAATCTGAAAGATACTTAATCAAAATTGACATCAATGAAGTTCTTTTTCTCCTTCACTTCTTTTTTTAATAATTCTTCCTGAAAACATACATATTTTTCAGTATACAATTTTTAGTGTATGGTAATTCGGATTACTTGTCTGGAATTGATTACAATATCAATATTCTTTCTGAGAAAACTATTTTTCGTGCGTTACTGTTCTTTATCATATAATTATATAAAAAAAGTTCCTATTTTTAAAATTGTTGATCTTGTAGTTGATATGTTCAGCCATAGTAGATACGTATAGTTGATATATGGGGCCAGTCTGAATATCGTTGAGGTACTCCTCTTGTTGTAGTTGAATTTTCATACTACAGAGATGTCATTTTTTTTAGATTAGAAGAAAAATTGTGAGAAAAGTTTATTATTATTATAACTATAATTTAACGTTGTACATGACTGGTACTCTTAAAAATTGAGTAAAATTATTTAGTTTTAGAAAAGTTGACAAGAAACTTTCTAGTTTGTTATTTCTGATGATTTTTCTGATGAATCTGTTAAAACAAACTATGATAATTCCTATATCTTCATGTTTACATTATTGGTTACAGAGAATCTTTATTTTCAAGAACTAACTTATTACAGTACATTTACTTGGGACAGTTAGTCGCATTTTACTACTAGCAATAATGTAGCAATTTATTAACTGTTTATTTTATTCAAATTTTGATTATTATATTAAATAACTAATGAATTATTAAATGATTAGAGAAACTGATAGATAGCTAATGACTGGCAAATTCAAGAAAAATAATCAACATCATCCGAAATGGATAGGTTCCGAAAAAGGGTCCAGATAACCAAGTGATGCGATGATGTTATTCAAATCATTCATCAGGTAAATTGTGTAGTCTTAAAAACCTTCAATTGTAAAAAAAAAGTTAAAAATCTGGAGTGGCCTACACTCAACTTTACTATAAGTAACTTAATATCAAATTTCTTGAGTATATAACACATAACGTCTCATTTAAGCATAATGTACACATCTAAATGGGATATGATTATTAGTCTTTCATTCCTGAGGCAGTACTGATAGTGATTGAAGGATATATCAATATATAACCTTATTTTTGTACATCACACAGCTGATGCAAATAATTTCATTAGTATAACTACAGCAGTAATAACATTTTTGAAAAAAAAAACCAAAGTGAACATTTCTTGAAACGAAATATTCTCCTACAAGACAACATGGCTTTTGTTCAAAAAGCCAGTGGATTTTCTTACATCTTTTACTTGACATCGTTCTACATTGATTATTAAAGTAAAATTTTCAAATTTAAAACAGGAAAATACCCTTTTTTCTCTGAAAAACATCATACAAATGTTGTTTTAAGATGATTTATAATTAAAGATGTACGATAATTACATTTATTAATCTCTAAACGAAAGATATCAATTTTAAATTATCTTTTACATTTTTGGTTTTTTACGGAATTATTATACTTTGAATTTTATGGCTTCTTAGTATTTAATAAGATCATTTTTCTTCCCCTTTTGTCAAATAACATATATACGAATTTGTTATTTGTTTGTGGTAACAAGCAATGCTAACACACTCACCCACCCACCCACCCACCCACACACAGACATCATCGCAAAAACTTCATAAAACGACTTCTGGGACCTCAAAACATGTAATTCCGTCAAAATCTCGAGATCAAATTTTTTCACGATCACTATACTTTACTTATAGTAAAGTAATAATGCATCATAGTAATAATAAGTTAAAATAATAAAAATCAATTATAAATAATATTTAATCTTTAAATACCAATGATTTATTTAACATAGGACTAAATGATTCTTTAAATTTTTATCTTAAATATAAAAAGTAATTGTTAAAGAATTATTAAGGAATAATAAAAAACTGAGTAGGTAATGATACTTCCGGAGAATGAATGATTTAAAAAAATATGCCCATTTAAAAAAAATTAATTTTGCAGAAAGAATGAAATAATAACAGCTTGTTACACAATTGCTTTAATTAAATAAATGTTCGCTTTCTTCCTTCTATTTTGCATTATATATTAACAGTTAAACAATTGTTTTTGGTATGAAATGAATTAAATGGTTTATATTCATTAAGAATCTGTTTTAGTTTATTCAACGATTTGACGAAAAATATAATAACGAAAAGGCCTTTTCTAATAATCATTCCATTTTAATCTTTAATGTTTGATTGAGAGGCAAACATTTAAATAAGGCGAATCCATTTTCAAATCAAAACGGGTAATAGTTTACTTTAAAGTATTTTCTATTTACCAATGAAATGAAAATAATGTTAGTTTTAATTGAAAGTAATTTAGTACCAGCTATCAGAAGGATGGACATAATAACCCAATCAAAGCCAGTTCAACCTTTATAACTAGGGTGTAATTCTCAAGGCCTTTACTAAATTCTCTTACAGGTCAAATTTTTTAGATGGCTTCTATTAATGTTTTTTACATCTTATTAATTTCATTGTTATTTCAGAATATTTAGATTGAATTTTAAAGTCACTATTTTACCTTCTTTTCTCCAACTAATTGTCCTTAAATTTACATAAACAACCTAAGCTTGATGACGATACAGCGATGCATTTTGTAAGTGCACACCTATATTCAAGCAGAAAAAAAAAATATATTTTAAAACTTTTAAAAGAGTAATATTTAACGAATTAAATTAAGTAGTTGTGATTATATAAAATAGCATAATCTTAAAAGGCTTACAAAAAACTAATAATTAGTTAAGCTTTGATAGTACGTTTCCTCATTGGGACCAATATCAAACAATTAAAGCGTTTTTTTGATATTCCTTTCCTTTTTTTTTCTTTATTTAATGATATGGGCTCCTGAAGAAACTTTGAGCGCGTATGGAAAACTCCGTGTGAAAGTAGCTCAACTACTAAAATTTACTAGAGCTTTTCTATAGTATGAAGCAACAACCAACTGATCTAATTTAGAGAATACATGCATATTGTTAGTGCCACAGAGGTTAGTAAATAAGATATGATTATTAACCGTCATGCCTCGTCTATCGCTGGTGAAGTCGCCCGACCGGTTTCGCAATATCTGCATCATCAATGGGACTAACGTTACCTTCCAAAATCACGGATTTAAATACCTATTTTAACTCAATGGTGCCAATATATGCCTAAATTTCCTACCTAATAGTTTTATTTTATGTTGTTTAATCTGTGTCTTTTGTTTGTCTTTAACAATTTAAGTCGTCTCTGTCCTGTTCGTCCTGTTGTCCCTTACATGTTTTTATTGGTTTAAATATTATGCCTGCCTGGTGCTTAATTTGTTTGTTTATTAGATTATCAGTATTTCTATGTTTATATATTTCCATTTCTTTTATTACATTTAATCTTTTTCTTTTTGTCCTATTTTTATTAATTTCATTGATTTTTCAAATCTGCCGTGTTATTTTAAATGGTTAGGAAAATTTGATTTATTCACAGCAAAATTGGAAATATATAAACACAGAAATACTGATAATTTAATAAACGAACAAATTAAGCACCAAGAAGACATAATATTTAAACCAATAAAAATAACATGAAAAAACGACAGGACGGACAGGACAGAGACGACTAAAATTGTAAAAGACAAAAACAGATTAAACAAAATAAAATAAAATAAAGCTATTAGGTAGGAAATGTAGGCATATATTGGCACCATTGAGTTAAAATAGGTATTTATATCCGTGATTTTGGAAGGTAACGTTAGTCCCATTGATGATGCAGCCATTGCGAAACCGATCGGGCGACTTCACCAGCGATAGACGAGGTATGACGGTTAATAATGATATCATAATTTAGATATGTCTACGACAACTAGGATATAAATTGTTAAATCAGAATCTTGTAGAGGATTCTAGTATAAAACCACGTGTGTGGGGAGATACGAGGAAGATGCAATACTAGATTAAGGTGTACGGGGTGTATTTTACAATATCTTTTTGGTATACTGATGCATATGGTAAAAGTCTTGTGGAAATTACGCTCGTCATAAGAGTTAAATATTCAAGATATGAGCGATTTCCAGCTCGTAACTATACAGTGGGAAATAGTAAATACGCTTCTGGGAAGCGTAGATAGAAGTGGGAAATACTTCTACGCTTTTCTTAGCAATATAATTCGAATTTTTGGGTCAAATCATTAATACTATTGTTTCAAAATCGAAAAGTAATAAAAAGAAGTTAACTTACTGTTATTAATAACTATTGTAAAATTCAAGTTTATTTGTGAGTGAATGATATACATACATTACTCTCTTTACAAACTGAATTTTTTTTAAATTATTTTTAAAAAAAGGAATTAAAGAATATTAAATTTCAAAAACTATTCACTTTGTAATTGTTGGGTGCTATTTCATATAACAAATACGCTTTATCTCTTCATAGCGTCTCTTGTTTCATCTCCTATTTCCAAAAATTTCAGTTTCCAAGATAAAAAGTCAGATTAAAAGTCCATTTTCATTATTTATTATTAGTTTTAAGGTCGATTGTGCATTCTGTCTGTTAACATTTACTATTTACATATTTATTTCTGTATATAAAGTTTATATGAATGTTTTTGGGCTCTTGGGACATATTCCGGCGGTTTACAATATGTTATTTCTTATAGGGGAATTTGTTTGAACTAATGAGTAATTCTACATAATAATACTAAATTTGAAATACTAACGACTTCTTCTGGAACGAATTAAACTCAAATATTGATGTTCTACTTCATTTCATTAGGCTTTAAAATCAATCTATTCAAAAGTGGATATATTTGAAATCGTTGAAACTCAGTTCCTACAATGTAATTTCAGCTATGTGTACTTTTTTTTAGAAAAATAAATCTAATAATTATGAACATTGGTAGGATATTAAGTGATTTGTATTCAATTATCTTTTCTATTTCCTATTTGATGCAAATGACAAAAGTTTTGGTTTTTTTTTAAGATTAATATTTAACAACTCAAACGTTAATAAATTATAAAAATTAAACAGTTGAAAACATAATCAATCTCTTCTACAATTAAATATTGAAAAGAGAAGAATCGGTATAAATAGAGAAGAGAACAAAACTAGTTAAAGTAAAAAACCATAAGTCAGGGAAAATATTAAATATTCAGGGAAAACTGAATATTCTATTTTCTGATTTTGATACTCCTTTGCATTGATAAACTACGGGGAAGAATCTAACCAATGACAATAACGTCAATTCTCAAGAATTATTGTTTTTTCATGATATGTTATTTGGTTGTAGAAATGAAAAATGTTTTATCATGAACTGTAAGATATTTTAAATTTTTATACCATATATCAAATTTTGAGGCTTAAGATAGACACTTAAGTAGTTGAAATATAGAGAAATTAACATAAGAATGATTTGTTCTTGACTTAACCAACACTGTTTAGTGAAACAGATAGCAAAGACCGCAGTTTGTTGCTTATATTTCAGATTTATTTTAATAATAATAATAACGAAAAGTGAGCTCCCAAAGCTATAGAAGTGAATCTAAAGTAAAATTGAATGTTTAAAACGGAACATAACAGTCCAAAAAAGCTAATTCTCACCTGGCTTTGATGGCTTCAGCATGAATATGAACTGCACCACTAAATGAAGGTGTATATTCATTATATATATGACACAGACATTTGGCTTGCTTTAATGTTAAATACGTTGAACTTTTAAGCTAAAGTTGGACTCAGTTCAATTGCCAGAATATTAAAATCAATCTTGCCTCCCTTAGTTTGTTTTCTTTTTTTAATGAATTTATTTGAATCTGTTCCGGTTTTTCCTATTTATGCTTTTAAATCATTTCCCAATGTAAATACATTAGAAAATATGTATAAATACTGCATCTACTTATTTATATATATACCAGTTCAAAATCGAAGAAGAATAACACATAGAGAAACACACTTACAAACTCAACTTTTCACGGAATCCGTCTTCTCCTCAAGACGGATTGCCCGAAAATTTGAGTTTGTGTGTTTCATTACTCTGTAAGTTACTCTTCTTCGATTTAACTCGTTAAACTCGAAAACAACGGGAAATATATTTTTTTCCAATAAAATGAATAAATGTTGACTTATAATTGAATATCAAAGCTTGTGAGAGCGATACAAGCCATACCGTTTGACAGATCAAAATGAAACTACCCCTAAAAATAAAAAAATTGTGGAGAATGAGTAGAGATAATTTTTTTTTAAAATTTCATTCACCAATGAGGTATTAAAGTAAATTTTTGTTTTTAGAAACTGTTTTCTTGACGCTAAACTACGTATTTTTGAGACAAACAAATAGCTATATAATCTGTCCCGTAATATCAGTATTATTATAGCAAACATATAATGTATTGCCGTCGGTGATACATTGAATAATAAAATACAAAATAAACAAAAAAAAACATCAAAAAGAAGAAAAGGATGTAGTTTAATAAGTATGATGATACAGAAAGTTCATATTAAGATATACAATGAACATAAAACACAGTCAAAGACAATTGGTAAGAATGTAGTCATTATGCAAGTCTAGTTGTAGTGTATTTAGATAAGGTGACTGATATACTAATGTAGTCAAGATGTGTGGATGAATGCAGGATATTATAGTCATTTCTTCCCCAGAAGAGACTTAGGGTTAATGGATTCAGAGCTCCTCTTTGTTACTGAGCTCGGAGCACGTCTTGTCCACATGTTGATTCAAACAGATGTTAAGCCGTGGACATGTAAGCACAGACTCACGTTTTGTCTATTTATCATGCCTTAGTACTTATTTAGGGCTTAATTCATGTCTTTCATTAATGTTACTAGTGTAGTGATTGCCCTCATATATAACTATAATTTTATTATTTTGAAAAATTTATGCAGCTTAGTGCTTCTCAAAGTAGTTTTTTTATATTACTTTTGAAAAATTTAAATAAATTTGTGGGTAAGTGGGTCTTTAAGCAAAATTTTGTAATACCTCTTAAAGTTGCAGTTTTTGGCTGGTTTTAATGAAATTCTATATATTTTAATGAAATGCATTTTTCATTGCGATAAAGTACCCTATATTTTTAGAAAATATTTAACTATAACAAGGTAGTTGATCGTACAGTATATGAAATTACATTCTAATTCTCATCTCAACGTTAAAAAATAACTTAAATTTTGCTATTTCTATTGTATTTATATACCATACGTATGGGAAAATGATAGACTGACTACCTGTTTCAACCTGTTTTCCTAAGTCAGAAAGAACTACGTATTTGTCTGTAATCTTACACTGCAGTTCTTAGCTATAAATTTTATTATGATTATGTTATCAGGTTTCTTTACCTGAAGAATTAATTAAATTGAATTATTCAAAATGGCTGTTACAAAATATATCTTATTAAGTATATATACTGTTATAAAACAGCACATACTGTTTTCCTTGGTTTTTCTAAAAAATGTTGAGTATTTAGAAATGAAATTAGTATAATTTATTTTATTAATCTATATATTTGATTAATTAACTTTTTTTAGGAACAAATCATTACTTATAAACTTCTTTTAATAAGGAAAATAACTTTATTTAAATAATGAATTAACAAAAATTATATAAATTTTCTTCTAAATTTTGAATTTAAATAAATATTTTGATATTGAACAATGCTCAAAAGTGGATTATCAAGATATATATGATGTTTTCTTTCAGTTATATTAGACAATTTTACTAACAAAAAAAAAGAAATCATAACAAGAAAGAAGAAGTAAAGAAAATATAAAATTTACCAGCAATGATCTGAACCACAATCCATAACTATAAACCTCAATGCACTTACCTTTGTTTACTTTGTGTTTTATTATCTACTTTGGGACAACCAGCTGAAACCGGAAATTGCTTTTGGCCTTTTTTCTACCCTCCTCAATCCTGACAAGGACTGCCAACTTGATCGACTTTGCCGTCCTATCTGCAGACTGCTTTCATTAAAGTCCTATCCTTAAAACTACTCATAGAATATATCAACAGAGATAAGTTTTTATTACTGGTATTTGCTATTACATTTTATTTGGGCACAATTTTTATTGATAGTTGTAAATATCATATCAAACTCGTTTATTTTTTATATACAAAACGTTTTTTCATGACAAATAATATTCAGCATTTTTAAAGTCAAATTGGATGAAAAGAAATACAGTATATTTAAGATATATTTCTTTAACTAGAATTCTTTGTAGTGCGGCATTATTTATTAGCTAATCTGTGCATCATTAGTACTCGAGATTCAGAAGTCGAATCCATCAAATAATAATGGATTATCACTTGATTATCTAATTATGATCCTTCTACAGTAATGTTGGAAAATAATAGGACTTCTGTTGAACGAATGCGGTGATGTGAA
This sequence comes from Hermatobates lingyangjiaoensis, assembly GCA_026182355.1. Taxonomy (NCBI): domain Eukaryota; kingdom Metazoa; phylum Arthropoda; class Insecta; order Hemiptera; family Hermatobatidae; genus Hermatobates; species Hermatobates lingyangjiaoensis. The sequence continues at coordinate 9,584,492 of JAPFBL010000253.1, forward strand.
CCTAATTATAAATACGTGGTATATATCCAAACTCTTACGACACTACTGACTCATAAATACGTATGAAATCAATTTAGATTGCTGCCAGTTTACATATCGAAGGTATCAGGTCTCTGCTCGAAAGAATACACAAAAATTTTCTCTCAACAGCATTCTTTGTTTATGTTTCTCTATAATTATATGAATGATCCATACTCAAAAACAACAGTTAGTAATCAATTAGTTAAAAAAAATATTTATATTACTTAAAACTTTTTTTTAGTGAATTATTTAGTTCGTAACACTCCAATGTATACGAATAAATCTTTAAATTTTCAACAAAATAATACAATCAGCCATCAACATCATATTGGAAACTTATTTACAAATATAACAATCTATATAAAGTTTAAATTTACTATTTTCTAGTGTCCGATAAATTTTATCTATAAACATACGGACATTAAATACAATACTTAACAAAAGAGACTTTCTGAGGTCCAATGGATAAACAAACAAAAGTCTAGACACAAATGAAGTTTTATTCAACAACAGCAACGCGATTAGAACACTTCGTGTTCATCATCAGGAAGGCAACAAGGATGTGTTGCTGAAGGGTTGGTACCTTCCTGATGATGAACACGAAGTGTTCGAAACACGTTGTTGTTGTTGTTGTTGAATAAAACTTCATTTGTGTGGAGACTTTTGTTTGTTTATCCATTTTATCTCAGAATGAGTAAATACTACACAATTACGGATTGTACAACTAATGATTTAAATGAGACTTTATCAGAACTAGTATCAGAAATTAACAATATGTAAACCAACTTCTATTATATAAGAGACATATTATAAGTTATATTAATCTATTATAAGTTTATTGGAAATTTAACTGGTTGTTACAAACTGTATAGAATTAATTGTTATACTTTTTACAATTATATTAAATGGGATAGCTCAAGAATTCTTCTATTTATTGAATATTGTGGTGATGTGGAATTCACAGATAAAGCAATACAAAAGGTAGAATATTTGTAATCTATGTAAATCTATTTATCAAATCAAGAGTGTAGCTCTACGACTTTAATGAACAAAACAATTTGGTTGATTACTCTACTTTCAACAATAGTGAGCAATAAGAACTAATAAGTTTATTTGTAAACTTGGTCAAAACATGGTAATGTAGATCGTTTCAGTCGGTCGTTAGTTTTTCACATTTATAACCACAAACCCCTATTAATTTGAAAAAAGCTGAGTCCTTTGTAAACCATATCTAAGTTGATAACTAAGAAATAAGATGCCACATAATAATTAAAAGTATTTCCAACAATAACAGATGTTACTGTTTTATTATATTGACAATTAAGAAATAAACTGATACCTCAAAGTTCAACAATTACTCTCTACAATATGCCGACTGCCCTAGCACTTATCTATTCTTATGAAGTATGGATCATTTCTATGATTAATGAAAACATCGTTTTACTCTACTGTCAGTAAAGTATAGTGATCACGAAAATCTTCGAACTCGAGATTTCGATGGAATTACATGTTTGGAGGCCGCCAATGTCTTTTCTGATGTTTTTTAATGGTGCGTTGTATATATATATATATTATATATATATAATATATATATATATATATAATTGATGTGAATCACCAGCAAATCTTCTTGTATGCAAATATTCTTAAAAGTAGCAGCAGCTTCTGCTCTCACGATTTTTGAGCTGGTGACCTCGATATTGTCTATCTTGTGGTTGGAGGTTCCACATCAATTGTCCAAGGTACATCAATTCATTCGAGCATTCAACCATAATTACGTTGGTTATCGTCAGTTAAAATCTTCTTCTGGAAGGATGCTTATATAAACTTCCTTAGTGGATGTGATTTCTGATTGGTCCAATGAACTTGCTTTATTGGTCATTCGGAGTACAGGTTTCAATTTTCGTTCTTATTCCATTTCATGTTCGGCTCTATGTTCTTGTTTGTTGGAATGACGAACATTTCTTTTTGAAGATTAATTGAGAGGTTTCTTTCTTTAATATACAAAGCTTCTAAAATATGCAGTTTATCAACATTTTCCTTTCGTTCGATAATACTAGTACCTTCTACAAGCATTTCTCTGGTTATCTGTGCTTTTCCTGGGCATGTGTCGTTGGAGCGCCAGCAGCCAAATGAAGGGTTAATCTCCTGGAGAGCTTTGTTGTAGTCAACCCGATGTACTTTGAGGGCAGGTTCTTACATTTACCTGTAGTACAAGTATACTCGTACACCAAGTGACTACTTTGAAGCTCCTGGTTATTCTTCTTTGGACTGTTCCTTAGCAGCAAGTTATGTTTTTTTCTGTTCTTATAGTATATTACAAGTCTTATTCGGCTGTTTTCATTCGTAGGTCTCACATGAGCATGAAAAATCTTTTGTATGGCCTTTTCATCCTGTCTGTACTCTGTGTTCATGTAAGCCTGATAGTACAGTTTGATTGTTTCATCGTTCGGAGCATTGGCATTTTCATTTTTCACGTGCCATTTTTCCATCTCATATTGAATAGTCCTCTGTACTTCCTTCTTTCTGTAGCCGTTATTAATTAATACTTGCTTAATCCTTTCTAGTTCTTTGTGGACTGCTTCCCATTCGCTACAATGTGTTATGGCTCTTCTAACGTAAGCAGAGATGGTGGAGCGTTTATACCTTTCAGGGCATTCACTATAACCATTAAAACATAGTCCAGGGCTGATGGCCTTAGTGTAGACTTTCGTTGTAAAAATTTCTTCTACATTATTAACAAGTACGTGTAAGAAAGGAAGCTTACCTTCCTTGCTGTGTTCAACTGTGAAATTTAATCCAGACGTTTCATGAAATTGAGAACCAAATTCTCATTTGTTTTATATCTTAAAAAAATATATATATAATAACAATTGTTATATATAAAATTGTATAGTAAACATGCCAAATAAAAATTAATATCCAGAAATAAAAATAAAACTGAAGTGGGAAAATATACATAACTAATGGGGACTGAGTTAACAACTTTAATAATTACTCAGAAAGAGGTAAGGAAACTAATCAATTTTGCCGTATGTATACAAATCAAAATTTTTGTACATATAATTTTAAATTTATTCATTAAAAAACAAAATTTTACTTAAATGTCAGATTAAATTACTGATTTCATGGCAAAATCTTCATAAAGTATTTAGTTTCTTCTCTAATTAAAGACGTAATCAACAAAATGGTATCAGTAAAGTCAATGCAAGTGAGTTTTAATTATTATCCACTCAGCTTTGAAAAAATATCAACAGCAAAAATAAAATTTAAAATACAGCAGAAATAGAAATACATATTTTTTTTTCATTTCTATAGCATTATAACCAGACTTGTCAAGTTTATTTGTCTTCGTTTAAAAATAATTATCCTCTCTCACTGGATGAATTAATCTCACCATTTCGTTTTAGAAAAAAAAAAAAATAAATATTTTCCCCTTTTTAAAAGGAATTTTATTTTTCAGAGATAAACAGGGATATATTTCTTAAGAAAGTGTATTCAACAAGGCTTGAAAGGATTCTTTTTATAGAAAATGATAAGGTGGCGTTTTTCTACATAATACAGTTTGAATTTATTCTGAGAACGCTGTTTACTTAAATTTGTTTAATTTCTTTCACTGATCTATACGTGCAACTTCCTTTCAACTTAAAAAAAAAACCGTAGAATATATACATATATATTATATATTTGTGAAATTAGAGAACAGTTCTTCTTTAATACATACTGGTATTTTATTAAAAACGACGCTATACTTAGTAGCAACTTCTTTTTTTTAAAAATTTTTTGTAATCACAGTCGGTCTTCTTCATGCTACTAGGTGTAACATTTCGCATAAATTATTCGCTGCAACATTTTTTAATTCCCATACAAATCATTATAAGGCCGAGTGTAGCAATTTAATATCTTTTCACTTTTAAAATATTTGAACTTGTTTAGAAATATAAACTTGTCAGTCACTAGTTTTAAAAACAAAAGAGCAAAATAAAGTGAAATCAAATATTCCAGTTCATTCATAGTCTATGTGACTCTCATCTCATCTATCATCTATCTATTACAGTTTATTGTATTGAAAACTTTTAATAATAAAAAAAATCAATCGTTTTTAAATTTTTGACCCAGTTATATCATGTATTAAAGTAAATCAAACAATACAAGTTTTAAATCATTAGTTGTGCAAACCGTAATTGTGTGGTATTTACTCATTCTGAGGTAAAATGGATAAACAAACAAAAGTCTCCACACAAATGAAGTTTTATTCAACGTGTTTTGAACACTTTGTGTTCATCATCAGGAAGACACTAAGGATGTGGTACTGACGGGATGGTCAAGTGAAGACAACATCATCTTCCTGATAATGAACACAAAGTGTTCAAAACACGTTGAATAAAACTTCATTTGTGTGGAGACTTGTTGGTTTATCCATTTTACCTTAGAATGAATAAAAGTTTTTTTACTCATATTAATCTTTCATCATTATTAAACAGTTTAAGATTCTCAGTACATTTTAGTTAAAGGTTTCGATTCAAAAATAAATAAAAGCTAAGATTTTTCGTTTGGTATAGACTATCATCTGGATATTTTTTTTAAAAAAAACTCTTATCTTTCATTTCCTTAGAAATTTCATAATATTTTTGCATTATAAAATCCGTTCTCCGTTCACTTAAAATCTCATCTTCTTTATGGATTGTGTTGTTGATCCAGCTCTGGCAAAGAGTCAGTTTCTTTGCTTGTTTCGATTGAAGACTTTTCCTTGACGTCATGAAATGGATTCTTCAAAGCTTTATTGATTTTCGTACGGTTCCTCCAACTTGATGTCTGATCTGGCTATTGAGAAGTCACCCTCTTTTTTTTTTTATCTCCCTTTTCCTTTACTTCAGGTCAGGTTAGGCAGTGTTGATAGTAAGTGAAGACTTTTTTTTTTAAAAAAAAAATCTTTAATACTTTTTTTTAATCGGATTTTTTTTGAAGTTGAAATAAAACTTTTTTTTTACTGCTATTACTTTACAGTGAATTTAGCAGTATTTTTTCTTCTGTAATTTGTTTATCTTCTACTCAGTGTTGATTGAAGAATGCTTTTTTATATGATTTAAGAAGTAAAGCAGTTCATTCAGATGAAATAGAGGACGAAGGAAGGTTAACCGACACTATAAGGGAGGACTAACTATCGATTTGTCTTGAATTATTTCCCAATTTTGGCTTACTAGATGTTTCAGACCAATTATCTGTTATTATGGTTACCCTGATTCACTACACACGGTATTCTAATATTAACTATCTGTTGAAACAATTTGTAACACAATCAAAAAAAAAATAGATTGTTATTTTGTATGTGAAGGGAATTTTGTTAATGATTATCTTTAAGCCAAAAATTATTTTTGTTTTTAACTAATTAATTAATTTTTAGTAATACTTTTATTGAATTTGGCTACCTAACTTGCTGTTAAACAAGTTGGAAGTATTCCAAGAGCGTTAGAGGCCACTGAACAGATCTGTTCCGTGTAATGTAGAGGTTGGAATAGCATGAAGTTCGCCTTGATAGGACATTGTGGTATGTTGGAAGACGCAACAGCAGAGGGCTCTGTCAGCAAGCGGTATTGAAGGTGGTAATAAGAGGTGTAATTTAGTTAAGACGCGAGATAAGAGAAGGAAGCGGAGGAGGTGCACAATAATCCCATCCGGCCTAGATAGCTTCTATCTCCACCCTGCTCCCCAAACCCCACAAACAACCCCATTCGCGCTCTGTCTTCCGCTCTTTCAAACTAGCAGGCTCTCAGATGCACCTACCCGCGCCAGCCAGCTTAAGGCTACCCCACCACTCCAGCCTCACACCTCTATAGACAATCCTCCCTTGCTTCCCTTAAATTAAACCAGTCATTAAACAAATCAAGCTTACTTTTTTAACTTTACCTATTATGTTTTGCTCCATTTACAGCAATCAGTGACTCATTTATGCTATAGCTAACATTAATTATTGAAAAAAGTAATTAATATCTCTTACTAAACTACCCGTGACCATTTGTGTCACTCAGAAATTATAACAATAGGTACGGAAATTAATTTGCTTAACATCATTGACAGGGATAATTTTAATTGTTGTTTCTTGTTATTAAGGCATGGAAACAGATTCTTATATGGCCCAAGCATTTGATATAGTATTCTTAACATGATTCAAGATATATATACACAGTAAGTATATTTAGGAAAATAAATATATTTAAAAGTAAAAAAAAAATCATTTATTCTATCATATATTATTGAAAATGACACAAAATTTACCTGATACCTGTTTCTTAACAAGTTTCTCAATTTTTCTAAATAACACTCTCGTTATTTCGTCTACACAATAAAGTACATCTCCTATGGTCGACATGTTTTGAATGATCAACATTCATCATCAGGTGAAATATTTCACCTTAGATCTTATTCACGTCCTGATGATGAATGTTGATCATGCGAAACATGTCGACCATAAGAGATGTACTTTATTTTGTAGACGAAATAACGAGAGTGTTATTTAGAAAAATTGAGAAACTTGTTAAGAAACAGGTATCAGCTAAATTTGGTGTCATTTTCAATAATGTGTGTGTCAAAGAAGGACTGCTACCAAAATTTACGTTTATCATATATATAAATACAACATCAATTCAGGTTATATGCACAATGAAATATATTTAAAACAAACAAAACTTGCAAACTGAAATTTTCAATTATTTGTGAAGTGACGGTTGGAGACCCAACCGTCGCTTCACAAGTGCGCTTGGTGTCCCTTTCTCAACTCTCCTGATGACGGTTCAAACGAAAGTTAGAGACAGTAAGTGTGTTTGTTCCTTAGTTCTGTGTTTATGATTCATCGTGAAACGTATATATATATATATATATATATAATATATATATATATAATGTAATTTTTTTTTGAGGTTTGAGGTCCAATGATTAAAACTAGTCCTTTTGCCGACGTTTCGACATATATTTATGTCATCTTCAGGGCTACAACATGATTGTTTTACAATTAGCACTACTATTACTACTATTTGGTAATTTATTACATTTTAATATGTACAGTAACAAAGAGGAATTTATTGATAAATAAATAAATAGTAGTAATAGTAGTGCTAATTGTAAAACAATCATGTTGTAGCCCTGAAGATGACATAAATATACGTCGAAACGTCGGCAAAAGGACTAGTTTTAATCATTGGACCTCAAACCTCAAAAAAAAAATTACATCATATAAATATTGGGTTAAGAAAACAAATCATGATATATATATATATTCATTAAAGATTTCACATAAACAAGTGAAATGAAATAACAATAAATGATCAAACCACAATAAGAAAATAGGAAAACAAGACTAAGTTCTTTCAACCGTAACAAGCAGTCTTCGTCAAAGTCAAAAAACCCAACTAAAACATTGAAAACACTGTTTTCATATCGTGGTTTGATCATTGATTGTTATTTCACATGTTTACGTGAAATCTTGTTATATATGCAAACATATAAAAGTGGTCAAAAATCATAAATTGGATTTTGTTATATTTTAAACAATCTTGTTATGTTTTTAGACAATTCAGACATAAGCGTAAATGAGTTAAAAGATATTTGTACAGTGTTGTGGAAGTGTCTCTGATACTTTGAGTTAGTGCCAATCTGTCAGGGATTGTTGAAAATCAATGACTAAGCAGAAGGAGGGTCTTTGAGACGATCAGCTGATGGGATAGTTTGGCTTTGTTCTTGGATGGTTGAAGCAACAGGATGGTTTCACCCTCTATTTCACTTTCAAGTTAGTTACTTCATTTGGCTCACTGACCCTTCCAATCAGCCAGTTCTCAATAAGGGTTTACTTTATCAAAATGTGTCGCAAAATTTGCCACCCCCCTATACCTTGTCTGGCTAAATCAGGCAGCTCTAAGGTGCCACAAGAAACCCCTTAACAAGGCCTTGTTACTTTCCTTTAAATCAGCTAACAAAAGGAGAACAGACCTCCTTCTTCAGAACACCAAATAATCCCATTTTCTTTTTACAAACTTCAACGCTTTATCTTCATTTTTTTATCAAAAAAAATTCAATTTATTTTCCCCTCCATTTTAATAAAATAATCATTTTTTTCATCGCCTTTGATTATTTAAAATAGTTTATTTTTCCTATCATGCCTTTAATCATAGATTTCACTTTATTGAAACATTGCTCTTTATTTGAATTAACTGAGTTAATGATTATCAAATACATTTTTGTTAATCAAGAAATTTCTCAGTGTGAAAAATGTTCTACCAGTAATATGTCTTATATCTATTCATTCCATTTTGGAAAAGAATAGGACAGGTCTTTTATTCCATTTTGACTTAACATTCGACAGTTGTAATGCTGCCTTGGGTTATGCTCCCTGACACAGTTCTTCACGAGAACTCGTATCTCCCTCTGTCTGCACTCCACTCCACACAATTCTGCCATGATGGGAAATTCTATAACATCCATTCAAATACCTTATATACTTAAATTTGTACAATCATCAACAATTTCTTGAGTCAGTGATATTTTTTAAGACTGATATCTACTCTGAATCATTATTTCGTAGTGCAGATTGTTTGCATGATGTTATACTCTGTAGTCTGTATATGGTTTAGTCCGTTTTACAGATAAAATACATAGTGGAAGACTTTTTAAAAAGATGAGTTTTCATGTTAATTCATTTTTTGTTCTGATCCTTAATCTATGTAAAGTTTATAAGTGTAAAATAACATGGACAAAGGAGTCCATAGAGTTTCAACTTTCATCTATATAAACAAAATTCTCTCTGAACTCATTTATAATTGTTTTTTTAATCACTGTTTAATTTTTGTAGTATTGATTTTATTTAACACATCCTAGTTTTATTGATATTAATTATAAAATTTTAAAATTTAGAATGCAACTTTCACTGCAAAAACAATTATAGTATAACAATAAAACAAGAATTACAAAGTATAGAATTTCGAAAAGTTACGTTTATTAAGAACATAACATTTATTGCCGGGAGTAAAAGTTTTTCCTGGTATGGAATCCACAAAATATGAATCTGTAATATACCAGGGAATATATGGATATGTTTTTGCGTGGAACAATTGAGGTGCGTTCATGGAACGCTAGTTTTCAGTAAAATCGATCTTACAAACTGTTAGGAAAAATACCTACTGTTCAAATGCATAAGAATTAAAATTCTTTATAATTTTTGCGTAGAAATTTTGAACATCTATGCTTAATATAGAATGATTTCGACAGTAAAATACTCCAAGGTAAGGCATTAGAAAGAAATTATAGGGACAATAAAATTATACTTATATTAGTAATTGCACAAACATTTATTATTAGTAGAAATTAAAAATAAGTTTATCTATGATATAATAGCTGAATTGAAAAAATGTTGATATATTTATGATCAAATTATGATTTATGGTAGATGGGTAATGTTATTAAAATATTTTGAACACCTCTAAAATTTTTTTTAATTATTCAATTGCAATTTCAATTGCAATATAAAAAAAAACTAATTACTTTACCAAAAATAATATTTATTTATTATTAACAATTTAAATTTTTCATTACAGTAAAAGTTAAAATCTTTGTTCTTATTTATACTGTGTCATTAAGGATCAACCAGACAACTCTAGTTATGCAGGAACTTTGTTGAAACTTCTTCAAAATACTTTTAATTTCAGAGGAACATTCCCGAAGGGTTGTAATATCGAAATGAATTATAAAAAGTACTTACTATCAAAGAACTAATGAACTAATAATCTGTATTTATGATTTTAATCTCTTACTGAAGTATACAATCAATACCATAAAGTAGGAATCACACAACTATTAATGAAACCTTGGTGTATATCACCTTTGGGATGAACTACCAACTCCTGTGGTGTAGCGTAAGTTAGTGCAGGCGTAGTGTTACTGGGGTGGATGCCAAATCCTCCCCCAACATTCACAAGAAAATATTAATTGGAAGATGACATTCTACGCAGAAAAAAAAATTAAGCTGCAAAAGTATTTTTTTACATATGTAGAATGTTATAAATTCTTTCAAACAAGAAAGCAAAGCTCAAATGTAAAAGAAAGTTTGGAATTCTAATATTAATAAGTTACTATTAATATTTCAATAAAATTAATTGATTATTGAATATTGAAAAAAATATTTATGAACAATAAATTTCAATCTCTGACCTTTTTGAAACGTCGTTGAATTTACTGAATCACTTTTTATTAATGAATATTTTCCCTCAAATTAAAGGTCTCACGTTTCTCAATCTTTATATATGCCCTTTTATAGACAGTATACAGCTGTTTGAAAATCTTATACTTGACAGTCACAGATATAACTAGAAAAAGTAGAAAATTTGTCACTCAAACTGTTTTTAGTTGAACAAGCTTGCAGAAAACTAACGTTGTAGATACTTTCAGTTTCGGTTTTGTGGTTGAACCTCCAGAGATGTGGCTAATTTAACGATGGAGATTTTGCTATTTCCTAAACAGTTCTTCATAAGTACTCATATCTCCCTCTGTTTCCACCCCAGTCCACGTAACTGTAGCATGATGGAAATTTCTAACACATCTATACAAATAAAACAATCGTAAACAGTTTTTTAAGTCAGGTATATTTCTGAAGTCTGATATCTACTGTAAAGCATTACTTTGTCGTGTAGAATGTTTGCGTGATAAACGACTAATCAATTTTGTAATCTAACTGATAAACAACTACATTGGTATTCTTTGTTATCTCTTCATAATACCCCATAATTAGGAGAATTAAGACCCAATTATTATCTTACTCGACATTATATTACGTGCTATCTGTCACTAAAGGCCTATTTTATGGCAAATTGTAGCCATTAATTCTTTGTTTAGAGAATTGTGATGAATATTTTTAAAATTCCATATGACTTTTATTAGTCAAAACAGATATTATTGGCTGGTCAGTAATATCACAGAGGTTATTGTAGTGATTATTAGAGCAAAAGCTCTTAATTTCTCTTATGTATATTATAGTTTGTGAACTATATGACCGATTGATTCATTACGCATTAACATAATCATACGAGGTACGTCCTTGATAATACTTTTTTTTTTCGTCGTAGGATGTGGAAAAATCTGTTCATCAGATCCCTTAGCAAGACGTCTTGCTTAGGGTATGTGGGGTTGGGGGTCCCGACCCACTAAAAAACCACATCCTATTTCCTGGCAATACCCGACACGGAAACCATTTGCACATTACTTCATGCCAGTGCCTCAGTCCTCCTGAATAGGATTCACCTTCTTGTCCTCATTCGTTCACCTATGAATAATCATTGCCCTTGCCTCACACCACTTTCGTTCTTCTTATGACGGAGAACCGCCTCTACAAAGTTTGCAGCTTTTAATCAATTATCTTCATTTTGGAGCATCTTTTGAACTATGGTCTCTGGAGTTACCTCACCCAATGATGCTATCCTAGCAGCTTGATAATACTAGATATATTCTATATTATATACTATAGTTTTGGTTATGAACTATAAACACCATACTATATAATACTCTGTATTATTATAGAATTATTAAATATTAAATTGCTAGTAGTAAAAAAACAATGAAAATAGCTGTGAGATGCACGTCCATAAATACTATACAATTCTAAATATACTAAAAATTAATAATTAATAAATACTAAGTATACGTTTCAAAAATAATTGATACAGTCAGAACTATAGGAAATGTAATTACCTACACGTACCGGGATTGTCGTTTGAACATATTGTAAAAAGTTGAAAAGAAAAAAATTGGCGTACAATTGATATACTCTTTATATTTTGACAGATGTTGTGGTCAGGTAGAGGTAATTCTCCAGAGTATAAGCTGACACTATATTATTTTTTATATATTTATATCAATTTATTTTCATATATAATATTAATGATGAAAAGATAAACAAAATTGTTACTAATTTATGAAAGAGTTAGATGAAATGTGTGAGAGTGTGATATTGTCGAGAGTGTGATGCTTATACACCCATGTAATTAGTCATAGAAATGTTAATAGAGCTCATACAATATTAAAGGGTCTCTCCACCATGCTTAGAGAAGTGAACATGACTTTACCTCAATATTATGACATTGAAATTCCTAATAATTCTAAATGTTATATCTGTGTTGTTAAGAAATATTTATTGTATATTGCATTAGTTACATATATTTTTAATGTTAATAATTATTGATTATTGCATAATATTAAACAATTGCGAACAAAATAATGGGAGAATGTCATTTGAAATTCAATTTAATATGATTTAAAATAAAATTAAAATATTATACAAATATACCAACATACATATGTTAAACTTTCCGATCTGTCTACATCTTACGACCCATCATACTGCTACCAATGTTAGGAAAAATGCTAGGAAGACTAATCCTAAAACGCATTATTCCTATTCTACACAACCAGATTGTAATTTTCGACCACCAGTTTGGTTTCTAGCGTCATCATACAACCATACAGTAGTGCCATATAGACGCTATTTCCTCTGCTCTAGAAAGAGGCAAACATTGTTCGGGTGCGTTCCTTGACGTTTCTCAGGCCTTTGATCAGGTTTGGCTCCTAAGATTACTATGTCTACTAAAAGACATCTTACCTCAAAATATTACCTCATTCTTCGCAGATATCTGACGGATAGGTACTTCCGGGTTGCCGAAGGATCAGTTCTTTCTCCCTACTTCCTGATAAAAGCTGGTGTGCCTCAGAGGGGTGTACTGAATCCCATTCTTTACCAAATATACACTGCTGATATCCCAATCCTGTTTTCATCGCTGTGTACCTTAGCTTTCCAGCCATAACACCAATAAATCAAATCAGGCCGACGATTTTTTTGCGTGTTGCCCTTTCGTCACCCCCAGGTAACAACTTGGGGGTGTCCAAGGTGGACCTCGCGGAGATGGGCACCACGATGCTACGTCGCGCATTTTACCAATCAATTTACTCGCGCAATTCTACCAGGTTTCGAATGTCAAAACGGTCACACTTATGCTGGCCCCGGTATATAAGTGGCTCTTATTTTTTCTTATTTAGGAAGAGCAAAGGTCTCCTTTTTCCCTTCAACGTTTTCATTCCAACTGGATACTTTCATATGAGTAGAGTAGACACACCTCCATCACATGTTGTCTACAATCTACAGTCTACAGAAAAGAAGGACTGATATACACTGCAATACTTAAACTGATCTGGACTTACGGACTCAAAATCTGGAGATCAACCAAACACTGAAACATTCAAAGAATCCAAACAGCCCAATCCATAATCCTTCGTAAAATTGTACAAGCTCCCTTTTATGTTTCAAACGACACCATTCATAATGATCTGAAAATCTCTTTTATCCACCAAGAAATCCAATCCCGATACCGCAGATTCCATTAATCTTTACGCCTGAATATAAACCCTTTTATCTAGAAATTATCATCCCACCAAATTTCTACCAACCCCCAATTAGAAGGCTGACTAGATGTTAGTCCAGAGATCTACTCGTCAAGAAAATAGCAGTCAGGAATAGTTGCAAGTGATCGGGACAATATATGTATATGGAGCAGTACCAATGGGTGGTGTCTCTCTCTATTACCTATCTTTTATGTATCATTGATCAGTATTACTTGTTACACGTCAATATAACTTGTAATATAATAATAGAATTAAAAAAACAGATATTTTACATAGAATCTTAAATTACGTTTAATGTATAAAACAAAGTAATATAAAAGTGAGAATTGTGTAATACGAGTTGTTATGAGTAGTCCAATTAGTACTAGTTATTAGGAGTAAACTGAGTTGTGGTAAGTACTCTGATTAAAAGTCAAATGGACTAAAATTGAATGAGTGAGTGAGGGAGTGAGTGAGTGAGTGAGTGAGAAAGAGAGAGAGAGAGAGAGAGAGAGAGAGAGAGAGAGATTAAGTTACAATGAATAGAGATGTAGTGAAGCAAAGATAGAGATAGAAGGAGAGAACAGGATACAAGAAAAGAGATTAGAAAAGAAGATAAGAGAAAGTAGGATGAGTGGGTATTAAAGACCAGGGGATAAAAGAGTAAATCGAGAAGTGGAGGGAGAGAAAAAAGATAAAAGAAGAAAGGAATGATACATCCATATATAAATGTCTAACCTATAGTATGAAAATCAGAAAATGACTAAGATTTTTCAAGTTATACTCCGAGGAAGATATCTTTTTTGTTTGAAAGAATTAGTCTTTTTTTTTATTTTCTTACTGTTGTTGTTTATTTGTTGATTTTAATTTTACATGTTTATTTTGAAATCTTGGAGAAAGACATATGGAAAGAAGAGAGTCAACGACAGAAACAGAAAGAAGGGAGAGAGAGAGAGAGAGAGAGAGAGAGAGAGAGAGAGAGAGAGAGAGAGAGCGAAAGACAGAGAAAGAGAGAGACAGAGAGAGAGTGAGAGAGAGAAAGAGAGGAAGAGAGAGCTTATGTTACTGAGGGGACGGGAGTGAATTTCCGGAACATTGTACTAGATAAATAAAAACTCCGTAACTTTTAAATGATATTACTAAAATTTATTCAAATAACATAATTTTACCATCCGAGCACAATGAAACGTGCTGCTCATTTGGTTAGGATGGTAAACCACAAACAGGTGGATGTTATTGATGATTGGTTTGGTTGCCTGATATCTCAGCTGATGCCACCAACACAATGTTAGTTCAAGAGAACTGCATAACCAGTAATCACAAGTGTTTAATCAACGACTATTGCTTTCATCGAAGTTCAAAATTGAAGATAACCCGTTTGAATTCATGGCTACATTAGATATTGGCTTTCAACTATATAAATATGCTAACAGTTATCTCTTACAACTAATATAAAAGATAACTAAAATACTTCTGTTAGATCATTATAATAATACATTGTTACACATTTGTATGTGCATTGTATGTTTATTGTATATTTGTATGTGTAAAGGGATTGGAAACCCTTTCCAATTCCTTTAATAAAGCATTATTAGTACTTATACATTAATAGCAATAAGACAATACAAATGAAAACTAACCTATACAACTAACATTCAATATTTTGACCCTCTGAATTGCTCGTTACGTGGAACGAGCTGAAAATACACTTTCAACCATTTATAATATTTTAGTCATTCCCATAGAACTTTACAAAGATTTAAAACTGGGTTTACAAATATATTATATTTTAAAAAATATGTGATACTAAATATTGATTTACTGAAGTGACGCGCACCACAAGAAAAAGTGAAGCATTGTCCTTTGAAATAAAATAAAAATTGGTAATATAATAGTTGAAAATTACTGTATAAATACTACAATATAATAACTTATTTCTTATTTCATTTTAGATAGATATTAATTATTGTTTAAATTATTCATAACAAACTTCATGAGAATATATTATATTTTTTTAATTTACGTATATTATGTGCGTTCTATAAGGTCGGTTATAGTATAAAATCATAATTATTCACAATTAATAATTTATATGAAGGCAAATATGTTAAAAAATGACTGAATAGTTATGAGTTTAATGATGCTAACGTTAAATAAAAAGCGGTTAAATATTATTATTTTAAAATGTGTTAAATAAGTATGGCAATCGAAGGTAGAGGTTTCCAAACAGGAGTGTGAGAAGCAGAGCTGTAACTTTAAGAAATTTCATTAGTTTAAGAAAATTTCAAAACTTTTAAGAATATGATAATTTTTAAAGGAATTCTAAAGAAATTTTAAAAAGTTTAGGTCGATAACGTTATGAAAATCCTTAGTTAATAGTATTTTTGATTTTACTACTTCAATACTTTTTCTTTTGATTTTGATTTCATTATTGTCATTGTAATAGTACATATTTCAAGAGAGCAATTATTTTTTATTCAGGTTATCAAATGATAATCTGCGATATCCTTTTTAGTACATATGTTTGATTTTTTTTTTTTACATATTACAAAATTAAATTCCATTCTAAGAGTTTTGATGTTAGTTTTTGATTTTAATATTTGACATATCTTTGAAAAAAGAGTTATTACTTTCAAAAAGTTTTCAAATATCAACCTGTAATGTTTCTTGTCTAAAAATTTGATTTTTTTTTTATAGATATTAAAAGTCAAATAAATTTCTTCTTTTGATAAAATTTAGTATGTCGATATCTTTTCTCATTAAGTAAAATATAAAATGTATGGCGTGTGAATTCAGAGCCTAATTTTTTTAGGAGTGCAGGAATAAAAAAAGATTAGGAACCACTGATCTAACGTACCTAGAAATCACTCTGTTCAGGTGTATAATATTAATATATGTATAGGAATACATATGTATATGTATTATTTAACATATGCAAAGATTTTTATGGAGTCTAAACTAGTAATGCAGATAGGTATCAGTTATGGGGAATATATTAATTATAATATAATTATCTATTATATTATCTTTGATTTAATTGCTTGATGTTGAAGTTGGTATAACATGTATTAATATAACACTTCAGTTTTAACTTTATATTTAACATATGACCCTAGGTCATTGAATGAATATTTTATATAAATATAAATGGTTCTAAAAAATTACACATGTGAAATAAAATCAACAGATTGACTGTAGTCATGAAGTTCAAAAACGATAATATGATCCAAGCACGGTCTTATATAGATACCCACTGTGGAGTGACATTAGTGTTTGTTGGGGGGGGGGGGGGGGGGGGTACTAACTGAGTGACCTTAGTTTGAGTTTTGAATTCGATACTCATGGGATAATAGGCAAATTTAGGTTAGGTTAGGTTAGGTTGCAGTGCCAGTCCCACAAGGGAACACACTTAGGCCGAGCATTGGCCCTTTGTGATACCACACAATGAAGATTGATTCTACAGTGGGAGTCCTAAATTTTGCCTAACTCAAGTGTATTTAGAGTAGGGATCTTTAACGAGTACCTTCGTTATACAGTTTAACGTCCTTCTCTGAGGGACGTCGTGCTAAGATTTATTCACCTCCCGCGTGAATAAATCGAGGGCTAGGTGAGGATCGAACCCCGGTCCTATCAGTTCAGAGGCGAGCACGTAACCACTGAGCTAGCCTGACCCACATAGGCAAATTTATGTGGACTGCCAAATCTTTTTGATGATGGATATTTGAGCTATAATCTTTTTTACTTCTTTTGTTTTCTTTTAATTTGTCATTTGAAGTACGAGTATATTAATCCTAACATAAAGTTAATGAAAGTGTTTGGAAGACAAGAAAAAATTGATTGGGCAACTCTGATGAAGATCATTACTCGTCGAATCCCACGTTAAAATTCTATATTGTGGTTTATAGATTGTTATAAATAAATCGCAGTTAAGGATTAAAAATGTATGTAGTTTATAATGATATAGCGACTGATTTTCTTGACTTATTGAAAGTGGCATATGACCATCCAATTCATCTAAATACAATTTCTAGTAAAGAGGGAAACTAAAAAAAAAAAACATCCAAAGTAAGTTTTTCAGTCCAGCGTAGAACTTCAACTAAGAATGTTTCTTTTGCGTTCCCTGAAAAAAAGGAAAAAAAAATCGACAACCAAATAGGTAGTGTTGCAATCGGTTATCCTTTAAGGGATCATTCTAATAATTTATAGTAATATCCTTGAAAAGGTAAAAAAAAAAGTTATTGAAAAAAGTGAAGAAGTTCACAAACTATAAAAGGCGGGCATATGACTTGTTTACCTTAACTGAATAAGCCACATCTTTGGGAGTAGCTTGAAGACGTTTAGGAATTCAAAATGATAGCTGGAAATGGCACTGAAATAAGACAGACCTCCTGGGTGGTTATTGTTCACCCCGGTCACTATATTGCCTTTTCTCACTTTCAACTGGCTACATCTAACTTTCTCAACCCAGTCCTGTCGGATAAATTTAAATTAACTTGGAACTCTTTGTATATATTCTATTTGTACTTTTAATTTTAAATACATAATAATGTCAGTAAAAATTCGATGATGCCATCCGAAGGCTACAATGAGAATAAGTAGTAGTGCTAACTATTATTGATATATATATAATTAGTTATTATTGATATATAAAATAACTAATATATATTTTTAATTTATTAGTGATCTGCATAGATTGTATTTTAAAATATATATCCCATGAATTTATTTTAAAAATTACTGTAAAACTAGTTAAAAGTAGTACATTAATTAGTGTTAACAACATGAAACTGTTGAATGTAAAACTTCAACGAATTTTTATAAAAATGCAAACAAGATAATATATATATATATATATATATATATATATATATATATATAAAAAATTCACATAAACACGTGAAATAACAATCAATGAATCAAACCACAATATGAAATGGTAAAACAAGACTAAGATCTTTCAACCGTAACAAGCGGTCTTCGTCATAAAGACTTCGTCTACTCTGACGAAGACCACTTGTTACGGTTGAAAGATCTTAGCCATGTTTGCCATTTTATATTATGGTTTGATTCATTGGCATATATATATATATATATATATATATATATATATATATATACGAGTTCAAAATTCAAGAAGAGTAACACACAGAGTAAGGAAACACACTTACAGACTCAAATTTTCGGGTAATCCGTCTTCAGGAGAAAAGAGAAAGGGAGACCAAGCACATTGTAGACGCAACGGCTAGTAACCCATGATGATATATATCACAACTTGTCTTCAACAACCTGCTAACACCAAGTATTGTAAACTTTCAACATTGTATATAAATCGTAAATTTTTCATTGTAGATTCCCCGTAAAGTTCGCAGATTTAATTTATCATTTCCTGAAGATGGTGAGATAAACTCATCAAAACATTGTAACGTAGTGCTATCAGTTATTATGTGGTATTTACTCATTGTAGGGTAAAAAGCTAATGAAATGGTCTCCACATATAAAAATTTAATGGTATAAACTAGTCGTTTCGAACACATAGTGTTCTTCCTCAGGCATTAACTAAAAAATACAGAGACACCAGAGAGTTATCTATAGTATAAAGTAAATATAGAACAAAATAAAAATAAAATAAAATTAGTAAGAAAATATGAACCTAAGGGTGAGTGTCTGTGGAACAACTGACTGGGAACAGGATGTACACTTAGAAATTTGTTCATTGAGGCAAGTAGAAAAATTATCGTGCACTAATTTGTTAATTTCATACCCCTCTTTTTTTTTATTAATGCCTGAGGAAGAACACTATGTGTTCGATACGCGTTGTTTATACCATTAAATTTTCATGTGTGGAGACCGTTTTTACACTACAATCATCAACACATATTTTGTTTATTAACTAAGGTCTGATTTTATAACGCATTTATGAGAACTTAAGTGAACTAAACGAATAAACAAAGTGTTTCAAGAAACTGAAATAAGTAAAAGTCAATATATATATATTTTAAGTAACATAAATATATATATTTACATATACATACTAACACATAGGAAAGAACAGAGAAAGTCACTACAGAACTCACTTCCATATTTCGACATCCGTCGTCATCAGGTAGAAGTAAGAAGTACTGGCGTTGGGAACCAAACCGCAACTCATATTATATACTTATATATATACTTATTTATGTACTTATATATTTATTTATACGTATTGTTTATTCGCTGAAATATTAATAATATTTGTACTATAATAAAGAACCGTGCGAATTTTCAAATTAGAAATTTTACAGGGTTGGCAAATAAATAAGTCTACTGAACGCTATGATATCTAGAAACTGTCTCGATAAAAATTTAAATAGATGGTATATAGATATTAACTGTTCAAGGAAATGATACAAACATACTTTATTAATGGTTTGTTTAGATAATTAATCTTTGTTCTCTAAACCAAAGTATTGTGAAAACAACCTTATAGACAGTAACAATTACAGTTTGTAATTAATTATAGGAGGCATGCAAAGAAAATAGTTTCACTAAGGCAGTGTCTGCTGGGATAAAATAAATGGATTTGCTAGGGAGAAGAACACTAGGCTTGTCAGGATTAGCATAGACCCTGTTTACCAGACTACAGACTACCCTGCTTTCCTATGCCTGTAAATTCTTTTAAAAGCCTTGAAACTAAATCCACTGTTTAAACAATTCCTAAAGAGTTAATTAAATATATTGAATATATTTAAATCATTGTAACAAAATTGTTAAATTCATTTAAGTCAAAAATTTGATGTTTAAGCTTTACTAATTAAATACTAAGTATTCACTCAGTATCAGGCTCAGATATTTTTATCAGTAAAGGTAACATGTTTGGCGGATATGTTTCTACCCACAAATATCATATCTGAAGCTTTGGCTCATGTTGCATACTGTCTCTCTTTGTCTCGTGTATTCTTTTATGGCCTTACATATTATCCTATGCTTCCTTGGCGACTAAAAAAAATAATTTGTAAGGATTTCACGCCACACACGAGGTTTTGTCCTCCCTTTATCAGGTTCTTATAAAAACTTCGTAAAAGCATTATCGTAATTAACTGCAACTTCCAACTGCTTGTGTTTATATTTATTTTATAAATATTTTGATACTCCAAGATGAAATAGAAATTAGAAGGAGAAAAAAAACATTTCATGCTGGCTTGGCATTTAAAGGTTGGAATTCATTGTTAGAACAAAAGATACGAAAAAAATCTAATTTATTACCCTTTTGCACTTGGACTACACATTAAATGTATAATGTCTGTGCCATAAAGTGCGAAAACTGTTAGCAAGGTGGACTATAAATCGTGAAGGTCATTATAGGTTAGACTGTAAATTCACTGCAATTTGACTGTTTCGAAAGTGCCAAAACTGTTAGTAAGGTTGACTATAAATCGTGAAGGTCATTATAGGTTAGACTGTAAATTCACTGTAATTTGACTGTTTCGATAGTGCGAAAACTGTTAGCAAGGTTGACTATAAGTCGTGAAGGTCTTTATAGGTTAGACTGTAAATTCACTGTAATTTGACTGTTACAAAAGTGTGAAAACTGTTAGCAAGGTTGGCTATAAATCGTGAAGGTCTTTATAGGTTTGACTGTAAATTCACTGTAATTTGACTGTTACAAAAGTGTGAAAACTGTTAGCAAGGTTGGCTATAAATTGTGAAGGTCTTTATAGGTTAGACTGTAAATTCACTGTAATTTGATTGTTTCAAAAGTGCCAAAACTGTTAGCAAGGTTGACTATAAATCGTGAAGGTCTTTATAGGTTAGACTGTAAATTCACTGCAATTTGACTGTTGATTCAGTGTGATACTGAGAAGAGTGGAAGGTATGAAAGGTACTCAAGACAACATATAGAGCAAGAAAGAGGACAAAATCCTTGCAAGTCTGGGAATAGAAAGACAAAAGCAGAAACGATCTACTGCCAACCCTCGTAGAAAAAACTATTGCCCTTCTTCACACTGAGTTAACTTGAGTAGGCAATGTTTACGATTAGTATATTGTAATATATAAAATATATTAAACATATATTAATATATAGTATAATCATATAACATATTACTAAATGATTATAATAATATAATTAATTATATAATATGAAATTATAATATATTTTACAGTAATATATATTGTTTACGATAAAATGTTTACTGTATTCGATTTCCTTAATTTAATTTCTAAATATAAATTGGAAAAGATGATGCATAAATCATATCAAAAACAAAATAGAAGTTACTTGTTTATTTGAGAGATAGCATTAATCAATCTAATCACTATTTAATTTTCTAAGCATATAGTTACATTTATTAGATAACAATTTCTCTACAGATGATGATCGAAAAGAAGGTATTCCTATATTTGATATCAGAGGGAATTTAAAAAAGACAATTTTTTTATAATTGTTGTAAATTGTGATATCATTTGAGGTCAATGTGAATATTATTATAACAATGCATAATAATATATGCATAAGAAAAGAAAATGGTTGGAATAGAACTCACTCTCATTAAACTCGTAAGTTTTTCAATGATTATAAATCATTTACAAATCATAATAATATTATGATTTGTAAAGGTGACACATTTGATAACATAGTTGTAATGAATGAATACTATAGTAATAAAAAAGGAACGAAAATTTTGTTACTAGATGACGAGAATTATTCGTTTGTAAGAAGAAATTCATCATTGATATTGCGAAATATTCAATATGCGACATATTGAGTTATTCAACAATTCAAAATTGTTGAATAAATCAAAACGATAGAATATATTGATCTTCGTTAGGTTTCAGTAATGAAATCGTATAATAGAATAGAACAATGAATATAAGGGTTATTGAAATTGCATAAAACATGGTATCTCCCATGCCTTATTGAGTCATTCAGAGACAGGCTTAATATAAGCGTTTTAAATATATAGTAAAATATTTCAGTTATGTTAATTGAAAAACATTAATTATGTGTTAAAATTTTATTAGAGTTTAGTTTTTTTTAACCCTTTAAAGTCAAGTATTACGTCAGAATATTATTACTATTTCCCTTGATGTTCAACCATTATTTACAAACTGTAAATAGTAAATTGATAAATGAAATAAGATTCTGTATATTTGATAATACTGTGTACAGACATAAGTTTGGGTTAGCAATGGTATCTCTTATTTCACCAGTAAATGACAATACAGTGATGGTTGAATTCTTAAAAGATTGTTTTAAAAAAACTAGGAATCATGGTTAAATTTAAGTTATATGTTGATAAATTATTTTTAATAATTAGTAAAAAGAGGAAGAACATTTTAACTATTTTAAACATTATACGTGATACAATATACGTGAATATACGTGAGTTGTTATAACATAAAGTATCTTTCAATGATGGAATATTATTGAAGATCTTTCGAATTTTCTTTACCGTTGATAGTGTTATCTATGAATAGCATGGTCTGTCAAGTGGTTTGACTTGTAGAAAGATTATAAACTTTATGTTATATACCCACTTCTCAGAAATAACAAACATATATATATCAGTTCAAAAATGAAGAAAAGCAACACACAGAGAAGAGACACACTTACAAACTCAAATTTTTGGATGATCCGGCTTCAGGGGAAAAAATGAAGAAAAACAACACACAGAGAAGAGACACACTTACAAACTCAACTTTTCGGATGATCCGTCTTCAGGGGAAAAGAGAATGGGCGACCAAGCACGCCGGAAACCTTCCCGGCAACCGACTGTCATATATATATATATATAACAGATTCAATAATAATAGGCCTATGAAAAAGGTTTTAAATAAAACCGAAACGTTGGCAACGAGAGTTTGATTTTTTATCCTGGAAAATTGACCGAACCCCGATTAGAGAACACACCTAATCTACTATATATATATATATATATTTCACATAAACACGTGAAATAACAATCAATGATAAAACCACAATAAGAAAATGGGAAAGCAAGACTAAAATCTTTCAACCGTAACAAGTCATAACAACCCAACTGATGTCAAGCCAGTTGGGTTTTTGACTCTGACGAAGACCGCTTGTTACGGTTGAAAGATCTTAGTCTTGCTTTCCCATTTTCTTATTGTGGTTTGATCATTGATATAATATATATATATATATATATATATATATAAGTGACTTTCCTGTCATGAATAATTGCTCCCAAACAATAGGAAACATTTACACTAGGAGGTCCATTTTTGTTTAATGTATCAACTTGATCTATTAAAGATTCTGGACCGTAGCATGGTAACAAACTTTGGATGCATACTCATCCACGCACACACACACACACACACACACACACACACACACACACAACACACACACACACACACACACACACACACACACAGTCATCATCGAAAAAACTTCATAAAAGAACTTGAGGAACATCAAAACATATAAATTCCGTCAAAATCTGGAGATCGAATTTTTACACGATCACCATACGTTACTTATAGTAAAGTAAAAATTGTGACTACCATAAAAGTATGAAAATTGAATTTTTTTTTATAATAACTATACATTACTAAAACAAAAGGAAAAATGTATAAATGATTCATTGATTGAAGTGTTAAAATGCATTTAGACTATGTGAGTTTATAAGCTAAAGTGTGTATAGAATGCTAGGGGTGGACAGTATGTACGAGAATCGAGGTGGTTTGTGGCGAAGTTGCGGCCGGGGAAACCATCAGAATAGTTGGCGGGTGGAATGCATTACTGAGAAGCCTAATACAGACTGAGTATGCTGGCAGTAAATTCCTACCTGCCCACATGGCTACCCCAGACCCTGTCACCAGGTCAGTGCGCCTTCTTACCCCACACATCCTTGACATCTACTCCAGTGTTTGTTTCAATATTCTGAAAGTAAATGAATTGTCACTTTACTATAAGAAAAAATGAAGAAAATCATTAAAAATCTATTTTTGTACTTTTTGATTTGCCCAGAACCAATTGTAAAATAAGATAAGAATATGAAACAATTCTATAATCCCACATATTCGGTATGACAAGGAATTCTGAAAAAGAATTCTTCTCCAACACATGAATTTTGAAGCTGTGTCTCACCATAATAAGGTAGGGTCTGTTTTTTGAAATATGACACAATAGGTCCTCCATAGGTTAGGTAGGGTCTGTTTTTTGAAATATGACACAGTAGGTCCTCCATAGGTTAGGTAGGGTCTGTTTTTTGAAATATGACACAATAGGTCCTCCATAGGTTAGGTAGGGTCTGTTTTTTGAAATATGACACAGTAGGTCCTCCATAGGTTAGGTAGGGTCTGTTTTTTGAAATATGACACAATAGGTCCTCCATAGGTTAGGTAGGGTCTGTTTTTTGAAATATGACACAATAGGTCCTCCATAGGTTAGGTAGGGTCTGTTTTTTGAAATATGACACAATAGGTCCTCCGTAGGTTAGGTAGGGTCTGTTTTTTGAAATATGACACAATAGGTCCTCCATAGGTTAGGTAGGGTCTGTTTTTTGAAATATGACACAATAGGTCCTCCATAGGTTAGGTAGGGTCTGTTTTTTGAAATATGACACAATAGGTCCTCCATAGGTTAGGTTTGAAATACACAAAGATTGATCATTTGTGATACCACACAATGAAGATTGATTTTACATCAGGAGTCTTAAATTTTGCCTAACTCTAGCGTATATAGAGTAAATACCTTTAACGAGTACAAGACACAGTACAGGCTTGGAACCAACGGCTTAAGGCCTTCATTGAGGGATGACGGGCTCAGATTTATTCAAGTCTCGCGTGAATAAATCGATGACCAATGTGAGTATTGAACCACAGTTTTATCAATCAAGAGGCATGTACCTTGCCACTGGGTTAATTATGCCCACATATTTCTTCCCTAAATAAGGTATGTAATAAATTGTCAAATGGTAGTAATTACTGAAAGTAATGTCTCATCTACATTGGGCTGTTTACTGCTACTGAAGTACCACGTCTCTGTCATGTTTCCAGCATGATAACTTCTATTTACTGGAACGTAAGTTCAGTTACATGAACATAAAGAATTTCATTAGAGTAAATACAATATTTACTCATCTGGACTGATGAGCTGATCCAGATCATCTAAACGCACCTGGCACTATTTATCACAGATTATGCGCACACCGAAAGGGCTGCCTCCCTCCTGGCTAGTGGAGCGTTCGCGCCCCTGCGATGTTGAGAGGCCCATGAGCACCTGACTCCTGGTTTATTCTCCGTACCCTCCCAGTTGACCAGAGTCAGACAAGGTCGAAGAAGAGTAAGTCCTTTGTGTGTTATTGAGGGTGTAAGCGTGGGGTAGGTGAGCTAGGAGCCTCGGATTTGCCACACCTCGTCAGCTGCCCCTGGGGGGGGGAATATAAAATTAAGTACTGAATGTAATATAAATTAAATTAAATATAAATTGCATCAGGTTTTTCATAATAAATATATATCCATTAGAATATTAATATAAATTAAGAGAGTGGCATTTAGTTAAATATTTAATATTGATAAATTTAGTGTAGTAATTGGAATGAAATTAATAAATGCATATACCTATATTGTTTTTTACTAATTGACAACTTAAATAATTAAGAGAGTTTAATATTGCTCCAAATTTGAAATACAGTTATGATTCAACAATTTTATTAATAAATACCACAATGTTAAACAATTTATTAGAGACAAAAATAAATTAACAACTATAATTGGGATGTAAAATAAAATCTTTAAACAGATTAAAGATATAATTATTAAAAAATACACCAATTTACTTGTTATGTTGTCATCATTATTTGACCGTCTGGGATTTTGTAGATTGCTTAGAAAAAAATCAAGGGAGATATTAAGGAAAAATTTTTTCCAAATACCATACAACACTAAATAAAATATTAAGGAATTCTTTCAGAATATCGTACAAGAAAAAATTCTTCTAAGTATTATTCAGAAGAAATTCGTTTTTAATAACCTTGTATTTAATTTGTTATTAGTAGTAATACTAACTGTCTCGTACATTGGCTGGAGAACTCGCCCGGTTTCAAGTCCTTCTAATTCTCATCTTCAGGAGCAGCTTCAGACACGTACGAGGTATGGCGGTTAATATTACTGCTGATTCTAATTTTAGTACCTTCATTAAAAATAAAACATTAACTATTTATTTAATTTCCTCCAGACAATGATCAAATTCAAAATCAAACGAGCTTTGAAAACAACATACTTTTTGCTTTAATATAAGTAAATTATAGTAATCGTGAAAAAATTAGATCTCGAGATTTTGACAGAATTATATGTTTTGAGGTTCCAAAGTCGTTTTATGATATTTTTTCGATGATGTCTAAGTTTGGGTGATGATGGTGGGTGAGTGGGTTGTTGAGTATGTATCCAAAGTTTGTGGCCACGCTACGGTCCAGAATCTTTGATGGATCAAGTTAATATGTTTTACAGAAAAATGGGCCTCATATTGCAGATGAGCCCTATTGTTTGGAACGAATTATGCATGATGGGAAAGCCACTTTTTTTTTTACGAAAAACCTGTTTTTAGACTACATTTTTTTCTCCTAAACTACAATTCTAGAGTCTTCAAATTTGGGAATTATCTTTGAAGCTATCAAGGAAATAAAATAAATATATCTCAGTTTTCCAAAACAACAGGAAATACATTTTTTTTTAATAACATGATATATATATGATATATGTAACATAACATGATAAGTATGATATTATGTTTATTTATAGTAAAGTATATTTAGAGAACATTATTATTCTTTATAGAATATTATATATTATACACCTAAAAAGTATTATTCTATGTTTATTTATAGTAAAGTTGAGTGTAGGCCACTCCAGATTTTTTTCATTTACATTGGACAAGTAGGCTGTTATCTTTGATATTAACAAAGTTGGGATATTATCAAATTTGAGTGGAGTACGTACCATATTTTCTTCTTTTTTTTTTTAGTAAAGTTCAACATAGTCCGGAAAAATGGAGAGGCTTACACTCAACTTTACTATAAGTAAACATAATATCAAACTTCTTGACAACAAATTTTTTTTTTTTATTTATTTATATTTAACTGTTGTTATGAATTACATATATTCATTAGCTCCAATATTTTCTGTAGAAATAGTTGAAAATTGAACGTTCTAATCATTTTCACTATCGCATATATTCATTAGTGTTCCAGTAGATCTAATATCATATGCATTGTTTGGGATGGGATAAGTAAGTTTAATTTAATAAACTTACTTTTGTAAGTTAAATTAATTTATCTCTGGATGGATGTATACCAAGGAAAAAAATCAACAAAATTGATGATCACAAATCATATTCAAATATTGAAAATTTACTATTTTACATCGTTTATCAGAGAGCAAAAAATGTACATCTAAATAAGTCATGATTTCACAAAAACCTTAACACCTAATTTTAAATAAGAAGAACTGTTTACTGTAATAGTCAAATAACTCGTTTCTGAAACAAACATCGTAGATTCTCTAGTTAAGTGCTCAGTGTAAGAAATTGAAATTTAAAAGCTTTAAAAATTTTATAGCTGGAACCTTGAAAATTTAAAAAAAAAAAAAAATGAATTATTACACTAGAATAGTGAAAAAACTAGTTATGAGTTAAGAGTTTTAAGTTTACTGAAATTACCATAAAAAAATGAAAAACTCTTATAAGTTTACTTGTAAAGTTAAAGATGATAATGTCTATACAAAATAACATACTTCTTCGGTATAGTCTTGAAGGCATTACCAACTTGTTCGCTTTCAATTTTACTTATATCTAAGTTACTGCATTATATTTATTTTTAACCTTATTATAACAATTTTTTTTAATCTAATGCTAATATGAATTCAATTATGTTCTTAATGTAATGGATAAAATGGTAAAATTAAACATAAATAAATTCAGAATCCCCAAAATTATAACTTATTATAAGTTGTAATAAGTGGTAGTTTCTTATTTATAGCTTTTGTTTCAAACATGTTGTAAAATTTACTTCTGTTGCGTAAAATATTTGTTGATGTTGATAAAATTCAGAATGGAGGAGACAGGAAGGTGGGATGTAGTCTGGTCAGAATTTGTGCATGACCTTCCATTTTTAAATTTATTTTTTTATGATAGAGATAGAGTGATAAAGAATGATAAAAACAGAACGAGAGTAACAAAGTGAGGAAAAATGGCCGCGCAGCATGGTTGCCGATAGAAGGTCCCAGAGGGCGGAGCTACTAATAAACATAGTTACAATTGGAAATTAATTATTCTTTATAAATGGCTGCCACCCTATTCATTACATTCGGCTATTTAAAAATATCTCCAAGACAGCATTATTGAATATCTATCTTTGTTCAAAATTGATGAGATACTAAAAATTCGTGTTTATACCATAACAATATCTACGAATCAATTCGATCTACGATCTACGATCGTATATCTATTATCAATTACAAGAATGTTTTCAAACATGAACTATGTTTTATATTTTGGTCTTTTATAAAATTATTATACTCAAAATTTAATTAGATGCTAGTTTTTTAAAAAAAAAACAAATTTCTCTCAATTTACCAAAATCATAATACTCCAATTTACTTTGAGCAAGTGTTAACTTTTTCTGCGTGTTTTACTCTGTTATAAGGTTGCTGTAAATACATATTGGGAATAAAATACATCAGTAATTACCCAGTTTTGTATACCCTAAATAAATTTAAAATTGGCTTTACAGTATAATTTAAAAATTTTATAGCTGAAACCTTAAAAAATTTAAAAAAAAAAATAAATATGAATTTAAAAACATAAAAAATATATTTAACAAATATCTTTTATGAAAGAAAAAGTTTAAATATTAAAAAAAATATCCTAAGCAACAAGATTGGAAAATGTTGAAGATTGTTTTTTTGTTTCCACAGTGACAATATGCTTGAATTTTTAATAAAATGTGGAAAATTATAAGAAAATTTAATGAACTTATTTAATGAAACAGTTGTGAGTGAATGTTGGCATTTTCAAGAAGACGTTGAGTGTTGATGATCAATTGTTTTTCTAAATAAAACAGAAAAATTGGAAAAAACTAAGTTTAAAAGATGTTCAATTAGAAGAAAATAGGTTTTTTTATAGTATCTGCAATATTTTGGTCATGTTGTGTGCTTAATATAAATTTTACATTGTTATGAAAAAAAATGGAGAATAAAAAAAAATGATTTTTTTTTAACAAAACATCTAATTAACTTTTGCATTTCAATATTATCCAAAAGATGTAGGTATGTTTTCTCATGAACTACTACATATTAAATTGCTACTACTTTTTAAAAAATTTTTCCAACGCTGTAATTTCATAACTGAATGTCATACAATTTTTGGACACACACACACAACACACACACACGAAACCACACTGAAGGAAAAGTAATTTATGCAAGTAATGAAAGAGCGAATGTTTATCTGCACTGATTTTGTTGGGTGAGATATGAAATTTAGCCTTCCTTAAAGACCAATCAAGAGTCAATACGTGTTTACGGAATGTCCTATAATAAAAAGGATTAATTTTTTCGATATTACATTACTTATATAAAATATTTATGACTAAATATACTGTAATATATATTTTTATTACACATAAAAAGGCTGTTTATTTAGCATTTATATATTCAGTTGAGAGTAAAATATATGAACGTAAAAAAAATCACTTTTTTAAACATTATTGAACGTTTTAAAATTAAAATTTTAATCCCTTATCCTTTTTTGATTTTAATTTAACAAGAAATTTCGAATTGGGAAATTTTATTTAAGACAATTTTTTGCAAATTTAATAATAAATTTACAACTTTTTTAAAAATTTAAAACAAATTAAATTAAAAGTTTTTAAAAAAATTACTAAAAATTTATTTTTTACATAATAGAACTGCTTTAAGCAATAAGAAACTACCGCAGAATGGTATCAATGAATTTTTACTCAAACGACATTTCATATTTCTTTGTTCTAAATCTCAAGTTCAATTCAAACTTCCATTCCCCTTTTCATAAAATACTGAGCCATTTTTCTCTCAAACAAATCTTTGGTTTTCCCAATCCCCGTAAGCGACGGATTGTTTCTTTTTTATATTACTAGTCTGGT